>CM034361.1:60759577-61368836 GCA_019925275.1 Mytilus edulis
ACAACTCTACAACAGATGTATCCATCGGATCGCCATCAAGGATGGTGATACATGGCTGTGTACATAATGTATATACAACTCGTCTAAACATCAACCCAACAATGTTAGATCTGTAAATTTGCTTTCGCAAATTGTTGGTTCTTCCCTCGCCGGGATTCGAACCCATGCTACTGTGATATCGTGACACCAAATCGCCTGCACTGCAGCCGTCCCGTAGACCACACGACCACTGGGCCTCAAAAAGAGCTTTCGCGGCCATGTTTACCTTTCCACGTCAGTTTAATCTAGCGCGTACTACATACATGTATATAAGATAAGATGTTATTGTACAGATCAGCAATTCTATGAAAGGATCTACAATTAATGTATATACAGTCACAGAAATAATTATATTTATAAGTCGTCTGAGTCATGACAACTCACAACAGATGTACCATCGATCCCATCATGATGGTGATACATGGCTGTGTCATAATGTATATAATTCGTCTAACATAACCAACAATGTTAGATCTGTAAATTTGCTTTCGCAAATTTTGTTTCCTCGCGGGATTCGAACCCTGCTACTGTGATATCGTGACACAAATCGCCTGCACTGCAGCCGTCCCGCTAGACCAACGACACCTGGCTCTCAAAAAAAAAGCTTTCGCTGCCATGTGTTACCTTTCACGTCAGTTTTAATCTAGCGGCGTACTCAGTACATGATATATAAGGCAAATTTATTTCAGCCTAATATTATAGTAAGGCCTAAAATTAAGTAAATACGCACGAAAATTTTTGAAAGTGTTGAGCGGACACCTCAACGATGTTTGGATCGCCATCAAGGTATACAGGCTGTGTACATATGTAATACACTCGTCTAAACATCAACCAACATGTTAGATCGTAAATTGCTTTCGCAAATTTGTTCTTCCTCGCCGGATTCGACCATGCTACTGTGATATCGTGACACCAATCGCCTGACTGCAGCCGTCCGCTAGACACACGACCACCTGGCTCTCAAAAAAAGAGCTTTCGCGGCATGTGTTACCTTTCCACGCGTTTTATCTAGCGGCGTATACAGTACATGATATATAAGGCATGAGATGTTATTGTTACAGATCAGCAAATTATCTAAGTAAAGGATCCTACAAATTAATGTAATTACGTACAGAATAATTATATTATATACGTCGGTCAGTGACAACTCTACACAATGTATCATCGATCGCCATCAATGATGGTGATACATGGCTGTGTACATAATGTAATACAACTCGTCTAAACATCAACCCAACATGTTATCTGTAAATTTTTTGTTCTTCCCTCGCCGGATTCGAACCCATGCTACTGTGAACGTGACACCAAATCGCCGCATGCACGTCCGCAGACACACGACAACTGGCTCTCAAAAAGAGCTTTCGTCCATGTGTTACCTTTCCACGTCAGTTTTAATCTAGCGGCGTACTACAGTACATGATATATAAGGCATGAAGATTTATTGTTACAGATCAGCTAAATTATCTATAGTAAAGGATCCTACAAATTAATGTAATATACAGTCACAGAAAATAATTTATTTATAAGTACGTCTGAGTCAGTGACAACTCTACAACAGATGTATCCATCGGATCGCCATCAAGGATGGTGATACATGGCTGTGTACATAATGTATATACAACTCGTCTAAACATCAACCCAACAATGTTAGATCTGTAATTTGCTTTCGCAAATTTTGGTTCTTCCCTCGCCGGGATTCGAACCCATGCTACTGTGATATCGTGACACCAAATCGCCTGCACTGCAGCCGTCCCGCTAGACCACACGACCACTGGGCTCTCAAAAAAAGAGCTTTCGCTGGCCATGTGTTACCTTCCACGTCAGTTTTAATCTAGCGGCGTACTACAGTACATGATATATAAGGCATGAAGATGTTATTGTTACAGATCAGCTAAATTATCTATAGTAAAGGATCCTACAAATTAATGTAATATACAGTCACAGAAAATAATTATATTTATAAGTACGTCTGAGTCAGTGACAACTCTACACAGATGTATCCATCGATCGCCATCAATGATGGTGATACATGGCTGTGTACATAATGTATATAAATCGTCTAAACATCAACCCAACAATGTTAGATCTGTAAATTTGCTTTCGCAAATTTTTGGTTCTCCCTCGCCGGGATTCGAACCCATGCTACTGTGATATCGTGACACCAAATCGCCTGCACTGCAGCCGTCCCGCTAGACCACACGACCACCTGGGCTCTCAAAAAAAGAGCTTTCGCTGGCCATGTGTTACCTTTCCACGTCAGTTTTAATCTAGCGGCGTACTACAGTACATGATATATAAGGCATGAAGATGTTATTGTTACAGATCAGCTAAATTATCTATAGTAAAGGATCCTACAAATTAATGTAATATACAGTCACAGAAAATAATTATATTGATAAGTACGTCTGAGTCAGTGACAACTCTACAACAGATGTATCCATCGGATCGCCATCAAGATGGTGATACATGGCTGTGTACATAATGTATATACAACTCGTCTAAACATCAACCCAACAATGTTAGATCTGTAAATTTGCTTTCGCAAATTTTTGGTTCTCCCTCGCCGGGATTCGAACCCATGCTACTGTGATATCGTGACACCAAATCGCCTGCACTGCAGCCGTCCCGCTAGACCACACGACCACCTGGGCTCTCAAAAAAAGAGCTTTCGCTGGCCATGTGTTACCTTTCCACGTCAGTTTTAATCTAGCGGCGTACTACAGTACATGATATATAAGGCATGAAGATGTTATTGTTACAGATCAGCTAAATTATCTATAGTAAAGGATCCTACAAATTAATGTAATATACAGTCACAGAAAATAATTATATTGATAAGTACGTCTGAGTCAGTGACAACTCTACAACAGATGTATCCATCGGATCGCCATCAATGATGGTGATACATGGCTGTGTACATAATGTATATACAACTCGTCTAAACATCAACCCAACAATGTTAGATCTGTAAATTTTATTTGGTTCTTCCCTCGCCGGGATTCGAACCCATGCTACTGTGATATCGTGACACCAAATCGCCAGCACTGCAGCCGTCCCGCTAGACCACACGACCACCTGGGCTCTCAAAAAAAGAGCTTTCGCTGGCCATGTGTTACCTTTCCACGTCAGTTTTAATCTAGCGGCGTACTACAGTACATGATATATAAGGCATGAAGATGTTATTGTTACAGATCAGCTAAATTATCTATAGTAAAGGATCCTACAAATTAATGTAATATACAGTCACAGAAAATAATTATATTATAAGTAGTCTGAGTCAGTGACAACTCTACAACAGATGTATCCATCGGATCGCCATCAAGATGGTGATACATGGCTGTGTACATAATGTATATACAACTCGTCTAAACATCAACCCAACAATGTTAGATCTGTAATTTTGCTTTCGCAAATTTTTGGTTCTTCCCTCGCCGGGATTCGAACCCATGCTACTGTGATATCGTGACACCAAATCGCCTGCACTGCAGCCGTCCCGCTAGACCACACGACCACCTGGGCTCTCAAAAAAAGAGCTTTCGCTGGCCATGTGTTACCTTTCCACGTCAGTTTTAATCTAGCGGCGTACTACAGTACATGATATATAAGGCATGAAGATGTTATTGTTACAGATCAGCTGAATTATCTATAGTAAAGGATCCTACAAATTAATGTAATATACAGTCACAGAAAATAATTATATTTATAAGTACGTCTGAGTCAGTGACAACTCTACAACAGATGTATCCATCGTATCGCCATCGATGATGGTGATACATGGCTGTGTACATAATGTATATATAATTCGTCTAAACATCAACCCAACAATGTTAGATCTGTAAATTTGCTTTCGCAAATTTTTGGTTCTTCCCTCGCCGGGATTCGAACCCATGCTACTGTGATATCGTGACACCAAATCGCCTGCACTGCAGCCGTCCCGCTAGACCACACGACCACCTGGGCTCTCAAAAAAAGAGCTTTCGCTGGCCATGTGTTACCTTTCCACGTCAGTTTTAATCTAGCGGCGTACTACAGTACATGATATATAAGGCAATATATATCTTCATGCCTTATATATCATGTACTGTAGTACGCCGCTAGATTAAAACTGACGTGGAAAGGTAACACATGGCCAGCGAAAGCTCTTTTTTTGAGAGCCCAGGTGGTCGTGTGGTCTAGCGGGACGGCTGCAGTGCAGGCGATTTGGTGTCACGATATCACAGTAGCATGGGTTCGAATCCCGGCGAGGGAAGAACCAAAAATTTGCGAAAGCAAATTTACAGATCTAACATTGTTGGGTTGATGTTTAGACGAGTTGTATATACATTATGTACACAGCCATGTATCACCATCCTTGATGGCGATCCGATGGATACATCTGTTGTAGAGTTGTCACTGACTCAGACGTACTTATAAATATAATTATTTTCTGTGACTGTATATTACATTAATTTGTAGGATCCTTTACTATAGATAATTTAGCTGATCTGTAACAATAACATCTTCATGCCTTATATATCATGTACTGTAGTACGCCGCTAGATTAAAACTGACGTGGAAAGGTAACACATGGCCAGCGAAAGCTCTTTTTTTGAGAGCCCAGGTGGTCGTGTGGTCTAGCGGGACGGCTGCAGTGCAGGCGATTTGGTGTCAATATATCACAGTAGCATGGGTTCGAATCCCGGCGAGGGAAGAACCAACAATTTGCGAAAGCAAATTTACAGATCTAACATTGTTGGGTTGATGTTTAGACGAGTTGTATATACATTATGTACACAGCCATGTATCACCATCATTGATGGCGATCCGATGGATACATCTGTTGTAGAGTTGTCACTGACTCAGACGTACTTATAAATATAATTATTTTCTGTGACTGTATATTACATTAATTTGTAGGATCCTTTACTATAGATATTTTAGCTGATCTGTAACAATAACATCTTCATGCCTTATATATCATGTACTGTAGTACGTCGCTAGATTAAAACTGACGTGGAAAGGTAACACATGGCCAGCGAAAGCTCTTTTTTTGAGAGCCCAGGTGGTCGTGTGGTCTAGCGGGACGGCTGCAGTGCAGGCGATTTGGTGTCACGATATCACAGTAGCATGGGTTCGAATCCCGGCGAGGGAAGAACCAACAATTTGCGAAAGCAAATTTACAGATCTAACATTGTTGGGTTGATGTTTAGACGAGTTGTATATACATTATGTACACAGCCATGTATCACCATCATTGATGGCGATCCGATGGATACATCTGTTGTAGAGTTGTCACTGACTCAGACGTACTTATAAATATAATTATTTTCTGTGACTGTATATTACATTAATTTGTAGGATCCTTTACTATAGATAATTTAGCTGATCTGTAACAATAACATCTTCATGCCTTATATATCATGTACTGTAGTACGCCGCTAGATTAAAACTGACGTGGAAAGGTAACACATGGCCAGCGAAAGCTCTTTTTTTGAGAGCCCAGGTGGTCGTGTGGTCTAGCGGGACGGCTGCAGTGCAGGCGATTTGGTGTCACGATATCACAGTAGCATGGGTTCGAATCCCGGCGAGGGAAGAACCAAAAATTTGCGAAAGCAAATTTACAGATCTAACATTGTTGGGTTGATGTTTAGACGAGTTGTGTATACATTATGTACACAGCCATGTATCACCATCATTGATGGCGATCCGATGGATACATCTGTTGTAGAGTTGTCACTGACTCAGACGTACTTATAAATATAATTATTTTCTGTGACTGTATATTACATTAATTTGTAGGATCCTTTACTATAGATAATTTAGCTGATCTGTAACAATAACATCTGCATGCCTTATATATCATGTACTGTAGTACGCCGCTAGATTAAAACTGACGTGGAAAGGTAACACATGGCCAGCGAAAGCTCTTTTTTTGAGAGCCCAGGTGGTCGTGTGGTCTAGCGGGACGGCTGCAGTGCAGGCGATTTGGTGTCACGATATCACAGTAGCATATGTTCGAATCCCGGCGAGGGAAGAACCAAAAATTTGCGAAAGCAAATTTACAGATCTAACATTGTTGGGTTGATGTTTAGACGAGTTGTATATATATTATATATTATATATATATAATAATGTATTTGAGCATGAGCCTAACAATGTAAGATTTGTAAATTTTTGCTTTGGCAAATTTTTTGTTCACTTCGTAGGAATTCGAACACATGCGACTGATAATATCGTGAACTGGAGAGGGAAGACCAAATCATTTGCAAAAGTAAATTTACAGATCTAAGAATACGAGTTATATACTATATATATGTATATATGCGAAAGAAAATTTACAGATCTAACATTGTTGGTTTGATGTTTAGACGAGTTGTAAAAACAGAATGTACATAGCCATGTATCACTATCACTGCTGGTGATGCTATGGATTAATATTTTGTAGAGTTGCCACTAGTTTAGTTGTACTTCTAAATATAAAGATTTCTGTGACTGTATTTTGCATACATTTGTAGGATCCTTCACAATAGATAATTCAACTGATCTGTCACAATACCATCTTCATGCCTGATATATAATGTTCTGTATAACGAAGCTAGATTAAAACTGACGGGGAAAGGTTACACCCAGCAACGCAAAGCTTAATTATTGTGAAGCCAAGGCGGTAGGGTGGTCTCGCGCGTCGAATACAGTGCAGGCGTGTCACGCATCCCGGCGAGGAAAGAACAAAACAAATTACGAAAGATCTAACATTGTTGGGTTGATGTTTAAACGAGTTTATATACAAGTCTAAATTAAAAACTACGTTCAAACCTATGATTGCGTTGGATAACAACCGCAATTTTCATACATGTAAAACAAATTTCGTTGTATAAGGGTCTAAATACCTCACAAACAACATTTTTCAAAAGACCAAAAAAGTGAAAAAGTATATTTAAGCAAAACGCATTTGACTAACAGGTCGAATAACTGATGTTCCTAAACTATCGCCATTGGCGATTGACAAAAAAATTGATCTCCAATGGATCTTAATGATAATTCAATACTAAACAGAAAACAATAAACTTGCGGCAAAGATGTTATACCTCAAATATGAAGTGAAAAAAATTTGTATACCAGATCCGGATTTCGACAAGAAATATCTCTTCAGTGATGTTAGGGATCGAAACATATACACATAATAAGTCTAGTTAAATAAGTTAACAATAAAGTTAATAGTTCAATCGAATGCATCCTTCCATTGGGACTCTAACTAAATTAGCGTCATTCTGGGATACGTCGAAATGCTATAGTGAATTATTCCCAACGAAACAGGTTTCTGCAGGTTTTGAAATGTTAATGTTTGCTTGCCGGTTAAACAAACAAATTAATATGTAATGCTTACATTGCACGAACATCAAAGGCTAAAATCGTACAATCTAGGGGTTGTGATCAGTTTTCACCATAAGTTTGGGGTTAAAAACTCATAATACAGATTGTGCATTAGTTTTAACCACTTTTTGATGTATTTTATTTTTTAATTACTTTAATAGGTGAAAAAGACAAACCATGCATTACAAGTCTATACATCACTTGAGCTATTACTTGTTCTTGGTTTCAGTTACTTCAGGTTCAAACTCACGAAATCCTTCATAAAGACCCATAAAATTCTTATGCATTACATTAAAAAGGTGATGATTTCTTTTTTACCTGAGTATTTTATTTTGTACTCTGTGTACTTGATGGGACAAACAAAGCACTTTAGTTTATTTAATAATGTGTATGTAGCTGCTGTATTCATATTATAACATTTTTCTTTCTTTAAAGAAAACGAAATACTCATAATTGTCACTGGATTGCCAGGAGCTGGAAAGAGTGCAACAGCTAACACAATAATAGGAGAGAAGTTCTTTGAATCTGCGTGTTCACATAAAGCAGTTACTACAGAGTGTGGTATGAAACAAGCGCAAGTTTATGGAAGAAAGGTTTTAGTTGTAGATACACCTCCGTTTTGTGACACATTTAACGGTGAAAGTTTGAAAATAGTACAGAACGAAATTAAAAAATACATTCATATTACTGCACCATGTCCATATGCAATTGTTTTCGTCATTTCTGCCGCAATAAGGATGACCAGGGAAGTTATAGACGCCTTTACAAATTTGTTTTCTTACCTTGGGAAAGAAAGGCAGGATCATGCAATAATAGTGTTCACTTATGCCGACGTACTTGAGATGGAAAGGTTCGATTTAGATCTTTATCTCCAAAGTTTATCAAAAGAATTTAAAGAGTTTCTGAGCTCTTGTGGAAATCGTTATTTAGCCTTCAATAATAGATTAGAAATGGAGGAGAGAAAAAAGCAGGCCACGAAATTACTAGAAAAAATTGAAAGCTTAAAGTTTGAGGATAGTGGAAAAAAGCAGGCCAAGAATTTACTAGAAAAAAATGAAAGCTTAAAGTTTGAGGATTATGGACAAAAGCATCTAGATAAATGCGAGATAATGTGAATCAATCAGAAACCAGGGGTAAACAGCTCTAAGATGCATGAACCGTTTAAAATGCTAGCAAAACTCATACGTTGTAAAGTAAACATTATCATACAAAATTCAGATCCTAGGTTTAACTTCGGTACGCCAGACCCGCGTTTGTCCATATAAGACACATCAGTAATGCTAGCATCAAAACAGTTGGAAAGGCAATTCTTATACTAAAGCTTAAGAGCATTTATAAAAAAACATTTATGAAAGCTAGGCAAATTTCGACAATGACGGTTTACAAAATATGTACCTAAGATAGACAAACCTCCCTTTTTAATTCTTATCCTTCTTTTTTAATGAACCCCGATTACATAAACCCTCATTTTTATCAGGGAAGCAACTGCGTAGCAATATACCAACCTCACCTACATATTGGATATGTATTTCATAACTGATTAGGTATTCAAGAGCTTTGCATCTGCTTTTCAGACTTTGTAAAACGTCACCAAAATAAACGGCTACAAATATACACCGTCCCAGAAAAATGATTTTTTTTAAAATTTTAAATGTGTCGTCGAAACGTCGTTAGGTGCATATTGTTTTTCTTTCTTTTATCGTTCAGCTAGCAATTTGGCTTCAAATGCAGACCATTACTGTCATACAGTTTGGCTTTTTATTCAAAGGCTGGACTCACAATTTTTTTTATTTTTTTTTTTCTCAAACACCAATAGTATGCTTCATTCATTAGGTGAAACAGACTATCCTAATTTAAGCCTTTTGATGAAAAATTATGAAGACACAAATAACTGTAAATAGGGAAATTTTATGTTTCACCTGTATTCCAACATCATGCAAGAAAGCGCTGATAAATGGATTATATCCTATAGTTTTTTGAGGTAAGATTATTTAAAACAATATGTTTAAACCCCCAAAAATCTCTGGTAATTCATTCCGGAAAGTTGTGTCCCGTCTTTATTTGGACTGAATACATTGTTTTTCTCAATATTTATAACTTGATATTACTTGTTTTTTGTTGATGTTTTATTGTTTAGGTGATAATTTGGGGTATCTGTCATTCTCACAAACAGGCTTTGAAAATTTTGACAAAATGCATGCTTCCAAAATGGCGTATGTGAACTTGAATATTTTTGTAAACAGCAGAGAAATAAAAACTTTGACATTTCTGGATCATCTTAGAACTTAAATTATTTTCACAGAAATAAAGAAATGCACAATTATTTTATTTCCAAAGCCATTATAGAACGATTTTCAAGTTTTCATACAACATTTTTGAACAATTGTTACCATTGTAATAAAAAAGCAAACACAAACATACCAATACACTTGCCCTAATTGACCTTTCCCTTGAAAATCGACAAAGCGAAGGTTTGTTTTGTCAACATGATCCCATGGTAATGCTTATGTTTTTCTAATGTTGTCTCGTGCTCATCAACCCAAAATGCATACATGAAATACCAATATTTAAATATAAATATAAAAACATATCCACATTTTGATACTAATGGGTGGGAGAGGTGGGAACTTATCAAGAACCTCATCAACCCAAACAGGCAATATATATTGCCTGACCAAACATAGCCCTTAAACCAAACACCACTTGGATATTGAAAGAATGAGGATGTATCACATTTACTGCCGCCAAAGATATCAACCAATGAGGTTATACACATATCCTCAGTGATTGATATAATCTTGCATCCAGTTCATGTTAAGTTATGGGCATAGAAAACTCTATAGTCCATACAGCATATTTGCAGGCCAATCTCAAATTACACCACTAGCAAGGAATAGTATTCCCAATACTCAAAACAAAAATATCTTCAACACTTTTATTAAATATTATTCCTTAATTACTTTAAAACACTACTAAACATTCCAAGGTACGTGTACACAGTTCTTTATAAATAGTTCATAATTCAAAAAAATCTCATGAATTTGACCACATACAGACTTTTAAAAGTTGAGTTAAGGCAATGAACTCATATCAAAATGAACATTGTCATTATTTTAATAACATCTTCAGCATGTGGAAAGCTTGTAAGCAAAGGGACTTCACCCACTCTTTACTTCCTAATCAGGAACATTGACAATTGTATTTCCACTTGATTCTTCACATGTCTGCTGAAAATATATCAATCAGTGTCCCTCGAACTGTAGACAAAAGAAATTTAAATTAAAAAAATTAACCATACATAAAATTTAAGTACTGAGTAAACATTTGTACTAGTATACAAAATCATTCATTATTATATTTATTAAATAAAACAAAACAAACCAAAAATATTGCACCCATTATTTAATCTCCCAAGGCAAAAATATCTTTGTGACATATTTCAACACATCAATGAAAGTATATACACATCCAATAGGAAACAGCATGAAATTACGGACAAATTATCAGAATTACTTTTAAATAGGTTCATTTAAACATAAATCTGCTTCCATCACAGATACATTATTTTCCTATTTTCAGAAATCAAAACATTACTTAAATTGTAATTTGTTCTCATCATATTCTGGATGACATGAATCATCGTGCAATGTCATGTTGCTTCTCCTTCATTCATCAGCCTGTCAAAGCTGTAGGTAACGCCATCTGAAAACAAAAACATTCTACTCAATTCTATGTACAATCAAACAGACTGCTGAACGCGGACATCGACGAAGACACCTTATAATTCAATATATATCACTCCGGTAAACAACATTAATATCAAGCAACATCTCACACTAAATTATTCCACTTTCTCAATAAACAATTTATTATTCTCCTTTCCACTACAGGTTTCCAAAATGGCAAGACCCCCCACTTCCACATATATTTTATATAGCGATAGCACTTTGCCCTGTGTTTAATCGGCCCACGGCATATCAAATATCTGACCAACTGGGTTGATAATAACTACCCAAGCCGTAATCTTAAAACATTTTGCCATCAAGGTCAAACATTACCATCTAGTTCTATCAAGAAGCCGCCAAGGCGAATATAAATGACCACCAAGGTCTTGACGCCCCCAAGGCTAGTATTTTTAATTCAATATTGCCACCAAGGCATATATAAATTACCACCTAGGTCTATTGCCACCAAGGCATATATATCGATGCAAATTCATTTGATTTTACAATAGTTAGAGGAATTGATAAATACGTTAACCATTTGCATGTATAAAGCGTTGACATTATATTTATATATCAGTCCCTTTGTGAAACATAATTAATAAGATAAACCATCCACTGTTTGTGCTTTATACAGAAAAATACAGAAGGATGCTCAGGTAAAATATGTAAGTTTGTAATATTATCCTGTCTGTAAATGAAATTAAATGAAGTACTATTTTTAATGTTGCAGCTTTCTATTTTTGTTCAATACACGATAGTTGTCACCAGTTACCCAAATAGACTTTCATAACATATACTTATACATCTCGTCAATGTGTATGTATTGGCTTTCATTTGTTGGTAGTTTGTTTTGTATATGCGACTTCTTGTATTTCTTTTGTTCTTATAACATGACTCTGTACTTTAAAAGATCCCGTCAGTATGATATTGTTCTATTATATGTCATTATGATATATTTCTATTATGAATTACTATATACGTTGAACCACAAACATCAAAATAATAAACTGTTTTTGGATTCTTATAAATTCTATATATAACTTTTGAACTAGTTTAAATCTCGGGTCTATTTCTGAAATTTATTCTTACATACTTTTGATTTTTTAACCCTGTATGCTAACATTGCCTATGTAAATTTCAAAATTGTGTGTATGAACATTGAACGACAAATTTATGTGACGTATAAAAAAAATTCTGACGTCAGACACTCAAATCAATCAATGTGTTCGTAGATAGTAGATGTTTTTGTGTTCTGTTAAATTGTTCCTTTTAAAATTGTTATACAATGATGACTGATGTACCAATGTTTTGACTGTTTTATTTATTGTGGTTGTATATTTAACGCATCAATGTAAATATAACGGAATTTGATGAGACTGTCATAAAAGTGAGAGGGTTAGCTCTATAGAACCAGGTTTAATCCACCATTTTCTACATTTGAAAATGCTGTGCCAAGTCAGGAATATGACAGTTCTTGTCCATTCGTTTTTGATGCGTTTTGTTTTTTGTTATTTGATTTTGCCATGTGATTATGGATTTTCCGAATTGATTTCCCTCTAAGTTCAGTATTTTTGTGATTTTACTTTTATATTGAGCTGATTTCTTAATGAATTGCCTACATTAATTGACCCGATGTCAATTGACCCAGAAAATATTTGGAAAAACGCAAGAATTGAAAATTTGTAAATAGCCCAAGTTAAAATAAGGCTTTATAAGGAACAATTATAAACCTCACGATCAAATATTAGACAAAAGACAAATAAATAGGAGCAAAAATAAGTTAAAAACCTTCACAATTACACCTGTTTTATATTTATTTTGGTGCAAGGTCAAAGACTGTAGACATGATTAAGGGGTCATGATGAGGAACTTCATAATAGGAACAGTGATAGAAAATGCCCTGTCAAATTGATGAAAAATACACCATCTAATCTTCAATAGCTAGAAAAATGGTCACATATGGTCGAACTAAGTTAGATATACAGTACGGTTCTTATCAAAAGTGAAAAGCCGAACACTGTGGAAATCAGCAGTGAGAAAGTCATAATAGTCTTTAAAAAAATGGAAACAGAAAAGCTTAGCTTAAATGAAGGCAATAGTTATATACCGCTGTTCGAAAGTCGTGTATCGATTGTGAGAAAAATAATCTTGGATACAAACTTAGCTGAGAAAAAGACATCAAATATAGCAGGAAAATAACGAAACAACAGAAATACTAAAGTGCAACAAAAAAAAAAACGACAATGCAACAAACACAGAAACGAACTATAAGTTAATAACTGGCATTTTCCTGACAGGACATTTAAAGAAACATAATGTGGGTTGTACCTGGTTTTGTGGATAGCAAAACCTCCCACTTTCATGGCAATGTTAAATATAACACTAAAATATCAACATCACTTGACAGGACTACAATACAAATAAATGAAAAAAACATTCAGGATAGAGAAGTACACAAATTACCAATACAAAAAAACATTACGACATGCTGATAGTTATTAAATTTAACAGATTTATAATTTAATACGTCAGACGCGTATTTCTTTCACTCAAGATTCACCAGTGCATTCATGTAAAAAAAATAAAGCCAAACAAAGACGAAGAGCATTGTTAACCCAAAATGCAAAAAAAGTTGTGCCAAATACGGCTTAGATTATCTGCCTGGGAGAAGAGATTCCTTAGTATTTAAAATAATTCATACTTTTGCAAACAGTAAATTTATAAAAATGACCATATAATTGTTATACATGTCAACACAGAAAAAAAAAGAACACGTAAAACAACCTTAATGTAGGTCAGCACAAACAAAACAACGCAGCAAAACATGATCGACGCACACAAGTGACGTCACAGGTACATTTCTAAAAAAAAATAGAAGGATATAGTTCAACATGTTCAAGATGAGGTTTGCAATAATGATCATTGATGAATTTGATAACAATAAAAATTACAAAACTATTATGATATAATTGTGTTAGTGATTAGATAATTAATTGTATTATCTAGCTATGTCGGTATTTCTTCTATATTAAACTGTAAACCAAATACATCGTGTAAGGGGTGGAGTTTTCATTCCTCGAGGGTATCACAAGCGCAATAGTCAGCACTTCTTTGTTGACTTGAGTTTTCATTGATATGTCAATAATTATAAATTAACTGTTTACAAACCTTTGCATTTTTGTAATATTAAGGTTTTTCTACCTCAGGAATTTACTACCTTGAGCTGTATTTGGCAAAACTTTTAGGAATTTGTGGTCCTAAATGCTCTTTAACTTCATTCTTTATTTGGCCTTTTTAAAAAAATTTAGTCGAGCGTCACACTGGGTCTTTTGTAGAAGAAACGCGCGTCTAGCGTAAATATTAAATTTCAATCCTGGTTACTATGATGAGTTTAATTAGTTGCCCCAAAATAAAATATTATAAATGAACTCGGTGATAAATTATCTTTGCCTTCAAAAACGAATATAAAATTAAAAAGTTAGAATTCCAACTACAAACGATCAGACATTTTACGAAATCCGATCAGTATAACAAATACAACATCAAAACTAAATACATGAATGTTGGATAACAAAATACCGTTATATTCCTAATAGCAAAATTGTCTATATAAAAATTCCGAAATACCGAAAACAAACTTGTTTTCTACCATTATAAACAATAATAACTTTGAACAAGCAGAACACTAATAAAATTTCTGAAAGTTCAGATGTTGCATTTTGCGTATTGTAGTTCAATATAGGGCGACGTCACTACATTAGCACCATAAATAATGCATTAACACACTTGAAATTGTACAAAATTCTATCATCAATTTGCAACATAATATATTGAAATGTTTATAATATTGACCTACAAAACAGTAGTTCGTTTAAAACATGTTTCGCTGAATAAGGGTTTAACTCTTTGTGGAGTGGTTTTGTGGTTTAAGCAAATTTTAACTGTTCTTCAACCTGATAAAAACAACAATACAACAAGTGTTTGTCATAGAAACATAATGATGAATTAAATTTTTCCCGACACAAATACACTGCTTCAAGTAATACATGAAGATGTGGGTTATATACGTCAATAAGACAGCAACCCAATGAAACAAACAATCAGAAATATTGGGTTTAACAACTCTACAGTTCGTTAAGTTGTAAATCAACAAGAGCATAAGACAGTTGACAGAAAACTAACAAAACAGGCTATGTATCCCCACAATTTTGGTGTTCATTAATAATATTTACGGATGTCAAGTTGGTTCAATATTCAACATTCAACATTCAACATTCAAATTTTTTTTTTTTTTTTTTTTTTTCTCGTATCCATTTTCAACATTCAACATTCGATTTCAACATTCAACATTCGATTTCAACATTCAACATTCGATTTCAATATTCAACATTCGTGATTCAAATTTTTTTTTTTTTTTTTTTTTTTTTTTCGTATCCATTTTCAACATTCAACATTCGATTTCAACATTCAACATTCGATTTCAATATTCAATATTCAACATTCAACATTCAAATTTTTTTTTTTTTCTCATTCAAATTTTTTTTTTTTTCTCGTATCCATTTTCAACATTCAACATTTGATTTCAACATTCAACATTCGATTTCAATATTCAACATTCAACATTCAACATTCAACATTCAATTTTCAACATTCAACATTCGATTTCAACATTCAACATTCAACATTCAACAATCAAAATTTTTTTTTATTTTTTTCTCGTATCCATTTTTAACATTCAACATTCGATTTCAACATTCAACATTCGATTTCAATATTCAATATTCAACATTCAACATTCAAAATTTTTTTTTTTTTTTTTCTCATTCAAATTTTTTTTTTTTCGTATCCATTTTCAACATTCAACATTTGATTTCAACATTCAACATTCGATTTCAATATTCAACATTCAACATTCAACATTCAACATTCAAAATTTTTTTTTTTTTTTTTTCTCGTATCCATTTTCAACATTCAACATTCGATTTCAACATTCAACATTCGATTTCAATATTCAACATTCAACATTCAACATTCAACATTCAATTTTCAACATTCAACATTCGATTTCAACATTCAACATTCAACATTCAACATTCAAAATTTTTTTTTTTTTTTTTCTCGTATCCATTTTCAACATTCAACATTCGATTTCAACATTCAACATTCGATTTCAATATTCAACATTCAACATTCAAAATTTTTTTTTCTTTTTTTTTTTTCTCGTATCCATTTTCAACATTCCACATTCGATTTCAACATTCAACATTCGTTTTCAACATTCAACATTCGTTTTCAACATTCGATTTTCAAATTTCAACATTCGTTTTCAACATTCAACATTTGTTTTCAATATTCAACATTCGTTTTCAACATTCAACATTCGTTTTCAACATTCGATTTTAACTTTCAACATTCGTTTTCAACATTCAACATTCGTTTTCAACATTCAACATTCGTTTTCAACATTCAACATTCGTTTTCAACATTCGATTTACTTTCAACATTCGTTTCAACATTCAACATTCGTTTTCAACATTACATTCGTTTTCAACATTCAACATTCGATTTTCAACATTCAACATTCGTTTTCAACATTCAACATTCGTTTTCAACATTCAACATTCTTTTCAACTTCGTTTTCAACATTCAACATTCGTTTTCACATTCAAATTCGTTTTCAACATATTTCAACATTCGTTTTCAACATTCAACATTCGTTTTCAATATTCAACATTCGTTTTCAACATTTCAACATTCGTTTTCACTTCAACATTCGTTTTCAACATTCAACATTCGTTTCAATTGTTCAACTTACATTTAACATTCGTCTTTCAACATTCAACATTCGTTTTCAACATTCGATTACATCTTTAACATTCGTTTTCAACATTCAACATTCGTTAATTCAACATTCGTTTATCAACATTTCAACATTCGATTTCAACTTCAACATTCGTTTTCAACATTCAACATTCGTTTTCAACATTCATTATTTCAACTTTCAACATTCGTTTTCAACATTCACATTCGTTTTCAACATTCAACATTCAACATTCGATTTTCAACATTCAAATTCGTTTTCAACATTCATTTTCAATTTCAATCAAAAATTAATTCACATTTTCAACATTCAACTTTTAAATCGATTTTCAACTTTCAACATTTTTCATTTAATCTCAATTTCAACATTCGTTTTCAACATTCAACATTCGTTTTAACTTCAACATGTTTCAACATTCGATTTTCAACTTTCAACATTCATTTTCAACATTCAACATTCGTTTTCAACATTCAACATTCGTTTTCAACATTCAACATTCGTTTTCAACATTCGATTTTCAACTTTCAACATTCGTTTTCATCAACATTCAACATTCGTTTTCAACAACATTCGATTTTCAACTTTCAACATTCGTTTACATTGATTTTAATCAACATTCAACATTCGTTTTCAACATTCAACATTCGTCACATTCGATTTTCAACTCAACATTCGTTTCAACTTTCAACTTATTCAATTTTCAAATTCAACTTCGTTTCAACATTCAACATTCGTTTTCAACATCATTCAACATTCGTTTTCAACATTCAACATTCGTTTAACATTCAACATTCGTTTTCAACATTCGATTTTCAACTTTCAAATTCATTCAACATTCACATTCGTTTTCAACATTCAACATTCGTTTTCAAACATTCAGTCAATATATCCTTTATCGACCTCATACAAGCTATATTTGTATAGATCTTTTAACGTTTTCCTTAAAATCAACAAGTTGATTAACATTATAAATTGAGATATTGTGGACCCGTATTAACATTGGACATCTATTGTTTTGAGAAGAACATTTAAAACGATGACCATCTTTTCACAAATATCGACGATAAACAAATTATGGTTGACAGTCCTACCCTCATCTATAATTACAAACATTGATATTTATTTGCAAGAGTGACTTTTAACTTGAAGTTCTCTTTTGATCATAAAATTAATTCAGATAAATAATGTTATAAAATTATACATACTGATAATTATAAACTGAATATTTGTCAACTACACTATGTTGTGGTTGTTGCGCTTTTGTAAACTAATAAATGAAAACATATCGATTAACAAACTTGTAAACGTAATGCTTTATAAAAATGACGTAAAAGTAGAACAATACGGTTTTATTCACAATATAACAGAAATTGTATTATTGCCAAGATAAAACACTTAACAATCACCAATGTCACAGATATTAAACATCGTACTGTCTTCAACAATAAGTAAAGCCAACACCACATAGTCATTTATAAAAAAAAAAAAGAAATTACAAATGTAAACAAAATCAAACGAGAAAAAATACGACTAATCAATGTACAAGAAAATTAACGGAAATCAAATATGTAATACAACAACAAACAACAAACACTGTATATTACAGGCCCTTGACTTGGTTAAGGTACATACTAGTCATTTTGTGTTTTTGCTGCAAAAACATTAAGCTTAAAATACTAACAGTAGTTTGCTAATTTTATGAATTTTTAAAAAAGGATGCAATATCTACTATATGCCTTACTTGTATGCAAATCTTGTAAAATATTTTATTGGGTCAACAATTAACTGAACGGTAATTTAAGTTTAACTTAGTAAACACGTGAGAATATAAAGTCGAGCGAAGAAAGATTTTATATATATATATATATATGTATATTTAATTTGAAGGTCCAATTACCGGTGTTTTGACAAATCTGTTCGGGTGCCGACTAGTATGTATAATTGGTGCTCTTCTATCTGCCACTGGATTTGTTGTCAGTTGTTTTGCTAGCAGTGTGTATCACTTGTACTGTTCCCTTGAAATTATTACAGGTAAATGAAAGACAAAAAGTATTTTAAGAAAGACAGCTAGATACCATAAACATACTATGTATACACCTGCCATAGTCTGAGCTTGATTTGCTATATGATATAAAAACTAAACTGACGAAAAAAGGTCATTTATTCAAAATCATAAAATGCAAAAAATACATTTTGCAAATAAAACATTTGACATAAAAGTTCCTATTTAATATGAAATAAAAATACATAATTAATACGAAATTAAAATAATTGTTTCTCCAATAGCTTTTTACATCCATGACAGCTGTTTATTCGGGACACTTATATAATTTTTAATGTAAACTTTGTTGTACGAACGTACATGACTTTTAGAACGCACTTACGCCTGCGAGATTTCCGCGGAGTTTTGGTGAATGTAAACAGAAAGATACAAGGACCGAGAATACTGAACACAAACAGAGAAAACGTTATTTAAATGGTATCTTTGTGCTTCTGAAGGTTATCGAAATGATAGTTTTAAACATATACTCAAATTTAAATACGTCGGATATCTTTTTTAAAGATAGTTCTTGTTAATTATCTCTTTCCGGTAAACAATGATTTAAGGTGTAATCTTATTCCGGTCAGGATCACAGCAATTAAATTACAATATAATCGTCGTTAAGTATGTTTCAGAATTCATATTTCTTCTTACATCCAGACATTTAAGAAAAATCCTCTATATATTTTAGTACAGACAATTAGTACATTAATAAACCGAAACTGTATCTTTAAATCTTAAAAATTTAAACAAAACTAAAGTACATTTTTACGAAGCCCTGGTTCCTTTCTAAATACGAAGTTTTGTATCTGACTATTTATGTATGGGATCATGAGTAAATGATTCTCATACTACACTTGACATTTTTCAATCGAAATTGTATAAATATATAAAAAAAAAAAAAAAAAAAAAAAAAGATGAGGTATGATTGCCAATGCGACAATTCACCACAAGAAACCAAAATGAAACGGAAATTTACAATTATAGGTCACAGTACGACCTTCAACAATGAACAAAGCCCATAACGCATAGTCAGCTATAAAAGGCCCCAAAATGACCATGTAAAACAATTTAAATGAGAAAACTAACGGCATTCATATAAAAAAAAATTGAACGAAAAACAAAATGTAACACATAAACAAACGACAATCACTGAACACAGGCTCCTAACTTTGTACAGGCACATACATACATAATGTGGCGGGTGAATTCCATAGGGAAAAGTTTTTAGATTGAAATTAGTAAATAAGTATATAATGAAAACCTTTTTTAACTCTCAGTTAAACAAACTTGTAAACGTAGATGCCTTTATAAAGAATGACGGTAAAAGGGTAGAACAATGCGGTTTTTTTCACAATATAAACAAGAAGATGTGGTATTATTGCAAAAGATAAAACACTTAACAAGTGACCAAATGTCACAGATATCAAACATCGTACTGTCTTCAACAATAAGTAAAGCCAACACCACATAGTCATTTATAAAAAAAAACGAAATTACAAATGTAAACAAAATCAAACGAGAAAAAATACGACTAATCAATGTACAAGAAAATTAACGGAAAGCAAATATGTAATACAACAACAAACAACAACCACTGTATATTACAGGCCCTTGACTTTGTTAAGGCACATACTAGTCATTTTGTGTTTTTGCTGCAAAAACATTAAGCTTAACATACTAACAGTAGTTTGCTATTTCTATGAATTTTTAAAAAAGGATGCAATATCTACTATATGCCTTACTTTTATGCAAATCTTGTAAAATATTTTATTGGGTCAACAATTAACTGAACGGTAATTTAAGTTCAACTTAGTAAACACGTGAGAATATAAAGTCGAGCGAAGAAAGATTTTATATATATATATATGTATATTTAATTTGAAGGTCCAATTACCGGTGTTTTGACAAATCTGTTCGGGTGCCGACTAGTATGTATAATTGGTGCTCTTCTATCTGCCACTTGATTTGCACTCAGTTGTTTTGCTAGCAGTGTGTATCACTTGTACTGTTCCCTTGAAATTATTACAGGTAAATGAAAGACAAAAAGTATTGTATGTATTTCACATGAATGATAGCATCATTACTTTCTGTTTGTGTATGTATGGGTTGTGGTGTTTCCTTAGTTATATCGGTCGCCAATAGTCAACATTTGATTGATGATTGGTTGATTCTTCATGCCACTTTCATCACCAAAGTGCTTTAAGTATTTCTTTGTGAGAAAAGTAACACTCCTATTCCAAGAAGTTATGAGTCTAGCGCACCTGTCACGGGTGGGATTCGAATTCACAACCCCGGTGTTGACAGGATGTTGATACAGTGGTTTGACAACTTGGACCCCCTTGGCCACTGAGACCACTTACTATGTGCATAGGCCATGTTGATAAAAGAGTTTTATTTGAATAATACATTACCTGTTTCTGACATTGAATTGAGATTGGTATACCTATTATATTTCAGTTAAAAATAAGACCTTTTCAAGAGCCTCTTCAAATAGGCAAACAATTCACTGCACATTACTGCACATTACAATGAAGTCAAAACGGAAAGTATCGAAATATCTATATGTTTTATGTTTTCCTTTCTTATTTCCAGCTTTTTATTTACCCAAGACAATAAGAACTTTATGAATTTATGTATTTAACAGCATTGATATTTTAAAAATTCAAGCCTTATTCTAGAGAGCAATTTTCAAATAATGAGGATGTGTATGGTGTACCATAAATAATGTTATATTATTATAAGGCAGATGTTTTAAAAGAAGTCTCTCCTGGGAATTGACGAACAAGGTTTATTATATATTGTCTTAATTGCGTTCGTTAGCTATAAGACCAATTTTAATCTACGATTTCTTTCCTAAGAAAATGTCTGTCCCAAGTAAAATATGAAAGTTGGTATCCAGTCGTTTGATGCATTTGGACTTTTTATTTTGTTAATTAGTTAGTAAACGGACTTTCAGTTTTGAATTTTGAATGGAGTTCGGTAGTTTCGTAATTTTACTTTTTAGTTGTATAGTTCGTGCTAAAGAACAGTATGTGCTACCATTCGTCCTAAGAATGCTTTGAAATGGAAAAAGATGAAGAAGAAGTTTCATTGCAAAATATAAAAATTATTTCATTTAAATGCTTCAATGTGACAAGTCAAGCTAAATAAAAAAAAACTGTATGTTTGAATATAATTCTTTTTTTCTTTGAAGGTATAGGATTTGGTGGTATTTTTTTTTTATCAACATTAGTATGTGTTGGGCAACATTTTGAAAAGAGACGATCATTTGCTATGGGTATATCCTTGAGTGGTTTAGGAGTAGGAATATTTGTATTCGCTCTAATTGTGCGTGTTCTTATTGAAGAGTATGGCTGGCAAGGTACTCTTTTGATAGAAGCAGGATTTATACTGAACATTATTGTCTGTGGCGCTTTTTTTCGACCGATGCAAAAACAGAGTGGAAAACAACCGAAAAATCTGAAACCAAAGAAGAAGCAATTGATTTATTACGATGCAACGATAATTTGATATACATAAAAGAAAATTTCACCCCAAGTGATTAAAGTTGTACTATTGAGGAAAATGCAAACCAGGACGATGACGTATTCGCATCAAAACAAAAAATAACAACACAATCAAAATCTACAAAAAATACAACTTTGAGTTTCTTTCTAGACATTTTGATTTTGGGTTATTGACAAATCCAATATTTACCATTTTTGTTGTATCGAATTGCTGCCTTGGACTTAATGCACTATATGTGTATTTGCCAGATCGGGCAGAGGAAAAAGGTATGAACCAGTTGGACAGGGCATTTCTTCTTTCTGTTATTGGTATTTCAAATACATTTGGGCGTATTTTATTCGGATGGATTGCAGACCGAAAGGGTGTAAATTGTCTTTCGCTTTACGGAACATCACTGGTCATTTGTGGCACTGCGAATGTAATGAATCCCCTTAATGATAGTAAAATTTATCTTATGAGTTATGCATCTGTTTACGGAATGTTTATAGGTGAGTATGTATTCTTCTTATTCAAGATTATTGATTGGAGCTACAAAGGCGTAACGTATTTTAATAAACAGTTGTAGACTGAAATAGAAAGTAAAAAAAAAGAATAAGGTATTAGTTCTGTCGAAATCTAAACGGGGGAATGGGTTATTTACTTAAGAAGTAACTTATGGCAGCCGTAGATTTGTTTTCATTTAACAATGACTTGGGCATTTGTATTCAATTATCGTATCCCGAGCGATGAGTTAATATTATTCAGTAATAAATGGAAAAAACTCACATTCTTCACCTAGACTAATTCTCTAGTGTTATTTTATTACATTACAAGGCGTACAAGGACTAGTCAATTTTAGTCAAGGTATTTAGTATCACCATTAAACAGAAAAAGTAATGTTTATAGCAGCACAAGAACGAAATCAAAAGATTGAATGATTGATCCCACAAAGACATTTCTCTCCTTCCTAATGCTTGCTACGTTCTTTCTTTTCTTTTAACCTTGTATCCTCTTTTCTATTTTATTTATCATATTGATGCTTCCTTAGTTTATTTCCTTATATGTTTTGGAAAGAATGGTGATGCTAATAATACAAATAAACAGACGTTTTGTATAATTTAACTGTTAGTAAAATAATGAATGATTTCAATGTAGGTGTATTTGTAAGTTTGAATGCTGTGATACTGGTTGACCTCTTAGGATTAGCACGTTTAAATAAAGCATTGGGACTGCTAATGATGTTCCAGGGTATTGCAACTTTCATAGGTCCACCTTTATGTGGTAAGAGTTACGAGTATAACATGTATTAGATCTATACAAAACGGGTATACGTCAATGAAAAAGTAAACTTAACAAATAGAAATTTATACTTCAACATACAGTCTTCAAAAATATAGATTTGAAATAACATTGAAAAGATGCTACATGCACAAAACAGAATGAAAAATATAGTTATAATTGACCCGTTAAGATATATTTGTTCATTCATTAGCATGTTTAGATGGTTATTTAGAAATTAAAATATACAGACAAGGCAAGTGTACTATACAAACTTGAAGATGATACCAACGGAAATACAAAAATAATAACATCAGTAAAATCAAGGTTTTTTTTATGACTTGTTTTAGAACTTAAAATAGACCCGCCAGAATGCGTAAAATTGAACATACAGTTAGTATGAATACAAGATTAGTACTTAAAATAGACCCGCCAGATTGCGTAAAATTGAACATACAGTTAGTAGAAATACAAGATATGTGAGTATACGTCAATGTGATGGCAATCCAATGAAAGGAATGACATTCTAGATGGTAACATGCAGTCTTAAAAAATGGATAGTCTAAACACTCTTTCAAGCCCAAAATTGTGTATAAATTCAATAAAAACTGTCTGACGTAAACAACCAATTCTTCAAATAACGAAATTCCTCAAGATATGACATACGACAAATAACGATGTTGTTCCTGACAGGCACGTAAAAATTGGCAGGGTTAAACCAGTTATTAAAGATCTCAAAACTCCCAAATTAAATCTCTATCAGTATATTAACAAAGCAATATAAATTATTCGTTCTTAAAAAATCATTTATCATTTTTCAGTCTTGTGTTCTGAGTTTTTAACTTATCATTTGCTCATTGACAAACTTAAAATTCACCTAAACGTATTATTATATAAAAAATATTACTTTCAGGTTGGTTATATGATGGAACCGGAAGTTACAACATTCCGTTTTATTTTATTGGCGCTCTTATTATATTTGGCGGCGTGGATTTATGTCTTATTCCTCTCTGCAAAAGAAGATTGTCAAGGAATATATAATGCATTATGGGAAAATAGCAAGATAACTGTTTATAATAATAATTGTTCTTACTATTTGTGTGTTAAAAGGAACACTGCTGAAAACAGCTCCTATATAAGTATTTTGCTTGCATAAGGTAGCACAATACAAAGATTTGTCGTCCCCAATCAGACATCTTTAAACTGATGTAATTCCACTCATCCTTCTTTAAATTTAAAAAATGAGGTACCAAAAGAAAGAAGAATGATTAATCTTTCTAATTGTGATAATTTCATTATGACATAATTATTACATAATTAATTGTTGTGTAATTAGTTGCTATATTGTGATGTCCATACTTGAATGAATTTAGCTTCTTTGTTATTCATAGCATCCCGAAATATTTTATAGATTCTTGCACAACACAGTTTGACCTCCAAAACTGTGTCTCAGATTTTTCCTATTGTATTTCATTCTCTCATAAATCTTCAATGAAGTTTGCAACACCAATTCATAAGAGATCACTAAATTCAATGTGGTATAAAATTTGTTCTATTGATGTTTTTGGAAATCTGAGACACAGTTTTGGAGGTCAAGCTGTGTTGTTCAAGAATCTATAAAATATTTTGGGATGCTATGAAGAACAAAGATGCTAAATTCATTCAAGTGTGGACATCACAATATAGCAACTAATTACATAACAACTGATTGTGTAATAATTATTTCATAATGAAATTATCACAATTTGAAAGATTAATCTTTCTTCTTTCTTTTGGTACCTCATTTATAAAATATAAAGAAGGATGAAATGAATTACATCAGTTTAGAGTTGTCTGATTGGGAGTGAACAAATCTTTGTATTGTGCTACCTTAAATAACAACATAAGAATAATTGATGTGGAATGATTGCCAATGGGACAGAAAACTAGCAGAAACTAAACGAAGAAACTAAATATAACCGTAGGACCATTAAAGCTTCAGATTGCTAGTTGTTTCTGTATTCTGTTTGTATAAGGCAACAATGTTAACAACAATTCACATCGCATGGTGATGTCAACTTCAAAATTCTCAACTCACTAGAAACATATTTTCGCGGTCCTTGACATTTAGATAGTCGAAGTAGACCGATTTGAGTATTAACTGATTGTAACATATGAATTAAGATGCTGAATTCAAATGGATGGTGATGCATTCATAGCACAAGACGATTACCCAGTCAAAGAGACCGGTATCGCTTCTTTTGGATTTCATGAAACGATATAGATTCTACCAAACGATCCCTTTGATTGCGACATATCATCCATTCAAGATAGTTGAATATGAGGTATGTATTATAAAGAGTGAATAATAATGGTAGTCGACAGTATGCAATAAAATCTGTTTATCAAATATTACCGTTTCAACATGCAAGAACATGCCTTTGGAATACACATGATGTGATTAGCGCGGAGTCTAATATCCTGAATCGTTAACTGCGTGTACTTTTGAAAAGGTCAAAACCGAAAAACAGTACCAGTACATCCACATTCTTCGACAATCTGAAAGGATATCTTTTTAAATCATAATCTTTATGAAATACTAAAAACGTACAACCAGAACAGATCGTTATAATAATTTAAATAATATAGAACTGTCTTGCATTTTCGCTACTGGAATTAACTAACTATGACAATTCACTTGAAGGTTGTTACCTTACCCTTCATAGCATTTGAATTCACACTCAAACTATAATGAAGTTAGCATTCTTTAATCCTTAGCCATATTATTCAGATCCGACCAAAATTAGCATTGCTGGCTCAATATTTTTTTTTAAATACAGCGTCACGTATATATATAGAAGGTGAGGTTCTAATGATATCGTTGTTCATCATTTGGCTTATGGCCAAATTATAAATGCCATCAAAACAACCAAAAATCCTGTTGTTATAGACTTGACAAAATTTTAAGTATATTTCCCAAATGTATAAGGAAGACAGATACTTTTAAAAACAATCAAAAATCTATCGGATTTAAAGCTTTGTAGTTTTCGTCCAGACTGCAACTTTTTACGCAGAATGCTCGACATAGGTAAAGCGATCCGGTGAGTTAACTTACTTATTAAAAGCTTAATATTTTAGAAGGTGGAATACTTGGATGGTTAATACTTTGTATATAGGTGCTTTATCATATGAATTTTCATTCTATCATATATCAATTGTCCTTAACCTCATTTTCATGGTTCCGTGACTACTTGAAAAAAGTTAAGATTTTTTGTAATGGTTATTTTTTTCTTGAGATAAGTAATAGGATAACTATATTGAGTATGTGCGTACCTTGCAAGGTCCTCATGCCCGTCAGATAGTTTTCATCTAACCTCGATCTCATTTCATGGATCAATGAACATGGTTAAGTTTTCGTGGTTAAGTCCATATATTAGATACTATAAGCAATAGGTCTACTATATCTGGTGTATCGAATGATGGTAAGGTGTACGTGTCCAACTGGCAAATGCCATCTGATCTTGACCTAATTTTCATGGTTCAGTGGTCAAAGATAAGTGTTTGTGTTTTGGTCTTTTTTTTTCTAAAACGATATGCAATAGGTCAACTATATTTGGTGTCTGGAAACATTTTATGATATACATGTCAGTTTTGCAGGTATTATTTGACATTGACGTCATTTGCACAGTTCATTGATCCGTGTTAAGTTTTTTATGTTTTGGTCTGTTTTTCTTAAACTATAGGCAATAGGTCAAGTATATTCATTGTATGGAAGGATTGTTAGATTTATATGTATGTCTGGCAGGTATCATCTGACCTTGAACTCATTTTCATGCTCCATTAGTCGATGGTAAGTTTTAATGATTGATTTTGTTTCTTAGATACTGTAAACAATAGGTCAACTATATATAATGCATAGATTGATTGTAAGGTGTTCATAAAGGCAACGGTAGTATACCGCTGTTCGAAACTTATAAATCGATAGAAATAAAAGATCCGGGTTACAAACTAAAACTGAGGGAAACGCATTAAATATAAGAGGAGAACAACGACACAACAATAAAATGTAACACACACAGAAACGAACTAAGCATTAGACAAAATCCGACAATAATAACAAATATAACATCAAAACTAAATCCATGAATTTCGGATAGAAACGTACCATGACACGTCTTATCATGCTTTTAGTAATGTGAATTCACACTCAATTATAAGAGGAAACAAATGACACAACAGAATCACAACCTTAAAATGTAACACACACAGAAGCGAACTATAATATAACAATGGCTTTATTCCTGACTTGATACAGGACATTTTTAAAGAACAAAATGGTGGGTTGAACCTGATTTTGTGCCATGCCAAACATCCCGCTTTAATGGCAATGTTAAATGTACCATTAGAATGACAACATAATATAACAGGACTACAATACAAATAAATAGGAGAACATATTGGACAAAGAAACACACGAATAATAGCTAGCAAAAGGCACCAGGTTTAAAATTTAATACGCCAGAAGTGCGTTTCGTCCACACAAGACTAACTAGTGACGCTCAGATACAAAAGTTCGAAAGCCAAAACAAGTACAAAATTGAACAGTCCTGAGGACTAAAAGTTTAAAAAATTGTCCCCAATACGGCTAGGGATTTCTGCTTTGGATTAGAACATCCTTATTATTTAGAATAATTTATACTTTTGCAAACAGTAAATTTTATAAAATGAATATGTAATAGATATACATGATAAAACTGTAGTATTAACTATACACCTGGAAAAAAGTATTGCAACACCAAATTGAAATTGAATTAAAAAAAACACTCATTATTTTTTTGTGATATAATTTGGTAAAATAGAACTAGTTAAACATTATTTAAGTATCACCTGAGTTTAATCAATAAATATCGACTCGATAAGTTTTTATCTGCACATGCAGCTACTGTACCCGTAAACAGCAAAAAAGATGTTTTGATCCTCATTGTTTTCAACACTTTAAATAACCAAGTTTTTAAAATTATGTGATTGACACCTTATAATGGGTCCTTGACAACTCTTAACTGCAGCAAGATGGCAGATTATCAGCATAAGAGAAGCAGGGATGTCGCTGTAACAACTGCACGCATTGTTGGTCATCACCATTCCACTATAGTCGTTTTGAGAATAAAAATCAGGCAATACACGCTGTAAAAGACCTTCCGAGATAATGAAGACCCCCTATACCATTTGCTAAAGAAAATCAAGCATAATGAAGGTTGGTCAGAAGGAAACCCATTGCATACAAGCCAATCCTAAAAAGAGAGTGGTGGCCATACAAGAGCCTTTTAACAAGAACTGTTCGAGATCAACTCATCGCTACTGGTTACCGTGCGATAATACCATTTCGGAGACCTTTGCTAACGAACAGAGTTACAGTTTTCCGTATCCAATGTAGTGCAGAGCTCGCCAAAGTTGGAAATAAGCATCGTAGAGGAAGATCCAATGTTCAAATGGAATTTGGTTCATCTTCCTTAGCCCGATCGTAGCCCGGCTTTGAACCATATTGAGCTTATATGGGACACTATTGGGCGGAAAGTGAACGAAAGGACACCCCAGTTCAAACACAGCATGAAATAAACAATTACCTTCATCAGAAATGGTTGCTGCTACCTTAGCAACAAATTAGTCGATTTATGGCAGGAATCAGAAGACGTTAAGATGCGGTTATCCGTTTGAATGGAGGCTGCGCACAAAGTACTAATTCTTTTGCGTATAACGATCAACCATGATGTGAACAGTCATCTGAAGATTAATTTTGAAATGTCTGACATTGTAAAGTTCGA
Source organism: Mytilus edulis (assembly GCA_019925275.1). NCBI lineage: Eukaryota > Metazoa > Mollusca > Bivalvia > Mytilida > Mytilidae > Mytilus > Mytilus edulis. The sequence goes on from CM034361.1 coordinate 60,789,122, forward strand.
CTACAGTGAAAGTTGTAAAATGCGTTTTTTTTGTACAAAAAACACTTCATTTTGTTATTAAAATTGTGGTTATATAAATCATTTTTTTTTAAAACACTTTTTGTTCGTTTCAATGCCAATGTTATCATGAACTATGTTTCAATAATATTATACACATATTTTATTATATTCCATCCAAAAAAAGAGGCTGATTTTTCAAATTTTAAAAAATCAAGGTGTTGCAATACTTTTTTCCATGTGTATAATTACAGAAAAAAAACCCGGATACATTACATAAACCAACATAATCCAACACACAGAAATACACACTCGAGTAAGTCAAAGCCTCAACGCAAAAAGTGACGTCACATTTGAAATTGTAAAAAAGCATAAACAATGACGTCACATTTGAAATTCTAAAACAGCACACAAAAAATGACGTCACATTTGAATGACTAAAACTATTTCTCCAAAATAAGATAGAATTAGGATTAATTTTAGATAACATTTGTACTAAATATTGATATTATATTTAATAAAAATGAAAATTGCAATACTTATTAATATCAAACTGATGTAGCAGTTAGACAATTAACTATACCATATAGCTCATGTAGCTATGTTAGGTTTATTCTGAATCAAACTGCAAACGTAATACATCGTACAAATTACGTTGAACCAAATCAAATCTAATAAATGAAAGCGGTGATTAATTTTCTTTGCCATAACAGAAAAGACGTCAAGACATTTGACAAAATCCGATGAGAATTAAAAATATAACATCAAAACTAAATACATGAATTTGGGATAGAAAAGTATCGTGACACGTCTTATAGCAATGCGAACTCACACTCAGCAAAACAGTCACAAAGACGTACATGTCTGTCCGGCATGGTTCATCTTACCTTGACCTGATTTTTATGGTTCATTGATCAATGTTTAGTTTTCCTGGTAACTAAACATTGATCAATGAATCATAAAAATCAGGTCAAGGTAAGATGAACCATGCCGGACAGACATGTACGTCTTTGTGACAACTATATTTGGTGTATAGGATGAATATAAGGTGTTCGTGTATTTTCAGTTTGGTTAATCTGACATTGCCCTCATTTTCTTGGATCATTTTAAATTTATGTGATACTTGTAGTCAAGCTTTATATTTAGAACTATCAACATAAAACCAGTGATCAGTAAAGAAGGTGAGACATTTCAGCGTGTGCACTCTTGTTAAGTAAGATACAAAAAAAATGTATTTTATGTTATAGATATCCTTCGGTGCAAGGAATATAGACCGTGTTTTACATGTCTTTCAATCTTGACCTCAACAATAGCATGACATTGATATTCAAGTTGCATGAGTGTAGGTATTAGGTTCTAGCAATACTATATTCGTATGTGCTGGTTGTAAGATGACTCGCAAGTTTGTTGTTTCTGAAGTTTACATGATGCGAAGTTGAAAGCAAGGTCTTTTCAAAAGTTAAACAACTTGCAATTCCCCCAAACCAGTCTAAAGTGCTTTATCATATTGAAAAGGAGAGGCGAAAGATACTTAGGGGATATTCAAACTCAAGGTCGAAAATAAAGTGACAATGCATTGAAAAAATAACAAAAACGACGAGTACATAACACACAACAAAGAAAAATAAAGACTGAACAACATGAATCCCTAAAACAACCGGGGAAGAGCTCTTTAGCAATAGAGTTAATAACTTAGGATCTGAATTCATATATTTTTCCGTTAAGTTTGTTCTCAACCTACTCTCATTGTAAATTTTTAGACGTTAGTCAAGATATGCGGCAAAATATATACCTGCATCGGTTGTATCCTTAAGTTCAAGTTCAATAGGATAGATGCGTTCAACATAGTGACACAACTTTGATTAAATTTCTTGAGTATATCAACTATTGAGTAGAACGTGTAGTTCATGGATACTGCTGACTCCTTTACGTCCTGCCTAAGAAGCTTCTGTATGAAGTCACCTCGTGTGAATAAAGGAACAAGACGGTTAGAAGATGAGCACAGTTCGTTCTCGTTGGAGTGCCGTTTATTTGTTGAAAAACACGTCACACATAAATAAAAGGTAAAATACCAAAAATATCGAAATTTAAACGGAAATTCTGGAGATCCTATTAACCAGGAAATCAAGCATCTTGATAATGTCAGTTTCAAAGAATTTTTGATTGAATAAGAGTGATTGTTTTACAAAGTATGATTTATCCGTCATTTCGACAAAATACTTGTATCTACGTTTGCCATTCTTCTCTATGCAATGAAGTAGGCCCAGAGGGATATTCAATCTCATAAGTCGAAAATAAACTGATCATGTCATAACTAAGAAAAATAAGACCAGCAAACAAACAATAGTCTACAAGACACAACAACGAAAACTAATGACAGAGCAACACAAACCTCACCAAAAACTGGGGATGGTTTCAGCTGCTCATGAAGAGTAGGCAGATCCTGTTTCACATGTGGCATCCGTCATGTTGCTCGTGTTAGTACAAACCCGGGTAAGGAGACGGGACTGTATTTAGAAACATTAGGAACACATCAGTTATTATCAGTAACACGGACATTCCATAACGGCCAACCAACTCCCGATGTCGTCCGTAAAACATAAAATGAAAACTTAACCACTTTGAACTCTTGGTTAAATAACTTCCTTATGAGCAGCAATCCTCTATTAAGGACATCATGATAGGAAATACAAGCCCTGGAAAATTATATGAGCTGAGAGATACATATCCCGTATGCAGGCACTGCTGGAATGCTACATAGAAATGGAAAGTTAATAATTGGGAAGCTGAAAGCATCTCTTTTGTCGTAAAATTTTGTTTTCTACCGGTCTTCATTTTTAATTACTAGTCAAGATATGAGACAGACTTAACTGTATCCGTTGTATCCTTTATCTACAGTTTCATTGGTTAGATGCGTTCAACAGTCACCAAATTTTTTTTATTTTATAGTGAAGGAACATCATATATGTAGCGGAAGTAAAGTTAAAACCTGTATAAAGTTAGCCTTTTATGGATAAATGAATAAGTCAGCAAGAAGAGGGGCACAGCTGGTCCAATGGTACGTACAGTTTTCTTTTAGTTTGGAATTGGAAATTCCTGAGTAAAGTCGAGAAAAGCACACGCTGTTAACAATTACTCCACAGACACAGCTATCTTAGTGAAGATCCCTGTTTTATTAGTACCAAAAGTTCAGGGATTCTTTAGGTAGATAAATTGAATATTGTTAGTCGTTTACAAAATATTAATATTACACAGTGTTGCGGAAACATCTTAATGGTTTCGACAGACGAAGAAATTGATAATATGAACGATTAAAATTAATGCATACGTTTTTATCGTCGGAATTTGCTTTTGTGTAGCCATTTGATAGAAGGTTATGTAAACACACCGTGTTAAATGTGTTGGTTAATAACACAACTACTAGTGCGGTCTCATGTTGGTGGTGTGCAATGGTGATAATTACTGGACTGTTGTCTATAATCAATATCTCGTTTTTGCAAACATATAAATAAAAGTTAAAAAAAAATAATATTGAAACATCAAGCTCCAAGTTTGACCGATTCAGAAGAAAGATAACATGCATTAAGCAACTTTTTATCATTTCCCTGTTCATAGCCTTCTCATTTATCGATGAACTAAGTTTTTGATAGACAGTGGATATAAGGTCTGATTGATTGTGTTTACTAATCATACATAAAAAAAATCATTTTTAAAGTTATTTTAATCAACAAAATCATCAATAACGTTTTCTTTCAACGTACAAAATGACAAATAAAAAACAAAAAAGCAGAAATGTTTGTAAATTCTCTGAACACATATTAGGTGGTATAACATTTACAACTATTGAGAAATTTCTTATCAACACTACATTAAATGTTGTAACGAGACACAAAACAGTCTTAATCAAAACACTGATATGAGAAAGTCCTTTCGATGAAATTTATAATATCGATATAAAAAGTTCTACCCTATTTGAATGATTTGAACACAATATGGCTTTGCAAATCATCTCTCATGAATTGATAGTTTTTATAGTTATCTACAGATATAAAATCTAAATATCCCCATTTTATTACACAGTATTTAAATTTAACAAAAGGCATTTTTCCAAAAATTGGTCATGCCATTTTAGTATTTTTTTACCACGAAAGTGTAAATATAAAAACATCAGTTTGACATTATGACTTCACTTTAGTTTTTTACGTTTTTTAATAATTTGTCAAAATAACGTTTTTGTCAAGCTTTTTTCACCAGACTTTTTCTCACGCTACAAGTTGAGCAAAATGGTTAGATTGTGTATAGAAGAGGGACGAAAGATACCAGAGGGACAGTCAAACTCATAAATCGAAAATAAACTGACAACGCCATGACTAAAAATGAAAAGGACTAACAAACAAACAATAGTACACATGACACAACATAGAAAACTAGAGAATAAACAACACGAACCCCACCATGTATTATTTTCTTAAGTTAGTGAGCTCCAGAAAAGCATGTTTTGTTTTCTTTAGTTAGTGAACTCCAGAAAAGCATGTATTGTTGTCTTAAGTAAGGGAACTCCAGAAAAGCATGTATTGTTTTCTTAAGTTAGTGAACTCCAGAAAAGCATGTACTGTTTTCTTAAGTTAGTGAACTCCAGAAAAGCATGTGTTGTTTTCTTAAGTTAGTGAACTCCAGAAAAGCACTTCGAATGCAACTGATCGACTTATTACGATATGAAGAGCTTCATCTATGCTTTAGAAACCAGTCTTAGATCTAAGCCCAATAATTTGCATCAAAATGATGTTGAATAAAAAGTAAACGTATCTCCTACACCACTTAGAAAACACCATATTTTCAAATTACCTGTCACATCAATTATATTATGTTAGTTCACAGATACCACCTGGTTTCTCTCTTAATTTATAGGAGACAAATGTAGCAAAAAGGTATCAAACAAGAAAAATGAAATACACAATACCAATCAAGAAAAGTATCTTTTTTCATTAGATGTGATTTTGATTATTTTGCAAAATTAAGGTTTTTCAATAAATTGAAAGATTAGAATATTTAAAAAAAAAACGTATATAAAAATAATTAGATTTCAAATTAATCTTTAGAGTCAGCATAAACAACATCAAAGAATATTTCCAAAATAAAAATGAAACACAAATAAAAAATTTAAGGGGAAAAGGGGGGGGGGGTGTCAACCCAACATGTGCCTGTGCCTTCTTCTTAAACTTTAAAAGTTTATTAATTTTGTGTTTAGAAATTTTGTGTTTAGAACAACTATTTGTTAGGTACTACTATCGGTCGCCTTGTCAGAATGAAATGACAGATTTATAGCCTTACTTAACCATTTTATAATTGAGAAAAGATATGAAATTTTCACGTTTTTCTTGTGCATAGATGCAGGTCTGAAACCCTAACATTGCATGTGTTGTTTTCTTAATTATCGAGAATACAGTGTTGGAAATACGAATGTATATATCAAGGTCTTTCCGCTACTAACATTATATTTTGATATGAAAATATTAAAATTCAGTTTCAAATGTCAGTTCCTATGGTTTAATGATGTTTAATGAATATCAATTTAAAGCAAAGGTCAAAATCTAGAACGTCCAATTAACCTATGCCCTTGACCTCAATTTTAAGGTCATAAACCAAGGACCTCAAATCAGAAGACTCTAGGTCTTTCATATGTATGGTTAATGAGTTATATCTTTTTACGCATAATTCTAAATATAAGATGGGCGAAAACTCCCATTTATTGTCTATGCAACCTTTCAACCAAAATTTAAGAGTTACGACATGTCGCCAATGACATTTTATAGAATACGTTGTCAATATCTTGTACGGTTAATAAAAAGATGTTAGAATAGGCCAAAATTAAAACTAAAAATGTGCCCGTCCCAAGTCAGGAGCCTGTAATTCAGTGGTTGTCAATTGTTTATGTGTTACATATTTGTTTTTTGTTCATTTTTTTATATAAATAAGGAGGTTAGTTTTCTCGTTTGAATTGTTTTACATTGTCATATTGGGGCCTTTTATAGCAGAATATGCGGTATGAGCTTTGCTCATTGTTGAAGGCCGTATGGTGATATATAGTTGTTAACTATTGTGTCATTATGGTCTTTTGTGGACAGTTGTCTTATTGGCAATCATAGCACATCTTCTTTTATATATTGACCTTTGATCTTGACCTAATTTTCTCTTTTTTGGACCAAGGACCTCAAATCAAAAGAGCTTAGGACTATTTCACTTATGGTTTACCAGGTAGAAATGCATATCACTTATATCAAATGCATTAGGGGAATAACTCTCATATGGAGTCTCTGGATAGATCCGGTCCAAATGGTCACCCTAATTCACGTTTTTGTAATTCTGAAGACGTAACGAGCAATTTGAAAAAAAATGAATTTGTCGAAATCTTTTACGGTTGCGAAGGAGTAGTGGACACAAGAAAAACAGTGTTTGGAGAGATAACTAAAGTCTTCGGTTCAATGGTGTCAGTTTTAAAAGCGTATAAACTGTTCGATATCATATGCGTAGTATCTAAGCGACATCTTGTGAAACAACAATACTCCGCAAGAACATAATTTAGGCGGAAGAAAAAAAAAATAATTAGAACAAAAACAATAGATCTTTTCACGGAAAGGTGGAAAGACATAATCATCAGAACAAATACAATAGGTCTTTCCACAGAAAAGTGGAAAGACTTAATAACTAAAAACGAATTGTTCAGAGGACAATTGATGGTCTTTCCACTTCTTACGATTTATTTAGACATGAAAATATTAAAATACGGTTTAAAATGTCATATACAGTGTCATATGATACCTAAATGTACACTAATTCCAAAAACATATGGTTTCTAAGCAATTTTGTTGAAGGAAGGAGGATAATGTCACGTCTGGTATTATTTGATATATTACTTGACACTATTTCCAAAAATATATGGTTCTATATACTTTTTCATCAAATTAGTAAAAAACAAAGATACTTTTGGTTTACACACATTCATTTCCGGTTGGATATTCAAGGTCTTGTTAATTACAACCTAATGAAAAAAGTCCAATGGCTTTATCGTGTTTAAATATGCAGTTAAAGCAAAGGTCAAAATTCAACTTTGACCTCGAGCTCTATTTCAATGTCACAAACCAAGGGTCTTTATTATACTTGGAAAATGAGTTATACCACCATACATGTAGTTTTAAATATCAAAAGGGAGAAAGCTCCCCGTTACGGTCAACGTACCCTTGCAATCAAAATTTACGTGTTACATGTTGAAACTAACAATTTATACAAAATAATTTGTCGATATCTTATACCCTTGACCTTAAGTTTGACCTTGTCATAATTTTTATTTTTGTGGACTAAGGACCTCAAATCCAAAGACCCTAGGTATCTACCACTTATGGTTAGAAATGCATATCGTTGATATGAAATACATAAAGGAAAATAACACTCATAAAGTCTCCGGATAGCTTCGGTCCAATTGGCCAACCTAATCTTGAAGATATAACGTGCAATTTGGGTAAACAAATTTGTCTTATTTTATACGGTTGCAAAAGAGTAGTGGCAACAGGAAAAACAGTGTTTGGGGAGATAACTCCTACAATGTAAAGTGTTCGGTTAAGCAGTGTCAGTTTCAAAAGCGTATAAACTGTACGATATCATATTTCAAAAATATAAACGACATCTTATAAAACAACAAGACTTTAAATTTTACAAGAAAAAAAGTCAGAAGAGAATCAGTAGGTCTTTTCACAGAAAGCTGATGTAGGAAAACATACCTGCTGTTTACCGCACATTTTGATGGTGTGAGGCTGAAGCTTTGAATTTGCACATTAATGAAACTCTTGTAAAAAAATATTGGCAACCGTAATCAGCTACTGACTAATTAATCTTTAAAGACATAGCGTAATGCAATTCATTCTTCTATAAAATGAAAAAAAATACATAATCAACAGAGATTTCATCTTCTAGAATAAATGTCCTACATAATTAACTACAATGTATGTCCATATACTGGCCCTGTATACTGTAAACCAACTTATTTTCGCGGATACTTTATTTCGCGTTTAGCCTTTTCGAGTCCATTTCGCGGCGATTTAATTTCGCGATTTTCTGATTAACTTGATGTTGTGAAATAAAGAAAAATCCAAGTTTTACATATTCGCGACGATTTAACTTCGCGATATTTTTCTACTCGCGAAAGTCGCGAAAATAAATCGTTCGCGAAAATTAGTTGGTTTACAGTAGTTAAAATGTATTATAAAAAGACCAGGCGTTTTAACATATTTGATCATAAAACAATTAAAAAGTCAGAATCTAATGTTAAACAACAATATCGAGACAGTTAACATATAAAGGAATTTCTATTATGCCATTGTTTAATTTAACTTATTTAATTTCATTAACAACTTACACAATACATACGTCCTTTCTCAGCACAGTAGAGTGAGAGGATAAATTATCGCTAACAACTAATGGCGCACGAGCCGTTGTCAATGAAATTGATAACGTTGTCATAGGTAAAATAGCGATAAACAGTTTTGGCTCAAGCAAGAAAATCTATCTAGTTGAAATGTGCATTGATAAGCTATAATTATCGACTATTTGTAGCTGTGCATCGTGAAAATCTGAGCACTAGTTTGTCAACTGAATTTCATTTTGTTATATTTGTTTTAGTGATACAATATTGTTATATATTTGAAGAAATGGTGTCGCGCTCATAATCATGTTTAAATCTACTTCATTCTAAATTCTTCCGACCCTGTAGCACTTTGAATGAGTTGGTGTTGTCAGTTGCTACATTTGTTTTTTTGGTTATCACTTTTACATAGTTTAAAAGCGTTTTGGTGTTGCGTTCAAATAATTGACATTCTATCTTGGCGTTATTACTGTTGCTCGTTTTTTTTTTTAAGATTGGACTCTGATTACATACCAACCGTTTGTGTCTGTTGCTAAGTTGACTCATTTAAACCCGAACTTATTTCATATTTCTTAAAAGTAAAAACTCCAAAGAAAATTTAAAAGCAGGAGACCCTTATCAAATGGCAAAATCAAAAGCTCAAACACATCAAACGAATTGAAAAAAAACACTGTCATGAACCTGACATGGTACATGCAGATAGGTAGAAAATGATGGTTAATGCTAGTTTTATAGCTAACTTAAACACTCACTTGTAGTACAGTTGTATACAATTCCATCATATTGGCAACAAATAATTCACATAATTATGCAATTAACGGGGTAGGCCTTGGTAGCATCAAATTTGTCCTCGCGTTTAATTTTCTTATATTTACATCATTAAAAAGGTAGGGGTCCATGCATCCTCTGCCGAAGTCTTGGTGAAATTCACCGTTTCATTTTATTCTTATTGAATATTACCAGTTTTGGGGTTGAAAACACTAGTAGGAATATATCATTGTGTGTTTTTGCGCATTTGTCATCAGAAATACCCATGACTGCTAAAATGCATAGAAGAAACCTATTTTAAAGTAAATCTGAAATATAATGGTAATACTTATAGCCGAAATGTAAAATGATGCCTGTCCAACATGTACAGTTTACTGTATATGTTTGCATCATTCTCCCAGCCAAATTTAATACCACAGTCCCACTAGGCCACGATCGCACTACGATCGGTGAAAAAAATGATATTTTGACGATCGTATTGCGATCGTGCAGATCGCAGTAATGTCGTATCACGGTCGTGGTGAGGTCTCAAGATCGTGGTGAGCCTGGCTAACTTTAAACGTTCAAAACAATCGTGATGCGATCGTGGCGAAATCAGGTCGTAGTAGAAGCGTATTGAGAGCGCAGTAAGGTCTTGGTAAGATCGCAAAGGTCGCTGTACCATCGTAGCGAGAGCGTAGTGAAGGCTCGATTCTATTCGGAGAGACTTCGAAACGATCTCACACAACGTTGTTACGACCTCACTACGACCATCACGTTCTCACCACTACGCTTCCACTACGCCTTCACTACGCTTCCACTACGCCTATACCACGTTTACACCACGCTGTTCAAGACTATAGGACGATTCTAGCATGCCGATGTCGTCCTCATCACGCTCTTCTTACGACCAGACTGCGTTCACACTACAACCATCATGCTCACTGTCATTTTCACATAAAATATATAAAAGCTCTCCAGGTTTTGTTTGTCTATATATAATTTGGACCTCTTATCCTTTTTCTCTAACGGCTTTCTATCTGTATCATCCCTGCTATCGTTCACTAAAACATCGCCATTTAAAAGTTTGATGGACCAGCATAAAGTTGTGATTCAGGTTGGATTGGTCGGTCCGACATCTCTGCTGGATCCAGATTCGTTACTATCAGAGCTCCCTCTACCTCTACATCTATTCCTACCACCACGGCCACGTGTTCTAGTAGAATTTTGTGGCATGACTGAGTTGTTTCCGAGAACTCTACGTATTAATCAGAAGTAGAATGAATGGAACAGTATTGATATTGAACACGATGTTGATGTTATTGCTGAGAACGTAGTGAGATTGCGGTATGAACGTAGTATAATCGTGGTAAGAACGCGATATAATCGTGGTAAGAACGCGATATAATCGCAGAAGAAACGTGGTAAGAATCGGATAACTCTTGGTATGGTCGTAGTGAGAACATGATGGGCGTAGTAGGATCATGATAATCGTAGTAAAAGCGTGGTGAGAACGTGGTATAATCGTAGCAGGATCGTGGTAGAAGCGTAATGAGGACGTAGTAATATCGTGAAAGCAACGAAAATTTACATTTTCATGCCGCTCATACCGCGACCTCACCACGATCTGAATTTATTTTAGATCGCGGTGAGCGTGGTGCGATCTTGTTCTAGTGGGACTGAGGCTTTAGGCAACATAAATGCTTGATCACTGTTTAAATTACTAATATGTTAAATCGCACAAATGACTTTCGACACATGTGTAAGAGTTGTCATCTATATACCAGGTATACCCCCTTAGGTTAAGGTACATGCACATGATAACCGAAATAAAAGGAATTGGATAGAGAAACAAACCATGAAAATATTTTTCTGGTTTAATTAAATGCAAATTCTCGTTTTGATTTATTCTATAAATTTCACTTCAATTCTCACAAAAACGATGCAAAGCAATACAACTTCAAATCAAAAACTAATTGTTCAGAGAGTCTGAACAATTGAAGGTCTTTCCACAAAAAACCCTGTATTCTAATATGAAAGTAGTAAGATAAGGTTTAAATGTCATTTTATTCGTCAAATGATAGCTTATTGTACGCCGATTCCAAAAATATATGATTTCTATACAATATTTTTTTAAATAAGGGAGATAATTTGTTACTTCCGTTTTGAAAAATGTTACTTCCGATACTATTTGAATATTTTCTCGACACTTATTCCAAAAATAGCTGGTTCTTTATACTTTTATATTGATAAAGTACAAAACATAGCTACTTCCGGTTCACACAAGGACACTTCTGGTTGTATTTTTCAAGGTAAAATGATTGAAACCTATTGCAAAAAGTCTCATGGCTTTATCATGTATTCAAATGAGGTAAAAGCAAAGGTCAAAATCTAGAACGGCAAATTAAGCTATGACCTTGATATCGATTTCAAAGTCATCAATCAAGGACCTCAAGTAAAAATACCATAGGTCTTAATTATATTTGGTTAATGAGTTATATCAACATACTCGTGTTTGTAAGTACAAGAGGGGAGAAAACTCTCTCTTACGTTCGACGTACCCTTGCAATCAAAATTTACCCGTTAGGACATGTCGCAACTATCAATTTAGTAAAAAATCATGTGTCGATATCTTATATTAAATATGACCTTGACCTTTGACCTTGACCTAATTTTCATATTTTTTGGCCAAGGATCTTAAATAAAAAAATCATAGGTCTCTATTACTTATGATTTACAAGATAGAAATTCTTACCATTTATATCAAATGCATAAGGGGAAATAACTCTCATATGGATTGTTGATATCGCTTCGGTCAAAATAGAACAAATAATGCAAAGAATATAACAAGCAATTTTATAAGAAAAATTTGTCGCTTTCTTTTACGGTTACTGATGAGATGCGCGCGCAAGGAACACAGTGTTCAGGGAGATAACTCCTACAAAGAAAATTATTTGGTTATGCAGGGTAAATTTCAAAGGCGCATAAATTGTTCGATATCATATACCAAATGTCTAAGCGACATATTGCGAAACAAATATTTATTTCAAGAACAAATTAAAATTAGGCGGAAGAAAAAAAAATACACATCAATTCTTTTAAAAACAATTGTGATACGGTCTTTCCGCTCTGAGACATGAATAATTGAATTTTGTTTTATTGGTCGATCGATTGATTGATTGGTTGGTTAGTTGGTTGGTTGACTGATATACTAATTTAACCAATGGGATAGGGTATCTTTGAACAAGTAAAAAAGGAACAAATGTGATCTTGGACCCCGTATCAAACATATTTATTGATTAGTTGGTTGGTTGGTTGATTGATTAATTGATTGGTTGGTTGATTGATTGATTAAAATGCTGCATGGTACTCTCTCTCTCTTAGCGCGGCCTAATACTTAAAGTCGATATTCTGACCGACGACGTGGCTGCGTACTTAAACATCCTGCACTCCAAAACAGACAGCCTAAGAATATCCTAATGAATAAAAGTCCTTGCATCTTCTTTTTTAAAAATTTACTCTATTTTCTATTGGAACTCGTACTTCATTGTTTCTTTAACGTGCTGTGTGTGCATTTTGTGGAACTTGTAGAAAAAAACGGAGTAACATTTAGTTTTGGAAAGTTTCACTTTCTATATTAGGATATGTAATGTTTTATTCAAATTTTAGGTCCGCGCGCGCGAGGATGTTTTAAAGTCACGTGACGTTCAAATATATATGTCTGGAGTTTTAATTTCTTTGCATGTGAGACCGTTGAACAGAGCACATGTGTTTAGTTTAACATGTTTAAACATATTTTATTTGCAAAAGTAGCAAAAAGGATTGGACACTAGTTATAACAAGATTAGAGACGTCCTCTCCCAATATAAATATAAACACAAAGTACATTAGATATTGACGAACAAAAAACATAGTAAGAATACATATAATACATACTACAAACGAAAATAAGAAATAAAAAGAAAAAAATACAATATAATGGAATTTAAGTTAATAGACTTAAATTCAGTTATCGCCGGGGCCACTCACGGATTGTGTTTCATGTTTTAGATTTACCCAACATGAGTGACGTTTTATTCTGTGACGTCATTTAGTCCTTTTTAGAATTTCATCGCAGCAAGCAAGCTGTTTAAATTTCGTAAGCGGTAAACTTGAAAATTGAAAATTGAAATTGTAAAGTAGACTAGTGTTAGAATTTGTAAGGTTATAACCTGCCTCATGCTTCTAATGTTTATTAGAAGTAATCTTAGAAAGAATTCGTTTTATCGATCGTCATTTTTTAACCATATTTGATTTATTATTTCATCGCCACGTGGAGAGCACATGCAAAGACTGAATGAGAAATTGGTCCCATGAATGTCGTTTTCATTTTTATAATTATTTATTTTTTACAAGTGTGAGTAATTAGATGCAACATTGTCCTAAGATTTGCTGATTATAATAATGTTAATACCATGCGTCATTGTATATTTCTACATAGAATTAGATGCGTATTCGTGTGTATAATTATCATGATATATTTATATCGTGACGACGAGTTTAATTTGTTTTTATTTTAGATTTTTTATATATTACTTTTTCCCCATATCTTATACTATTGAAATTGAGTATTGACAGATCGTCTAGTGCCTATGCCTATGGGTAAGCCTAACTAATTGTATTTTGCGCTGTAACAGATCATGCAGGTTAGTAATGATTATGTGTTGTGGGGCAGGTGTTATCTAATGAATTCCCGAAAACTTCCGAATTAAAAGTAATACATCGGGAATTGTGTATCTAGATCTTTCATAGCACATATACAGCAAATATTCCATGAAAGGATATGAACGTAAAAGGGACGTACTCTTTGGGGCGAAGGACCCAGGTTCGCAACCGGAAGTTCAACTTTCGATACAAATAAACAAAAATCTTGGAAATCTTGAACAGAGACCATACCCGGAGTTAAGAAGCAGTAGCCAAAAGAAATCATTGCTAAATGTTAGCTTGCTGGTGGATTTAAGCAAACATTATCATCTGTATATATCCGGCTATAAATTTTGCGTGTACCTACACATTTGTGTACTAAAAACTGTCAAGAGTGATAAAGTTGTGCATGCAGGTTCTGTAGAGGCATTTAAGACCGCTCTACAAGAACACCGCCCATAACATCGGCGCTCTTCTCCACCGTGTATAAAAGCCTAAACAGGATTCTACACGTACCACTACAGATACAGATACAGAAGAGTCGTTCATCACAGTGACATGTATACATTTTTTTAGTTGCTACTACTCTCTAGCCTAGACTAGGTCGATGTGGAATGAATAGTTCCGTTAAATCAAGAATTTAGCCATACAATGTATGTCAACAGGCCACAGCTTGAATTATTGTAATAACTCAATTATAATAAATATATACAAATATTACACTATGTTACTATCAACTGACTATGGATTTAAGTTTAATAAATATATAAATCTGTAATATACTAATTTTGAATCATTATTTTTTTAAATTATTGTAACTATTATCGACACAACTACATGTATGAGTATACATAATTTTTTATTGTTATTGTTTCTTTGTACAGTCATTTGGTTTTGTTATGTCAATGCTATGTAGCATTGTGGAACTAATATTTACTTTTTGTTGAGTTGTAGCACAATGTTGGGAAGATCAGTTAGAGACCTTGCTCGGCCACAGAACACGGCCAAGGGTTGTAACAGTTGGACCAGAGACTTAGACAACAAGGACACACCAGTTTTTACAGATGGGTCACCAGACTGGACTGGATTCACGACTCATCACGCCACTAACTCAACTCCTTTGGTCACATACATTTGTACATTGGATCATCATCAGACGTTATTTATGCAAACCCCTAGAGCTCTGCATAAGTATGATCCAGTTGAGAATTTATCAGGTAATCGTCAGATTTACTAGTTAAAAGCAGTATTTACTTTTAAGTTAAACCCCTCATGTACAAAATGTACATGTGATTCCAACATATAACAAACATATTTATAAAGTTTAAGACAACTTTTTCTAATCTTATGGGTTAGATTGAAAAGATTTGTGCAACGTTTATATCTCAGTTTCTAAACTTAAAATCCATAAAATATTGCTGAATGTGTTACTTTTACAAATTTATATGGCCATAACATGATGGGATGCCGCATCATGTGTTTGAAATAAAAAACATTCGTAAATATGAGGTTACAATTATATATAATTGTTATATAAATATATTACATGTGAAACTTTTAAATGTTGTTTGGTATATATGATCACATTTTGAATGGAGGACGCTACCGATTTATATAACATTATAATATTTATCTTGTTTAATAATCTGAATATTAAAAATCAGATATGCATGTACTGCATAAAGTACCACAATTTAAAGCACAAAATTTATAGAAGTCTATATTTATTGATCACCATTTTAGGACAGACTGCAAATATTTCTGTTTGCCACAAACCCTACCAACCAGTCTTAGGTGTGAGGGAACTTTTCATTATTATTGATTATTTTTTTATATATATATATTAAGGGAAAAAAGGAGCCAAATGGTTTTATCTTGTAACCAACTTTTAAAATGAGACTTACAAGTTTTGTGTAATTTAAATTTGTCGTCGCAGTTAAACGGATATATACATGTATGTACATGTAATATTAGCAAATCTAGTACAAACTAAGTAATTATTTACAGCTTGTCTTGCAGTCTGCTCCACCGTTAAAAATCGTTAGTATTTAGGTGTCGACAATGTTCAGCTTTAATTTATATATATACTAGAATGTATTGTAATCTTCATCCTGGGAGATTCTAGGAGTTGCGCAATTTATGAGTATCGTACGCTGTATGTTTAGGTGTCAGTTTGTTATTTTAGGCTGGAAGCATTATGAGGAACTTTTCATTTGCATAAAATCATTGGCCCTACTGGTTGCTTGGCAACAGTTGATTCTAAATTATGGTTGTTATTTATTAATGAAAATTATAGTACAGGTTGAATTTCAGTTAGCATGAACGCTGGGACTATTTGAAATGTTATGCTTTTAATTATGAGGGTATCTAGATGTTGTTAAGCACTTGTTTGTGTTTTTTTTTTTTTTTTGTGTTTACTTTGCATAATCTAGGCCTTCTTGTGATATTCAAGTTCAAATCACCTAGTCCTTTAATGGAAATAAGTGTTTTTTTGGGCAACCTGGTTCAAACCCAAGACGAGAGAGAGAAAGAGTGGTTGCTGTGGTTATACTAAATGTTTGTTTCTGCTTACATGTACATGGATTTAGACTCTAGTATAGGGTTCTCATAGTCATTCTTTTAATTTCCGTTTGCCTGAGTTGATCCAGTTATTCTTGCTTTGTATTTATGGGCGTTTACATTATAAGAATTTCACCTCCACATAGACATCTTACACATTCAGGTATTGACCATCCAATCTTATGGTATTACACTTTACAACGGACAAATGTCAGCATTTACCTCAAAAACTAACGAAACATAAAAGCAAACTTATATAAAGTAGGGATACTGTTGCCTGCATATATACGGCTTATTTTGGCTTCAATATTGATTCACTTGCACATCTTTGCATCGGACTAAACTCTTTTATTTTTAAACCAGTTGCAGGTATGATAAGAGTTATGTTTCTCTAATATATTTTATGATGATATGATATTAAACCCCCATGACGGGATGGTGCTAGATATTTCGTATATTGAAGACATAGTTTTTCGAACAGTTAAATTGAGGTCTGGAGCTGGCATGTCGGTAACTGTTAGTAGTCCGTTGTTGATTTATGTAATATCGTCATTTTCAATTTTTGTTTTGTTTGATTTGTTACCTATTCTGATATTTGACTCTGACTTCATAGGCGATTCCAGGGGGGGGGGGGGGGGGGGGCTGGGCCCCCCCTCTTGTGGGAAAAATTTGGTTGATTATATAGGGAATCATTGAAGCATGACTGGAGCGGCCCCCCCCCCCCCCCCCTTAGGAAAAGTTCTGGATCCGCCACTGGACTTCTTTAAACTGTGTGATTTTTACTGTGCGTATTGCTGTGCGTTTGTTTCTTCTTCATTTGGTTGAGATTTTAAAAACTTGTTTAACCCCTTGGCATTTTAGTATTTCTAAATCTGGGGCCTCTGGCCTATGTAAGTTTGGTATGAACTTTTATTTTAGATCAGAGTTTAGTATGACATTCATTATCACTGATCTGGTACAAATTTTGCATTATGGCTGAAGCCATTTCTGGTTTTTAGAGGGATTGCTTCAGAGGCTTGGTCCCAACTGCAGATGTTTATCCTGCTATTACCCCAAGTGAATTTATTACTGTTATTTCAGACCTTTTGTAACCGTTTATTTGTAAGTTCCACACCACCCAGTACATACAGATGTATCAGAGAGGACAGTCTTTCCTTTTTTCATGAGTTCGGTTCTCTAGTTGATTTATTGAATAAATTTCCTATCTCTTTATGAATGGTTAAGGTATTGCTTACTTGTACATTTTGTATCTCTCTCAACAAAAATTGTGACATTACTAATTTACTAGGATTGGATATTTTTTTTAGTAATTTAATGATGTGTCAAAATTGAGGTTTGAGTTTTTAAGAAGGTATTAAACACTCCAGGCCTTTACATTTACCACAACCAGAGTCATGCTGAAGTCTAGCAATATTTTCTTATCTTGTGTTGGTTATACTTGGTATGAATTCAGTGTATTTGAAGCTGTCCTTTCAAATTGTTTTTGGACGATTATTAAAAGGGTTGGAGATCCAATACTGACACTTAATACATGGTTTAACAGAGAATTATTATTTTTCTTGATTTATTATGCTTTAAATTGTATTCGTATTACTATGTAACTATACATGTACTTCCATGTAGCTATTTGCCGTACAAGAATTGTAGGAGATCCTATTAGCTTTAATGTTTGATGTTTGAATAGTAGAATCCTCAATAGTAAGTATGTTTTTGTAGCAGACTGACATCCTCCAGATGGGGTTGACTTAGGTCTAGCCACAGAAATGCATTTTTGTGGTGGCATATTTGTCGCATGTTAAAAAGTTAACTCAGAATATATAATGAAACTATAAGGATCCAACATATTTTTAATACACTTGTAGCAGGTAATGACACAGGTAGTTCTAGAGTGGGTCTTTGCACAATGAGATGAAGAACATGATCAGATGGATTGTGAGATTCATCATTCTTAAGTAAGGATGGTCTCAAATTTGACCAATGCAAACATGGACGGTACTGCTATAGAATTTACAACTATTTATTGTCTTTATAATTAGCTGTCAGGGTTGCTACATAAAATATTATGATTTTCGATCAGACCAGAAATTTTTCAACTGGATGTTTTTCACTTGTCACCCTTAACCTGCTTATGAAATGAATTCTTAAACATCTTTAATATTATTTGTTGATATACTATAATATACTATATTTTATGATATACAAATACAATCAACTATCTTATGGTTTGCTGTAGTTTTGGTAAGTTTTTTTTTATCGTGTAGGTAAATATGTTTTGAACAGTTGTTCACAAAACATCATCTAGATTATTTAACATATATATGTACCAAGTTGTACTTTAAATAAAAATATCTATCTATCTAGAATATTGATCATATATATGTACCAAGTTGTACGTTAAATAAAATATCTATCTATCTATCTAGATTATTTAATATATATATGTACCAAGTTGTACGTTAAATAAAATATCTATCTATCTAGATTATTTAATATATATATGTACCAAGTTGTACATTAAATAAAATTATCTATCTATCTATCTATCTGTAGTTATCTCATATCTGGTTCACAGCTTTGCAGCGAACCGCCCTTTTTATGGCGGTTGACAGAGTCTCTGTTTTCCTCCGTCAATGTGGCAGAATTCGCTGCATAGAATCTTAATGTTAACTATGAAATTTTAGGTTTTTGGATAATACAGACTACACTTGTGTATCCCACGGTGTTTTCTAAATTTAAAGCACCAGTGTATCCCACGGTGCATCTTTACATTTTCATATATATCTATCTATCTATCTGGTTGCCATATTATCTTCGGGTAACCGACCATAGATCTATCTACATATACATATACATCTATGGTCTATCTATCTATATATATATATATTATATATTATATGAATCTATCATATTATGAATAAAAGCTGTGGCCAGATATCGCCAAACCATATATGTATTTTGTTTTAATGGCACCATCTGAGATAATGGAATTTAAGTTAATAGACTTAAATTCAGTTATCGCCGGGGCCACTCACGGATTGTGTTTCATGTTTTAGATTTACCCAACATGAGTGACGTTTTATTCTGTGACGTCATTTAGTCCTTTTTAGAATTTCATCGCAGCAAGCAAGCTGTTTAAATTTCGTAAGCGGTAAACTTGAAAACCCGCCCTCCCACTCCTTTTTATTGTACAAGATACTGCTCTTTTGTATTTATTTTTCAGGTTTGTGTCGGTGAAAGTGGTGGTACAGATTTGACTGATGATGTTAACTTGTTTGCTGTTGAGAAAAGTGACTTTTATATGAACTTTGAGCATCATTAATATATTCCCGTTAATGGCAGAATTCGCTGCATAGAATCTTTAATGTTAACTATGAAATTTTAGGTTTTTGGATAATACAGACTACACTTGTGTATCCCACGGTGTTTTCTAAATTTAAAGCACCAGTGTATCCCACGGTGCATCTTTACATTTTCATATATATCTATCTATCTATCTATCTGGTTGCCATATTATCTTCGGGTAACCGACCATAGATCTATCTACATATACATATACATCTATGGTCTATCTATCTATATATATATATATTATATATTATATATTATATGAATCTATCATATTATGAATAAAAGCTGTGGCCAGATATCGCCAAACCATATATGTATTTTGTTTTAATGGCACCATCTGAGATAATAAGGAATAATAATGAAACAACTGGACTGGAGTGAAAGGTTCTAAAGTAGAAATTTAGAATGTTAATTGATTGTTTTAAATCTTTGTGTTATTCTGATATAAGATTGTACGGACTCAAAAATGTCTTTGTTTTGCTGAAAAGAAAGGTCACCGTCACCAGCTAACAGAAGCTCAATGGATATAGCATATCTTTCTAATTTTGAAAACAATATTTCTCTTGCTTCATTGTGAAATTCTAAACAATAGTGTATAATATCCTCAACAGGGTGGCCACAGCTGCATGCGGGACTGGGTTTAATATTAACACGATGTAAATCTGAATTTAAAGAACTGCACATATTTCTCAAACGTGTATGAATGATATTAAGTTTTCTATCCCCACAACTAAAATAGGAAGGTGGCTATATCAATTTAGACTTCATCTTTCGTTTAAAAATATTTATATTTTTTGACGTACTTATGTCGGGGTTAAGGCTATTCCATTCAATAGTAGTGGATGGGAAAAAGGATTTTCTAGTTATGTCTAGTCTATAACCGGGTACTACATAGTTATTTCTGTTTCGCAAATCGTAGTTAGATACTTGACCAACAAGCGGGGCATTAAATCACAGAGATAATCAGGGGCAGTCCCATTATGTAAAGAATAGAACATATTGAGCTTTCTGGACTTTCTTCTGTCCACAAGCAATTGCCAGCCAGTTTCAAAATATATAGCTTCACGACTAGCAAACACGGGCAACCCAGTTACTAACCTCCCTGCTTCTAACTGAACATGTTCTAAATTGTCGGCTTCTTATTGAGTACAACCATCCATAACTCACATGCATATTCCATAACGGGTATTATAAAAGTTAAATATATACGAGCAAGATAATTTCTATTCAATACATATTTCAATTTTTCTAGAACATTTAATCTTGTGATTGGACACTTTAAAATGGTTTCTATATGTGTATGGAATTTTCCATTGGAATCAAAAGTAATCCCTAAGTGTTTATGACAGGAGACAAATTCTACTGATTGGTTTTGAAATTCTATTTCAATATCATCTGGAGAAGTATGGCAGGAGAATATCATAGCCTTTGTCTTATTAGGGTTAAAATTAATAAGCCAAATCTTTAGACCATACTGAAATTTGTTCTAAATCGCTATTTAAGACATCCTCTATAGTATAAGGGTTATTGCTGGAATAAGAAAGAGATGTATCATCAGCAAACAATCGAGTTAGACTTGTCAAATTATAAGCTATGCCATTTACATAAATAAGAAATAGTAGGGGACCTAATACAGAGCCTTGCGGAACTCCTGCATTAGTATTATCAAAAGGCGAATGGGCATTTGAGACAAAAACGCTTTGTTTTCTATTTGAAATATAACTTTCAAACCATTTATACAGATTTCCTTCAATACCATACGCTTTTAGTTTTATTAAGAGGCCACTATGCCATACCCTATCAAAAGCTTTCGAGATATCACATAAAATAAGAGATGTTATACAGCGATCGTCAAGTGACATGCATATCCTATAGTAAATTTCTGTTAGCTGGTGAACGGTAGAATGACCTGGAATAAAACCTGATTTAAATTTGTATAATAACTTGTTTGCTATTAAGTGATTAAATACATTTTTAAACACAATTCTTATAAAAACTTTACCCACTGCTGATAATAATGAGATTGGTCTATAATTGGAAATCAGTGATTTGTCTCCGGTTTTGAATAACGGCGTGCATGACAATAGCTGTTTTCCATTGACTAGGAAACTCTGCCTTTTCAAATGACAAATTGAATAACAATGATAAGGGTACACTGACAGTATACCTTGTCTTTTTTAACATTTGATGACTAATTGAGTCATACCCTGATGCTTTTCCCAATTTTAAAGTCTGCAAAATATCAATGACTTGATTTGAGTTTATATAGAAAATATCAATTTTAGAATTTGGCCTGGTCAGAAATTCTGGAGATCTATCATTATTTTCATTTGTAGTAGATATGGAACAAAACTACTTATTCAAAAGACATGCTTTTATGGCACGTCGTTATTATATTTATTCAATTTCGAGATATCTTATTTAGTTAAATAAGATATCTTATAAACTAATTGAGATATCTTATATATTAATTGAGATATCTGATTTATTAAATAAGATATCTTATATATTAAATAAGATATCTTATTAAAATGTTTATAAAGATATCTTATTAAATATATAAGATATCTTATTTAAAATATAAGATATCTTATTTAAAATATAAGATATCTTATTTAAAATATAAGATATCTTTTATATAGTTAATAATAGAGATATCTTATTTACTTAATAAGATATCTCCATAAGTTAATAAGATATCTCTATTAGTTTATAAGATATATCTTTTAATTAATAAGATATCTCTATTAGTTTATAAGATATCTCTATTAATTAATAAGATATCTTATAAAGTATGTATATAAAAGATATCTTTATAAAGAAGGAAGATATCTTATATACTTTATAAGATATCTTATTGATTAATAGAAATATCTTATTAACTTATAGAGATATCTTTTTAACTTATAGAGATATCTTATAAACTAATAGAGATATCTTATAAACTAATAGAGATATCTTATAAACTTTTAGAGATATCTTATTAACTTATAGAGATATCTTATTAACTTATAGAGATATCTTATAAACTAATAGAGATATCTTATAAACTTTTAGAGATATCTTATTAACTTATAGAGATATCTTATTTAATTGGTTATAAAGATATCTTATTTAATATATAAGATATCTCGATAAGTTATTAAGATATCTCTATTAGTTTATAAGATATCTCTATTAATTAATAAGATATCTTATAAAGAATGTATTTAAAAGATATCTTTATAAAGAAGTAAGATATCTTATATACTTTATAAGATATCTTATTAATTAATAGAGATATCATATTAACTTATAGAGATATCTTATAAACTAACAGAGATATCTTATAATCTTATAGAGATATCTTATTTACTTTCAAATTAAATAAGATATCTTATAAAAATTAAAGATATCTTAATATTTAATAAGATATCTTGTTAAATAAATAAGATATCTTCTTTGAATAAATATAAAAACGGCGTGCCGTATGCTTTATCGTAATTTTCAGTGACTAATTCGTCATTTTCATTTTTAAATTGAGTGATACAAGTATGAGTAGAATTAATTACCCGATGTCTTAACTAATTTTTTCATTAATGACCTATACGATTTAGTATAACCAGATGCAAACTCGTCCAACAAACTATTTGCGTTTAAGTAAAATTGATCTTTTGTGTATCGTTTTAAATTATTCACATGATTTTTTTGTTGCTTTTTATACTTATTCAGATCTGGAATACTATTGGACCTACGAGCTTGTTTGTGTAGTCTATCACGTTTACGTATTTCTCTACGTAGGTCAGAATTAAACCATATTTTATCATTTGGTCGTATAATTACTTCTTTTTGTGGAATACAGTCATTAATATATTCAAAAAATTCGTTTGTAAAATTTTTACAATTTTGATCCATACTATTTTCAGCATTAATTATTGATTCACAATCAAAAGTAGAAATGAGCTCGATTCATTTGTCGAAATCGGCATTTCGATAGTCCCAAATCATTCTTTTATAAGTAGTATTATTTTGTAACCTACTGAGATTATTCAAGAATATAATAGTTCCGTCATGATCACTATACGTACGATCTATTTGTATTACATGGGAATCGTAGACATCACATGAATCTTATACCAAAATAGGATCTAACAAGGACTGGCGTGTGGCAAAAAATCTGGTTGGTTAAGGCCATTTAGTCTCATAATGTCAATATTTTATGTGAATGGTCAGTAAGAAAATCTACATTTACATCACCCGTTATTACAACATTTGGAGTATAGCTCATTGCATTTTCGATAGATTCATAAAATTTATCCCAAAAAGTATTGTTGTGTGAAGGTTGTCGATATACAACACAAAGGAGTAATTTGTTTGAAGGGAAGGTAATTTCAAGCCATAATGCTTCATTATCAAAATCGAAATCAGGTCTCGGTTTGGCTTGAATAAATTTACTAATATAAATTATAATTCCTCCTCCTGATGAGCTATTGCGGTCTTTTCTCAGGATCTCTATTATAACCCTCAATAAGAATATCTTCATTTTTTTATATTTTCGACAAGATGCGTTTCGGTTAAACAAATCACATCAGCTTCATTACGAATGTTTTCCACATAGTCTACTTTATTACGCATACTTCTAATATTAAGGTGAAAAATTGAGAAAAAAACACCTAATGGGCCAGGATTAACTTCTACATCACTGCTTAGCATTATCAATAATAACTAAAACACACCCACGAAATCGCGAAAGTATGCAAATTGTTGCAGGAAGAATTTTGTAAAGATCAAATGACTGGAGAAATTCAGGAAAAGTATCAAAAGTCATAGATACTTGGGGACAGGAAAATGTTTTTTTTTTATCCCTCCTTTATTTCCAAAATTTTTTTTCTATTAATTTCAATATGAACATACATTTAGTATATTATGAACATTCAAGTCAGGAGCCTGTAATTCAGTGGTTGTTGTTTGTTTATGTGTTACATATTTTTTTCGTTCTTTTTTTGTACATAAATAAGGCCGTTAGTTTTCTCGTTTGAATTGTTTTACATTGCATTTCGGGGCCCTTTATAGCTGACTATGTGGTATGGGCTTTACTCATTGTTAAAGGCCGTACCTATAGTTGTTAATTTCTGTGTCATTTTGGTCTCTTGTGGAGAGTTATCTCATTGGCAATTATACCACATCTTCTTTTTTTGTTGTTGTAATCAATGAATTTTTGTAAACGATTTAATTAATGGAGAATTTCAGAAAAGGTATCAAAAGTCATAGGGGCTTTGGGACAGGACAATTGCCCAGTTCCTCCTTTCTTTTTCAAAAATTCCCATTTTTTTTATTTCTATTAATATTAATAACACATGCATAGTTTAGAGCTTAACTGTATATTATGAACATTCATTACTATAAACTCATTACTATAAATAAAGTGTAATTTCGCTTTTTACTTTCAATTCTCAGTTTACTAATCGATCCACGGCGGTCATTGCTATATTATACAGACTCTCTCTATTTAATAAACTCTGTGACCGCTGTCGATAGTAAACTTGAAAATGATAGCAGATAGAAAATACACTGTATTCGTATTATATGTATGTTCAAAGAATACAGAAAAACGCAAACCGGAAGTATAATATGACTTAAAAGTTCGCCCAATGACAATATCCGGATGCCTTTTTCTCGTTTTTATCCCAAAATAACTCAATCTGAATAATCATAAAAATGGATGACAAATGTGACTATGCACTGTACCTATAGGACACAAAGACATGATGATTACTTTATTGTGGAAAGAAGAGAAGCGACACACAAAATGAGGTCTTCTCGTTTAAAAGTATAGATATCACAAATGTTAACATTGGTTTCAATAGAAACAAATCAAGATATATAGAATAGCATACCGACGTCAAACATTTGCATTTCATAATAAGCAAGAACAGTTCAAATAAATAAGTGTGTTTTTTTCTTAAATACATCATTTTCCTACAGAATACTGAATTAAGTTTACAGTAGAATTAATGACCTATCGACGAGCGATAAACTTGCATAACATTACCCATTGTCAAAAACAAACATAGTTATACAAGAATTCGATAGGTCTAACGATACAATAACTACATCTAAACAATATTTCGTCACTCCAGTCAAAAATATAACAAAACATATGTACAATAGTTTTGTAATGTTTATTGGTCGCTAAGGTTACAGTTGAGTAGAATCTTAGTGTAGAAATGCATGGTTTACGCTAGTGAAAGAGTAACGCAGATTTAGACGTTTGGCGGAAAAATTAGTGGTCGGGTCGAAAGTTATAGGGGTGATCGTAAGGGACTCTCTATGCTCCGTGAGGAAAACATTTAGAGAACACCCCTATCAAGTAAATAGTGGTATCGACCCCGGGTACATAAGAGAGTGAGAAACAGCACTCGGGGCTGTCGGTTGGCTGCCGATGAGCTGTCATCCTTCAACCGAGCGTACGTCGGATATATTAAGTGCTAGAAGAGCCTTGATATTCAAAGGACACTTTTGTACTGGGTACAAAGTGGACGTACACGTTGACAGGATTGACATAGCAGACTGTCCCACTCGGAGGACAGGCTGTACCAGCCCACACTCTCTGGTAGTGACAGACTGTCCCAATTGGAGGACAAGTTGTACCAGACCGCTCTGTCTTGTATTGACAGACTGTTCCATGTGTTCCATTCGGAGGACAAGCTGTACCAGCCATACTGTCTTATAGTGACACATTGTCCCATCTTGAGGACAGGCTGTTTTGTTGTATTATATTTGTATATATATATATATATAATTGTCCGTTGTTACTTTATATCGACAAAGAGTCAATGTGTATATTTTAGTTCATTGTGCATAACCATGATAACGTAGATAGATGTAGTTTTTAGTATTGCAGTACTGTTTATGAACAAAAGAGTTTGATGCTTTAATTAGTTCATTTTGTTCATTTTGCCGTTTTGGTGGCATGGAACACCTAAAACAAGAACGCGTACCATTTCGATAAAAACTTTCTACTAATATCATGTCACGACTAACATTTTGGTCCAATTTTTTTATACGTCTTACGGTTCATGTGTTTTAAAAACATAACTACAAATTTAATAGCTAAAGGCAGATAAATCCTATAAAATTTCATCGAATCATTTCAAACCAAATTAGCCAAAAATTCCTGAGGATAGAACGAACAATTTATTAAAAGAATTTTTCGATATCTTTTTTTGTTACTAAGGAGATGCACACAGATGATCAACAGTGAATAGGGTTGATAACTCTTGCAAAGAAAATGGTTCGGCTTAGAATTAGAAGGGTTAGATTTAAAAGCGCATAAACTATACGGTACAATATGAGAAATATCTAAGCGACATATTGCAAAACAAACATTTATCACAAGAACAAAATTTGGCGGAAAAAAAATGATAATAATATAATTTAAAACCAATTGTTCAGGAGAGAATTGAAGGTCTTTCCACATCAAAGCTATTGAAAAGAATTTAGTTCCGATTTACTCAATGGTAAAATTGGCATCGAATCATAAGTTTTCGTAAACTGATTGTATAGATAAATGGTTTCTATATATTTTTGAATGAAATAAAGGAGATAATGTGCTACTTCCGGTTAAGTAAATGTCACTTCTGGTATCATATGATAGCTTTTTTCACACTGATTCCAAAAATATAAAGTTTCTTTTATACGTTTGTGTGTAGAACGGGAGATAATTGGCCACTTCCGGTTTATCGAAAGTCATTTCTTGTCTTGAGTGATAAGTTAATGTATCTATATTACAAAATATATGGATTCCGAGTACTTTTATATGAATAGAGTGCAAAAATAGGTACTTCAAGTTTTTCAAGGTCACTTCCGGTTCTCATTTTTCATGCTCATATGGCTTTATTATAATCCAACTTGAAGTTATATTAAAAAAACCTTATATAAAAACATTTCAGGGGCACTGACTCCTATAAGATGCCATTAAATTGTATCAGACTAAATGTAACATATCCTCATGACAATAAAGCAAACATTTTGCACTTGTTCTTTTATATGTATCTTTCAAAGTGTTGGAGAAAATGCAAAACCAAGCAAAAGACACAATTAAGAACCTGACCTTGACCTTTGACCTTGACATCAATTTCTTAGTTAGGACCGAGGCACCTCAAATAAAAAGATTCCAGTGTTATACAGTTTACAGTCCATGAGTTGAAAAAATGTACCGACAGATTTATTTCGCAAAGGTAGATAAATTCCTGAGGATGTAGCGAACAATTTGTCAAAAGATCCTTGTTGATATCTTTTTTTTTTACAAAGGAGATGCACACATTTGATAAACGGTGCATAGGGAGATAACTCTTACAAAGAAAATTGTTCGTCTTAGCAGGGGGGAATTTACAAGTGCATAAGGTGTACGATACAATATAAAAAAATATCTAAGCGACATATTGCGAAAGAAAAATTTTAGAATTTGGCGGGAAAAAAATAATAATCAGAAGAAATACAATAGGTCTTATCACAGAAAAGTGTTAATAATCAGAAAAAGAAGTGTTAATAATCAGAACAAATAAATATAGGACTTTCCACAGAAAAGTGGAAAGACCTAATAAGTTAACATATGTATACGGATTTAAAATATGAAAGAATGATAAAATCTTAGTAGCAAGAGAATTTACCTGAGTTATCTTTAAAACATACATTGATCAATCTACATATCAATTCATGCAGTATACGCAACGAAAACGATAACAAAATTGTTGGCAAGGTAAATAGTAACAACATTTTCATAATTACCTCGACGAAACACAACAATATTCGGTTAAGAAAATGTATTTACGAAAACTGCTATGAATACGTAAGTGTTTTAAATCAATTTTGATTTGTATATAAATTTATTAGCCTTTTACAAATGAAGTAAATTATACGTCAAATATGATTGCCAAATGTAGGATATACATACATTTGCCGACCATGTTTGTTTATCATTATAAATATCTATAGTATTGTTTCTGTTTTGATAGTTAAGTATGTAGGTAAATAACAGAATAAGATGTTTTGAAAGTATCCATATATTATATATGAAGAATTAGTCCTTTGTTTGTTTTTTGCGAAATTAATGACGAAAGTCAATTTCTTGTAAAACATTTGTATATTCAAATCTGTATTTTCGAAGCTATCTTAAGTTTCATATTGATTTTTGATATTCAACTTTTCCAACCATGCTTGACATCAACGAATGGTTTTCGCTTGCATTTTAAATAGAACCCCGCCTCGGTGCATGGTCTTGTGATAGCTTGTTCGCTTCGGTACGGGGGAGGGGGGGGGGGTGCGGGCGGCGTTTGTTTTAACCCCGATCAAACCAAAGACTTTAAAATTGGTATTTGCTACTTCTATGCTAAGCACGCCACATTTAAGAGCAATAACAAAGACTGGTCGGCTCAAGATCAGAAAAATGTGACGGGGTAGGTTACATGTCTACCTGTGGATTGTTGCCTAGTGATGCATGTTAACAGTCCAATTCACTGAATAGGTCTAGAAGAAAGCAGTGATAATATTCATTTTACATTATCACGAATATACGT
The DNA here is from genome assembly GCA_019925275.1 of Mytilus edulis. Taxonomy (NCBI): domain Eukaryota; kingdom Metazoa; phylum Mollusca; class Bivalvia; order Mytilida; family Mytilidae; genus Mytilus; species Mytilus edulis. Next base: position 60,818,429 of record CM034361.1, read on the forward strand.
ATTAATTTGCCGCTGGACGTTTAGCAGTCTTTCATCATCATCAAATTTTAAATTGACTTTCAATTATATACATTTAAGGTAGCACAATACAAAGATTTTTTCACTCCCAATCAGACAACTTTAAACTGATGTAATTCATTTCATCCTTCTTTATTTTTTATAAATGAGATACTAAAAGAAAGAAGAAAGATTAATCTTTCAAATTGTGATAATTTCATTATGACATAATTATCACATAATTAATTGTTATGTAATTAGTTGCTATATTGTGATGTCCACACTTCTTTATTCTTCATAGCATCCCAAAATATTTAATAGATTCTTGTACGACACAGCTTGACCCCCAAAACCGTGTCTCAGATTTTCAAAAACATCAATAGAACAAATTTTACACCCAATTGAATTTAGTGATCTCTTATAAATTGATGTTGCAAACTTCATTGAAGATTTATGAGAGAATGAAATACAATAGGAAAAATCTGAGACTTAGTTTTAGAGGTCAAACTGTGTTGTGCAAGAATCTATAAGTATATTTTGGGATGCTATGAATAACAAAATACCTAAATTCATTCAAGTATGAACATCACAATATCACAACTAATTACATACCAATTAATTATGTAATAATTATGTCATAATGAAATTATCACAATTTGAAAGATTCATCCTTCTCCTTTCTTTTGGTACCTCATTTATAAAATTTAAAGAAGGATTAGTGAAATTACATCAGTTTGAAGATGTCTGATTGGGTTTGAAAAATCTTTGTATTGTGCAACCTTAAATCATCACTCGTCAGGCTTGTCGAAAGGAAAATGTAATGTTTATTTTCAGAACGAAGACACCTTAATGAAATAAGAATCTTTTCGCGTAAAAGTATGTTTATAGTAGTTTGAAGTTAATATAATGACATGCAAACCTATCCTGCCTCTGAACAACTATTAGAAAATTTACAACGTTACATGACATTTGAAAACCTACAAAAGAAAACAGAAAAACATGCAATAAAATTCACTTTTTTTACTAACGAGATATCACCGACCTTACTGGACAGTATCAACTACGAACGCCTTATAGTACGGCTGCTTAGTGGAAACTGTTCACATCCTGCTACAAGCATAAAACTTGACACAAAGCTTCATCTAGAATTACTCTTTGATTTCAGATAGGAAGGCAATCTGAAAGAAACACCACTTCCGGTAAAATTCAATATGGCGAACATTATACTTAAATCATCCCAATGTCGAAGGCTAATATGCAAAAAGGTGTTATAAACATGCTACTATCATAATATTCGGGACAATTCTTTGTTATATGCTATTTTTGGATATATTTTATAGAATATATGACTTTAAAAACCCCATTTCCGGTTAAATCAAACATGGCGGACATTCCACTAAAACGAGCGTATTTTTTAGGAAGAGTAACTAAAATGTGTTGTAACGTATTTGTACTATCATTATATCGTACAGGAACCTTTCTTTGGTGCTTCTCATGAATATAACTTATAGGACATGCGTCTTTTAAACCCCTACTTCTGGTAATAACCAATATGGTGGACATATAAATATCATTTTTTTTATTTTAATATTCAACTTTTTTCAAAATGTAAAAAAGTGTTTTTTTGTGCCGGTTACGAAACTTTTGGCTTCATGTTATCTTCAATCTACTAATTCACTATAATGTTTTAAATGTTTCAATACAAAGTTACCATTCCGGTAAAAAAAAACGATATGGCGTAAAGTTCTGAGATGAGTTCTCAATCTGTATCCTCGATGTAGAGTTTTTGATAGGCTTATTAAACAAAATAAGGTCTCCAAAAGTACTAAAACATCTATACAATTACTAATTTATGGCCGCAAATACATTTTTATTCATAATTACCCCCATAAGCACACAAAGCAGTGCACGGGAGACCTGATTGTTCACATTTACATAGACCGTGGCATCTAAGAGATATCACAAATAATTGTCCAAAAGGGTTCGCATGGATCATATTTGTCCCTTTGCCATTCATAAGCGTCTAGACTAGTTAGCATAGAAACCAATTCCAAGCTTGTTACTCATTCACATCCGCCATGGTATATTGCACGGTTTACATGCTGAAAAAGACTAGACCGAGTCGTGAGAATATCCTCAATTAGTCTTTCCTCTTCCATGAAAAGATGTTTTCTTGCTTTGTTTAGCCCATCTGATAAGTTTGTTTGTTCCTACAGTAAAACCACGTATCGTTCTATCAATATCTGGTGATGTTGGCTGATCAATCATCATTCTATTGTAAATGCTAAAATCACATCTTCAAACAGCATTCATGTCACCAACGCAGTCTTTTTCCTTTTCTAGTTAAAGGGTAAATGCTCAATGATTAGTGCATTTGACAGGTCATGGATAGATATATATCTAAAACTTTCCCCACTCCAAAACTAAAGTGATCCTATGTCACGGAATAGCGAAACAGCAATTACAACAGCAGCAGTATCGACTGTTCGAATCATGACTCATTTAAGTCCGTGTTCACTGTATCAGACTCATGCATCATGATTCTAATGTCAGCCTCTTCATGTGAACATGATGCTAAACACATAACGTCCTGAGCATTTGTTGCTACAACTTCTTTTCCCCAAATTTAATGAAGCAAGCTGCTGTGAATGAAAACTAAAAAGTTCTTTCTTATTGACGTCATTTTTCAGAAAACTTTGCCAATTTTGAGGAATTTGTTTTAATGTACGCATCCGAGACTACATCCACTGTTATTACAGTTTCAAGGTGTTTCCTGAAGAGTATGCTGATTTGGTATTATTTCCTTACCTTACCTTAATAAACACCTTGAAACTGTACCAAGAGTGGATGACATCTTGGATGCGTATGGTAGTTGTAGCAACAAATGCCTAGGATGTTCTACCTTATCCACCACATGATGATGTTTCAAGATTAGCACCATGTTCACATTAAGAGGCTGACACTAGAATCATAGTGCATGTGTCTGATGCAGTGAAACACGTACTTGGAGGAATAACCATTCGAACAGTCGCTACTGATGATTCTGGAATTACTGTTTCACTATTACGTGACATATGGGTAGACGACGCGAACTATGGCTTGTGTTTGGAAGGGCAATCTATTCATGACCTTTCAAATACACTAGGCAATAAGTGATCACACACACTATCTGTGATCCATGCCCTTACCGGTTGTGATACGGCTCTCTGTTTGTTTGACAAGGAAAAAGACTGCATGAGAGACATTGATGGCATTTGAAGATGTGGCTTTAACATGAAGAATGATGATTGATCAGCCTAAATCACCGTGGTTTTACTGTACGATCGCACAAACTAATGAAATTGGATTAACGAAGCAAGAAAACAACTATTTACACAAAAGGGAAGGCTTATTGAGGCAACTCCCTCAACTTGGTCTAATCTTTTCCAGCATGTAAAACGTGCAATATACTAAGGTGGGTGTTTAGGGTGACGAGCTAGGAATTGGCTCTTATGCTACCCAGTCAAGGCGAAGGGACAAGGAGGATCCATGGGAACCCTTTAAAAAAAACTCTTTCTGATGCCTCATCATATTGTCAGGAGCTTGTACATTGTGGATGTAAAAAAGATGCCGCGGTCGTTTTAAATGTCGAAAATCGAGTTTCCCGTGCACTGCTTTGTGTGTTTTTGGTAATGATTGTGAATAAACATGTAATTGTGACCAAATAGTAGTATTTTTTTTAAATGTTTTAGTACTTTAGTGACTTTATTTTGTTTTTAATATGGATTGAAAACTCATCTTTGAAATTTATGCATTATTGTTTTTAACCGGAAGTGTTAAATTTGTATTAAAACATTTAAAATATAATAGAAAATTACTGGTGGTTAGAGGACAAATTAAAGCCAAAAGTTTAATGAACAGCACAAAAAAAGTTCTTTTCAACATTTTGAAAAATGTTGAATATTTAAATAAAAAAAATATATTTCTATGTCCGCCATATTGTATATTACCGGAAGTAGGGATTTAAAAGACATATGTCCCATAAATTGTTTCAATGAGAAGCACCAAAGTAAGGTTCCTGCACAATACAATGATAGTAGCAATACGTTAAAAACACATTTCAATTACCCTCCCTAAAAAATAAGCTTATTTTAGTACAATGTCCGCCATATTGGATTTAACCGAAAGAAGGGTTTTTGAAGACATCTAATCTATATAATATATCCCAAAGTAGTACAAAACAAAGGTTTGTACCAAATATTATGATAGTAGCATTATCATAAAACTAGCCTTCCATATTGGGCTGATTGAAGTATGATGCCCGCATTTTGTATTTTACCAGAAGTGAGACATTTTTTTCGAATGCCTCTCTTTCTGAATTAAAAGAGTTATAGTTGATACAGGTCTATACCAAGTTTCATGCTTGTAGCAGGATGTGCACAATTCGTTTGAAATGTGCTTGTAGCCGCTGTGTTGCACTACTTTTGGGACAAATTATATCAAAATTATAGAAAACTTCATTGGCTCTCACTCAAAATATGGACAATTCTTTGTTAAGGTGGTTTTGACATATTTTGATAGCTTCCGATGTGCTAATTATTAACCTTTTTCAGTTGGACCAAATAACTACTCTACTTTAAAATTCTGGACCCAAACTTTTTCACAGTATAATTTCACCCCCTACTTGCAATTTGAGGCATAAAAAATTGAGAAATGAATTTGGAAGGGATATTAAAAATAAAAGGCAAGAAACACTGTCATTCGTGGACAACGAAAATCAAGGGACCGTTATTTTAATTTCGGACCTAATTTTGTTGCTGTTACAATTTACCTCCAACGAAAATCCACATGTATCAACATGTGTAAAAACACTATTTAGATTTCGTTGTTGTCAAATCGAAATTGAGACGTACATGTTCCGTTAAGGAATTTCCGTTTCAAGGATGATATCGGATTTGTTCCTCATATAACTTTAATCCCGTTCCCTTTTCACAAATGTGACCTACCGAAATATACTATTTACTGCCTTTGTAATAAAATGAGCAACACGACGGGTGCCACATGTGGAGCAGGATCTGCTTACCCTTCCTGAGAACCTGAGATCAGCTCCAGATTTTGGTGGGGTCATTTTGCTGTAGTACCAATATTAAAGACATATTTACCTTTTGTGCCTGTCTTTTAAGGGAGTTTGCTTCTCAGTTTCAAAATAATTAGATTTTCAAAAACACTAGTTTATATTGATAGGGGATTAATAAAGAAATCAACAGAGCAAATAAAATATAAGGGTCAATGTGCATGTTTTTTGAGAAATTAGCAATCGAAATTTTGGAGGGAACATTTTCTCTCTTGACTTTTCTTAGCTTTATCATTGCCAAGTTTAATTTCTCAAAAACTATTAAAAAATAAGACTTTTACAAATGGCTTATCGTCATACATGTAAAAGATTTATAAAAAGGAAAATGAGGGTCAATGGGCAAATTATTTTAAGGCATTCAAATGAATAAAACGAGAGAATACTGAAAAGCTGACAAAAATCCCAACACATGACAAGAGAACTCCCTTAAAACCAAGTTCAATTCACCATATTCTACATAAGACAATGCATGTCCAAAGTCAGGAATATGACAGTTGTTAACTTTTCGTTTTGAGAGCCGTGGTGTAGTGGTAAGTGAATCGGACTACTAACACAAAGGTTCCTGGTTCGATTCCCGTTCCGGGAAGAAAATTTCAGGGACTGAATTGTCGGCTCTACCTTGACACCATTTGCGAGTATGGTCTTGAGGAAACGATGATAGTCCGTCGGAAGGGGCGATACATGGCTGAACCGTGTTAAGCTAGAGCATTATCTATTTCACGTTAAAGACACCCTTGTAGATTTTGAAAAAGAGTAGGCTAATGCCGCTACAAGCAGAACTCGCACACGCAAAGTGGAAAGGGATTAATATAAGTTGCAAAACTTGTTTTCCAATCCAATATAAATAAATATGTTTAAACTAATTCAGTTCAGTGAATATCAATTATGTGTTCATTTTTATAAATTTCCTGTTACAAAACTTTGAATTATTCGAAAAACTGAGGATTTTCTTATCCCAAGAATAGATTACCTTAGCCGTATTTGGCACAACTTTTTGGAATTTTGGGTTATCAATGCTCTACAACTTTGTACTTCTTTGGCATTACAACTATTTTGATCTGAGCGTCACTGATGAGTCTTATGTAGACGAAACGCGCGTCTGGCGTTTTAAATTATAATCCTGGTACCTTTGATAACTATTTACACCACTGGGTCGATGCCACTGCTGGTGGACGTTTCGTCCTCGAGGGTATTACCAGCCCAGTAGTCAGCACTTCGGTGTTGACATGAATATCAATTATGTGGTCATTTTTATAAATTTCCTGTTACAAAACTTTGAATTATTCGAAAACCTGAGGATTTTCTTATCCCAGGAATAGATTACCTTAGCCGTATTTGGCACAACTTTTTGGAATTTTGGGTCCTCAATGCTCTTCAACTTTGTACTTCTTTGGCTTTACAACTATGTTGATCTGAGCGTCACTGATGAGTCTTATGTAGACGAAACGCGCGTCTGGCGTTTTAAATTATAATCCTGGTACCTTTGATAACTATTTACACCACTGGGTCGATGCCACTGCTGGTGGAAGTTTCGTCCTCGAGGGTATTACCAGCCCAGTAGTCAGCACTTCGGTGTTGACATGAATATCAATTATGTGGTAATTTTTATAAATGTCCTGTTACAAAACTTTGAATTATTCGAAAACCTGAGGATTTTCTTATCCCAGGAATAGATTACCTAAGCCGTATTTGGCACAACTTTTTCGAATTTTGGGTCCTCAATGCTCTTCAACTTTGTACGTCTTTGGCTTTACAACTATTTTGATCTGAGCGTCACTGATGAGTCTTATGTAGACGAAACGCGCGTCTGGCGTTTTAAATTATAATCCTGGTACCTTTGATAACTATTTACACCACTGGGTCGATGCCACTGCTGGTGGACGTTTCGTCCTCGAGGGTATTACCAGCCCAGTAGTCAGCACTTCGGTGTTGACATGAATATCAATTATGTGGTCATTTTTATAAATTTCCTGTTACAAAACTTTGAATTATTCGAAAAACTGAGGATTTTCTTATCCCAGGAATAGATTACCTTAGCCGTATTTGGCACAACTTTTTGGAATTTTGGGTCCTCAATGCTCTTTAACTTTGTACTTCTTTGGCTTTACAACTATTTTGATCTGAGCGTCACTGATGAGTCTTATGTAGACGAAACGCGCGTCTGGCGTATTAAATTATAATCCTGGTACCTTTGATAAATATTTTATGATTTTACTTTTGTAAATGTATAAAATCAAAATCAAATAAAACTCCGCGAAATTTCACAAATTATCTCGGCGCATTACCGTCATGTCATTACATGAAGTCATACGAATAATAACTCCCAAGCTGAAGGTTTTCCGTTACTTATTAGTCCTAAGTTCGGATTGCATTGCATTAAAATGAAGTTTAGTGGTAGGTGTTGTTTCATTTTATGTTCTATTGCACTATTCGCTCAAATGTTGATTTCAGCAATTCAACATGGCAGCTCACTTCTTAGTTACGACATATCGGCTCTGGATTTTACGGTTTAAAGTATGGAAAATAAAATAGTTTTGGTTTAATAATTTTAAAATTCAACACATTATTTCTTGTTGTAGTTTTAGAAACAATTCATGTTAGATTTATTTCAAATTTTAGCTTTTATCTTACAGGGGGGTAGAATAGAACAGCCATGCACACGACAATCCTACCTTCTTGTCAGGTTTTGAGTTTCCGAATTTGTATTATTAGAATCGAAACAATTCATGGAAGCTATAGATGTGTGTGTCATTTACACATGACATGTCTAAATATGCAACAAATCTATGGTTCCATGCATTATTCCTTAGTTTAAGTTTAACCAGGTGTATTTGGGCTATACATTGCATTCTTAACAGACCACAACACCACGCGCAAACATCCATTATGACACCAGGTGTATAAGTTTCTTGGAGCATTTTGCACTTTAAATTTAATGTTTATATGATATTTTCGTGCATTTCTTAATTCATAAACCTTTTTTTCAAAAATATTTCAGAAAAAAACGAACACGATCTGGAGATCTAGAGTCTTTCCTGCAGGTTGTTACTGAAACTAATGACAGTTTTAAAATTGATAATTATAAGGTAAGTTTAATTAACATTTGATGACTAACAGTCTATGTAAGATATATGTAGAGTATATAACAAAATACATAATTTCAACACCAAGTGAGTATTTTCTTCTTAAACACAATTTCACTTCAAAGTTAAATAAGCATATCGTTTGAACAAAATGTATACTCCATCCGAACATTAAGTTGAAATATTGATACTGAAGTAAGAAACAAACAAAAAAAATAAAAAATTGAAATAGTCCCGTTTGTAGAGAAAAGCTGTTTATGGGGTACATAATTTAAATCCTGGTGTCAATGATAAGTTTATTGGCATATATTCTGGTAGCCATTGGTACCGAGATAACCAATGTAGTCAAATCACTAGTTAAGAAGGATCAACATTTTTTTTCTAATCGGGTCAGATGTGTCCTAATTTAATCTTTAAAGCTTGTGGATTGTAAATTGCTAAGTTTCAATTAATGATTACGATAAATTTAACCTGACACTGTGTGCTTATGTTGACTTTTCACGTCATTGAATACTTTGAAAGTCCCTTTATGTTCTATATGTAGTTTTGATGTGCAACTTTTGAAGCTTCAAGCTTCTAAACATATTAAACCTCCGAACCGATTGAATATATAACAATTATTTTCCTGGATCTCGGCACTCACTGTTTAATTTATATTTGATATGCATTAATAAATGCATTCCAATGGACACTTGTTTTTGTGCTTTAACCGTGAAGATATAATCCAAGTTTTGTTTGAATTCGCTTTTTATTTTTTTGATTGTGTTATTCATCATATTTGCATCTGAAGCCCTAATACCTTTTTTTACCACAAAAAAAATCGAGCCGGAAATATGGCGAAACCTTATGTTTAGTTTGACACTGATATGATTATACGACGAACTTTTTTTTAGATACAACATACCGTAAATTAAGATGCATATGCTAAACGATTCATGAGCTCAATACTCTTCAATATTTCGGGTACGCTAAATTAATATCATTTGTTTTAGATCTTTTCAGGATGACGTCAAGAAATAACTACTTTAAGCTAGTTGCCATCATTGTTGATATAGCATGTCATGTTATATGGAGGTACATTAAGGAAAGGGTAGTTGGACCGAATAGTTTTCAATCGTTTTTAAATAAAAGAGAGGAAAAACACAAGTTGGTTCACCTTTATGAAACATCCCCATGTTGTGAATGTGTGTCAAAAAAAATAAACGGAGAGAAAGTTATATCTAGAAAGCAGTTACTCATATTATTTAAATCAGATAAAACGAAAAAGATTCGAAATCACCAAAAATATGCTGGCGGTAAATGTACTCAAGTTTGCATCTGTGATTATTCAGGAATTGACAACATTGATGTCAATGTAATTGATATAACACTCGCAAACTTTATTATTCAAAAATGTGGAAAATATGAGCTTGGAATAGATAACTGGATAGAACAAATCAAAGAAATGCGAAACGAAATATTTCATTTGTCAGATATACAGGAAATAACCGACGGGAAGTTCCGTAGAAAATGGACAACATTAGAAGGATCAATTTTGGGAATAGCAAAGTTGATAGACAATGCGTATGCGGAAGAAACAATGAGAAAAATTTTGCAAACAAAAAAACTAACCATAATTGGTGATTACATGTTGAAATATGAAATACTATGTCGTGACTACTGGAAAAATAAACTAGCTGAATTTGAGGTAAGATTGTATTCATCATATTTCTGTAGGTAAAAATTTGTCTAATTATTTAAAGCGTCTTTATAGGTTATTATATTTCTATTCTTTGACGCCATACTGCGACGTCCTAATGCCTAAGCTATATATTTTGTATGGAGTTTGAGGGAGAATTTCGGCGGAACTTTAGAACAAATTTTGACATGGAATCTGCTTTGACGGCTTTAAATCTGTGCATATGTACCAATAATATATCTATTTCTATAAGTCTATTGATTGTCGGTGAAAATTCTCATTAACTAGTAGTTATGATACATTGCAGTACTAAGGTATAAACCTGCAACATATAGAGTCAAAACTGTCGATGAAGGCAACAGAAGGAAAGCAGGAAATGCTCTTTAAAATGATTAAGGACAAGCAACCTTTATGAAGAGGTTGCAAAGGACACCACTTGTTTGTTAGGTACTTTAGAGGTCGATATTTATGTTTTTTATGTCCTCTATATCTATCCGTTTGCATGATTTCTTTAATTATCACTGTTAATGGTTTTTTTTACATGGTTCCCATCATCATCGTTGCAAAATATAACATACACAAATTAGTGTGGGTTAAATATCTGAAACACTTTAAATGAGATTTTCATCATATTTTGTGGAATTGATAGTCAGCGTCATTGTGTTACACGGTAAAATTTAATGCAACAAGTCCCGATCAATAACGAATCTGTCTCAAACTTTTTATAAGATCATGAGCCATATGAAATGTCTGAACTGTTTTTGTATTTTAGATTGAGATAAGAATTGTGAAATCAAAAAGATTCGAGAACTTCCGAATGTTTTAGCTTTACATTTTTCAATTGAGCATTTTTTTAACGTTTTTAATGGGCTTTTAGTCGATTTTGCATTTGAAAATGCTGCTATATGAAAAGCAATGAAAAAGGATGATACGTTTAAATTCTCCAAGAACTGAAGTTTTAAGAAAGTTCCTGTGAAAACAATTTTAACAGTATCTGGTAAATTGTATGATTTTTTATTACATATGAAATGCAATAATAACATTACCGGCAAATGATTTGAAATAAATGAAATTTATGTTATTGTTAAAACTGTTTCTGTTGTTTAAATACAAAAACAGTGAATATCATGTTTATCATTTGGTTACCTGTACACCTGTCCCACATTTTTTTTTGTTTTTTTGTGATTGCCTGACATGACGACATAGGTTACATAGTATGAACATCTGCCGTGATCCTTTACAACAGCATTTCTCAGTTTAGTAAATGATGAACAATGGTCAGCTGTTGTTAATTCATTAACCCTTCTCTGCGAAGACAGGGGTCTGTCTTTTATTTTTTCATAATTTTTGTTCTGCTATATCTTGGACAGTCCGGAACTAAAGGTGCATTGTAACAGATACCATGCTCTGTTATTGACATTATGGGTAATACAAAACGTGATCATATATCCTGCTGCTTATATGACTTTCAACATTTCTCAACTTGATAGTTTCGTTTATTTTGGTATGTCCATACTTCATACGATATACATCTATTCAGTCACAAACAATCAATTGTATCAATATTTCTGCACCAGATGCACATTTGATAATAAAGGTCTCTCCAGTAATGGTTAAGCTAAAAAAAAAAGAACTTATAAACTAAGAGGCAAACAAATATAGGCAAAGCTGGACAAGGATTCACAAATCAAGAAAACGACAATTACATAACAAACATTTTAAATGACCTATTTGAGGTTTCACCATCTTTTCAATTAAAAAAATATTTTCTTCAACCTTAACCCATATATGTACCTAGGAACTTGATAGGTTAAAAGCATATTGCGTAAGCCTGGTAAGAATGCGTTCTTATTTCAATACACGGTAAGAAGTTGGATAACGTCCCTTTGTAAAAACAACGCGGTGTTTAGGAAAAATCTTGTAGGTTTGAATAGACGAAGAAATTGATGTCGAACGATTAAAATGAATTCATTAAACACATTTGAAGCTAACAAGTTGTTGTAGTTGACATCTGCTTTTGTATAGACTAAAGACGGTAGGTTCACTAATACTAAGAATTGAAGACTTGGTCACTTTGAAAGGCCACTAGTCGAAATACCACATGTTAAAATAGTCGGTAAGACAAATTCGTTACACAATGTGCTACTGACCTTCACCTTGCACTCACCCCATATGGATTTTAATGATCCCATATATATGGGATAAGGTAACTAGCACTCTACGTCAATTATAATATATGTCAGTTACTTTTTGTTAACAAGTGTCATATGAGATACTCTCATATCTACCATGTTTGTCTTAAAAGATGTAATTGGTAAACAACTATATTGGTGGTACATAACTTTTGTCCGAGTTTCAGAGCATACATGAATGCTAAATTGTGTCATTCAATTTTGTTCTCCTTTTTTGTTTGTTACAGAAAGCGCAGATGGAAGAAATTGAAAAGAGTGCAGCTGCTCTTCAGTTAAGCATGCCAGAGTTATTTAAAAGGTCGAAGGTTACTGATTACAAGAAAACGATGAAAAAAATAGGTACAAATGAAATACATTTATTAACCGTTGATCACAATTGCATGGAGAAGAAACATACATTGATTGGTACTGATATATGAAATTTTATGTAATTTTCGCAGACTATTGTAGACGCTTAGTAGGGCATGCTACTGTAAGTTAACACTACAGATTAAAAAAAATAGATTGATATACACACGGCTTTTATATACTAAAATATTCTTATATTTTAAAAGGTTCACGCACGAGAAATGTACGAAAATCATAATTATCATTGTTATAATACAATAGTATATAAAGTATTGCCCAGCACTATAATTTTATATTGGGTGTTTTGTGTTCTATCTTTTTTAGTCGATTTCTGATTTTTCCATGGAATTGTCGGTTTATTTTCGACACACGATTGAATTTAGCATGAAATAGGGAATATTTCAAATGGACAACAACCCGACGAAAGAGCAGACAAACGGTACACTAAAGGCAATAACAATCTAAACCAAGGAGTAAAAAAAGACTCACAAAACCAAAGGACATTTACATCAACAGTTATAAATAATAATAAAGAAACAACACGAACTCCACTGAAAACCGGGAGTTAAATCAGGTGCTCCGGAAGGGTAGGCATTTCCTGCACCGTATACGGCACCCGTCGTGTTATTTCTTTGTTCAGTTCGGTAATGATGGAAGGTTATTATGACTGAGAAAGAATTTCAGATATGATTTCTGACACACTTTTGTCATAATGGCCAATAAGCTCATGATGGCGACCGTACAATTTCTTGAGTGATCACCTTTATTTGATTGATTCATAGCCCTGTCTTAGCAACTTTTTAGAAAGCAGTATACCTCGTTCAACAAAATCAACGTACTTTGAGCTAGCTCAAACTTCAAGACATATAAATGAAATTTAATTAAAAAAAAACCAAAGGCTAGAGGCTAGAGGCTCCTGACTTTGGACAGGCGCAAACATACTGCAGGGTTAAACATGTTTTGTCAGATCTAAATCCTCCCTTTTACCGCTCGACAATGTAAAATAAAGAAGCACATAGCAATACGCACAGTACAACTCAGTTTCAAAAAGTCCGAGGCCGATGTCAGAATAGGTAATAAAAGAAGCTAAGCAAAATAACATTGATACATAAATGAACAAAGGACTACTAGCAGTTACTGACATGCCAGGTCCAATTCTAAATTTAACTGATATAACGATTATGTCTTCATCATATGAAAATCAGTTAAATCCCTCTCGTTAGAGGTTCAGTATCATACCATCATTAAATATATGAGAAGAACATAACCCGTATCATGTCAAATACTGGTTTTAGAATAAATGTGTTTATTTTCAATGCAAAGACCCTATGAGTGAATAAATATTAATACCAAAATATGCAATCCTTCGTTAATTGACGACAGTATCGTTAAAATATATTTTCCGAATAATTCTGTTCAAAGGTTTGATTTTGGTGAATGCCGACATTTATGTGCTTTGTAAAGAATATTACCATACCATATTGAATGTAAAACACTTGAACGTATAAGATGTCTACATGTTGGTTTATATTTACGAATTATCATAGTGTACCGATGATACAATTTAGTAAATGTTTTGACTAGTAAGAAAATCCCTTTTGTATCCTAGTCGTCTCTTTTGTATAATGTTTATTAAGGGTCTTTTTTCTGTCTTTTTTATCACAGCGTTGTCAGTTTAATTTTTATGTATGAGTTTTGATGTCCGATTGATATCTGTTATCGCTGTTTTCTACAGTTTGCTAGCTTTAAGTTACAAAACACGCGATTAAACAGGTTGATAAAGTTGTTTATAATGTTTTGAAAACAATAAAATGCAATAATACTATAATAGATGTAATTGCTAAACATAATAACTAATCTTTGGGTATGCTTTCAAATTCCACGTCCCTTAATTTATATTTGAAATCATTGCTGTTTTGATATACATGTAATTTTGCAGTATATTTGCCTACAGGTATATGAAAAAAAACATTATTTAGTGTCATTAATGCAGACAATGTATTTGTTCCCATGTTTTTAATAAGATACGGGTGAAGAAGAACCTATATCATACAAGAAAATAATTCACTTTCTCATCCTCCTCGTGCCTGTCACACAATATGCAACATTCATTTAACTAAATTTCATATTGATGAGACAGCAATATGTTTTAAATAATATTTAGTCTTCATTTTTTGTTTATTTGAAAAGTTTTACTGTTCATACATTATTTGATTTTCTTTGAACAGAAACACTAGAAACTATGGTAGACAAGATTAATATAATGACTGAAATATTTTGTAATGAAGATAGTAGTAAAGTGTTCGATGTGACAGATATAAAATACGAAGGTAAGCATTTTCATAGCTGACTATATTCATTATTTGAATCCAATATAAGATACAATAGTAAAATGCGCTAATAAAATGAAAAAAGTTATTTTTTTTCCTGTCTTTGCATATAAAGACAATATTCATAAGTAATTCACATCAAGTGCTGTTAAATTAGTATCGTTAAGCTACATGTATTTCTATCTTGAGTCAATACTCTATTGGTGGACTTCTTATATCATGTAGGTATGAAATCACCAATATTGTTGTACTACAATTTCTGTCACAAGATATTGAGAATAATTAAATAATACCAGTCCCTCATGCACAAACATTTGGATTTTTTTTTAAACGTTTGCATTATATTTTGGAATTTGAAATATTTGGCCTGCATCACCAAAGAGGCATTAATTGTCGCGATGAACATGTGGTGCAGTTAATATGTTACCGGTAATATTATTGAAACTTAGTTTGACTGTATATGCAAATATGTTAACTGATATATTTCAGATAAGCAGATAATTCATGTTCCGGTTTTCTTGCAACTTGAAATTCCAACTTCATGGGACAAAACAAAAGTGTTTGATGTTATAAATGAAATGAGATTAAACGGAACACCCGACATGAACATACGAATTAAAGCTATTTCAATCGATCACTTCAACATACTTGCAGAGATAGCGAAGCCATTATTACATAATGTCCATGAGCTACGGTTCGAAATTAATCAAATGATGTCTACTATTCTATCATATTCGGCAATTGTCACATCACAAGAATCTCAAATGGGTGTTAACATCATGATATTAGATGAAGCAGGTAGTTTCTTTATATTGTTAATGCATTAATTAAATGCATTTAATTGCACGTTTATATATCACGTTTCCATTAGTTTTATGCTACAAACGAAGACAATGTGGTACAGCTATTACAATTATAACAAGAATATGGAACGCCGGAACTGTATATAGTGAAAATATTTAATGTGTTTTGTCGCTTTGTCTTTACGTCCTGTCATTTCTTCTTTATGTTATGTGCAGATGCCTTTATTTCCTGACACGGCATCTCTGTGTTATGTCAAATTAGTCATTTGTTTGGTCAAACAATTGTATGATATGTTTTGTTGTGTAAAATATGCATGATATTATGCTGTAACTACTATTTTTTTTGTGAATACTTCGAAACTTTATGATCAACCACCTTTACATTCTCTCATATTTTATCTATGTTGTGTCTATTCTTCTTTTTCGTAAGTCAGTTAATAATTGCGTCCTGTCTAAAGTGTTATGGTTATGTCAAATGTTCTAAACGTTTTGTTTTGATACACCTTTGTTCTATGTAAATTTCATGATTTTATAGTCTTTTGGCGTTATGTTGTGTTTATACATATGTATCTCTAGTGAAAAACACAGCACACACATATAGTTCCCATGCATTTTTCCGAACAATTGATACTCTCTGTGAGCATTCATTACGCCATGTGCAAATGCCTTTTACATTATGTGCAAACAACTAATACGTTTTGTGCAAACCTCGAATCTTATGTGCAAACATCGTTCACCATATGTGCAAACATCGTTTACCTTATTTGCAAACACCTATTACGTTATGTGCAAATACCGCTTACATTATGTGCAAACAACATGTAAGTTATGTGAAAATGCCTATTACATTATGTCCAAACATCTATTACGTTATGTGTAAACACTTATTACGTTATGTCCAAACACCTATTACGTTTTGTGCAAACACCTATTACGTTCTGGTAAACGCTTTTTTGACACAGATTAAAACAAAACGCATCAATGATGTGCATTTTGAAAATGAAGAAAATTAAAAGTTTGACCTTTCTAACAAACTGTGGATTTTTATAATTATATTGATTGGTGTAAAAATGCTATATACATACAATGTATCTAGTTTTATGGGAAATTATTTTGCTCTACTTTAAGAGTGTGCGTTATTCATCCATGCTTTGACATTTTTTTCACTTTACTTGTTGCAAATTTTAACAAATATACAGACATGACTCTAGTTTCCAAGAGGTGCAACCGAAAGGATCAATACGATATAAAAAGGAAGATATGGTACGCATGCCAATGTGACAACTCTTCACAAGAGACCAGGCTGATTTGTTATTACCCTCCCAGAAGGGTTTTCATCTAGAGAAGAAACGTGTACTAGATTAATGCTACAAATGTAATGACGTCTCCCACGATTCATGTAGTAGATAAGGAATCCTACAAAATGTTTAAGATTTTATTTTCGTTCATTTCCTTTAACAGTTATGAATGTTATTCTGAATAACCTTCCTAAGACTTAGTATTTCTTCCGTCCCTGACAAGGCGTGTTGAGACCGGTGGGTGTCCTGAAAAGGGGTGGTCAGGTAGAAGGGTGTAACAAAAAGCTGCCTTTTCTCTTAAAAACTGCCTAATCCTGTAATCCACAAAAATGAGGCATACACGTATTTCCTCTGAATGAAAGGGTTATCAGCCTTGTTTCACCTTCGCATAGTCAGCTAATCTATTTATTATTTTACCCCATTTAATTTTTTCACCAGTTTTTAAAAAAAAGGTTACAGTTAAGTAATTCGCTTTTATCCTGCAATTAGCTAGTTATTGTATACAAATAACAGGTAAACAACATTTTGTTTTGCTTTGTTTGTACATGTACAAATAAATTGTCCTGCTACCCGCTTCCATGTTGATCAATCGGTAATATGGATATTTCTTTCTTGGTAATGGTTCATTTTGGGGTTTTCTTCGAGTCCGCGTTTCAGTAATTGTAAAAATCAGAGACAATGGTTAAGATTTAAACAACTTATGCTCAATTACTAGGTGTAAGTTGTAAATATAGCTAAATACACAATTAAGCCAAATGTTCATAAAAGGGATTTGCTGCACACCATCTGCATTATTCTGAGAAATCTTATTTTAAAAAAAATATAAAATTTCATATCAATATATATGTTATCATTCTTAAATATGTTTTAACAGTTTCCGTTAAATATTGCCATTTTTAGATATATCGGTCCCCCTTTTCTCGGCTACTGTTAAAGTGAGACGGTTTTTTTTTTATTAATAGCTAGCGAGGCAAGAAGTTCATATGATTCAATCCAAATTATCCTCAAAGTGCGGAAACATTTTTGAATTGATGCAATCTTTGTTCGCCTTGAAATCGACGTAACATCTTTAGTAAAAATTCTTTTAAAAAATCACCTATATAACGTAAAGAAAACTGTGATAGACTTTAACACGAAAGGTAAGGCTTAAATTCTTCTGTAACGGTCACAAGCACTTGTCTCAGAAAACCAAATCACATATCTTTACATGAAAGTGACGTTAAAGTACAGATATATATTTGTTTTGTGCGTGGATGATAAACTCAACCTCATCGTAGAAGTGATACAAATCAGTAAACTCCTTTTTTTTGTTATACATTATTTTGATATTTGTAAATTACAGTTACATGTATATATAATTTTCATCCATTTGTATATCATTCTATTGCATTATATTAATTAAATGCTGTGCAAGTGCATGGTGGACACTCTTCTGTAATAATTCGATTTTTCTAATAGATTGAATTTGAGTGGGCATTCATATTTTCCAGCAAAACATTCAATATCCCACGCAGAGAGAGGGAGCATAGACAGATAACTCTGCATGGGAGATTGCAAACGTTCTTCAGATATTCTTCCGCATGCAGTAACACATTTTTCTGTACGTGTGTATAAGTATTAAAGATTTTTTACTTTATTTATGTTTCTAACTAGTTTAACGACATTTTCATATTATGAATTAATGTTAAAAAAATATATTTTTAGGAGTATCCATTTGAAATGAATTTACAAGTGATAAGGAATGTAATTTTGCACTCGATAATGTCCGCGTGTTTATTATTATCATGTTTATAGATCGGTTACAATCTCAAAACGAAGGTTATTTAATGGAAGTTTAGGCGACAGCAATACACATGAATGCCCTCACGGTCATCCGATGTAAAATGAATAGAGAAGTTGTTCATTAAAATATCATTAGATAAACAAACACACGGACCTAATTTTTTTTCTCTTTTTGATTTCTCATTCAATGGCCAGTGGCGGAACCAGAATTTTTGAAAATGATGGAGCTGCGTTTGTTGGTTCTATAAGCAGTTTGATTAAGAGGGGGGTCGGGACTCAGTTTTGCCAAACCTCCCTGCTAATTCAAAAACAAAAAAATACATGATAAGAGGTGGCGAAGAATAGACACAACATAGATAAAATATAAGAGAATGTAAAGGTGGTTGATCATAAAGTTTCGAAGTATTCACAGAATATATAGTAGTTAAAGCATGATGTACTGCCTACTGTACACAACAAACTTTAGCAATGACAAATCATACTACTGTTTGACCAAACAAATAACTAATTTGACATAACACAGAGTTGCCATGTCATGCAATACAGACATTTGCACATAACATAAAGAAAAAACGACATGACGTAAAGACAAAGCGACATGACACATTAAATATCTACACTATAAGACAGTTCCGGCGTTCCATACAAGAACCTTTTACAATTAGGTTCTCTTAATAATGTGCAAATTTTGAAATATTTTATGATTGGATCAGCGAAGAATAATGTGCGTGCATAATGATAATTCAAGAAATAACATAATAATTATCTTATTCTAGATGCTGATTAATGTTCCAGTAGAAATTTTTAATCGGGATACTTGATATAAATCTTTAAGTGAACAAAAATGAAATTAAATATTTTGAAAATTTAATATTAAGCCCATGATATTTGGCATGGCACATATTTCAAATATTTAAAAAAAGTAGATATGTTTTGTTTATCAATACCATCTTGAATGACAAAGATTGTTGCTCATTTTTTCAAAAACAAAAACAGTTTCGCAAACAACAATGGACAAATTTACAACAAGCTAATAGCTTAGTTTGCAAGTAGGAATATTCGTCTCGCTGATCTGTTAATATCTTAATGTTTGTTGAGATACATACTCGAAATTAAACAAGACTTCGATTGAAATTAAGTTTCACACGATTGACTGTAACCTCACTAAGTAGACATACTCATAATATATTTCAATCTAAAATCTTACAAAAATTGGAAATAAGAAAATTTGAATCTGTCTTTGTTGGATGTTCGTTTAATGCAAAAACCAAAAATTTCATTTATTTTTTTTAAATTGGGAAACTACTCTTAGAGACATCTTTTCTTGTATTTGAACATTTAGTGAAGATAAAGTGAAAAATAACGTGTCTCATTCCAGAAATTTTCTTTTCTTTCTAAAAAAATATCTTTATATCACTTTTCCTTGCTGTAACGACAAATTACTCGACCTACAGTAGCTATGTATAGTTGGCCAAGTATCTCTTTGAATTAGTCACTGAATAACAAGGGAATTTATCTATTGCATTCATTTTAATAAGTAGTTTGTTAGTTTTACAACTCATTGTTATTACAAACATTGTTTTGCAAAATATATTGTCTCATGATTACTGAAAGTGTACAGTTTTGTCCGGTTTTGTTTCTTAAGATTAGAACTTTGGGATCATTGACATTAACATTTTTTTCTAAACCGTTTAGCTGATTGATCAGTTTTCCTGCTGAATGTATGCGTTTTATTGACTGTTATCACAAACAACTTAAACTTAAGTTAAATGTTGTAAGTGGTAATAGTCGACATTCTAATTGAACATTGATTTAAATAATCATGCATGTATGAGTTTAGAGACATCGACTGTACATTAGTTTTCAAGTAAATATGCTGTTTAAGCTTATTAACACGTGTTTAGATACATTATGATATTTACAAAATTTTCATTTGCATGAAAATAACTTATATCAAGCTATTCACGATCATATGTATCTTTTGACATCATTTAAAATTTTGCTGAATTTAGCATTACTAAATGATTTGTTTACTTCGTATGTGTTCAAATATTCATTTCTTTAAACTGCATAAGCATCTATACCGTTTTGTTTATAATTTGATAAATTATTATTTTTATGAATTGAATAGATAATATAGCTATATATATAGTTAAGATTCAATTTATATCATGAGCTGATGATACATATAGAATGGTGTATTTTAAAGCCCAGTACTAAGGTCTTTATATTAAATAAAGGTGACCCAGTCTTGGTTTTGCTTACAAGTACATACATTTTCTTCTAAAGTTCAGTTCACGAAAGTATTGACATTTAAGAAAAAAGTGTAATCTTCAATGACACACATACTTGTATCTTATGGTATGATGTATGTGAAGTTAGCAGACGGTTCGTTATTTGTTATTCAAATTCTTTAGAAACTCATAAAAAAAGAAACACTTGATAACATTAAAAGCATTATTTTCATAGTTAAGAGGACTGATAAGATACGTAGGAAATCGTTATTAAAATGATGTTAAAATTATAAATATAAATATTTATGGAAAGACAAAGAAACAAATTTTCCGCGAAAAAATGTCAAAATTGATGATGATAGCCCCCTGATCTCTCAATCTTTCTAATATTATGCAGACATTTAGTCAATAGGTAGATTTAAATTACTAAAAGGACTTTGAGTACACTTCCTGTCTTCTATATTTACGGAGCGCCCAAAATGCCAGTTGGATATTCAAAATATATAGCAAAAACCTACCCGAGACCGCTTCAATGAGGTTGAGACCTCCTTGGTTTTAAAATTCAACCAAATCATATATTTTGTATATGTAAATATTGTATCAGAAGGATTACCCAGAATAATGTCATCTTCGAAATCTACGGCGGGCTTAGATTGTCACTTTTCAGCGAAAAAATTTCAAAATTTAGGACAAAGGGTACAGGGCAATGTGAGAGCCCCGTGTATAAGCTCGTTTGAGGTGAATTTCACGTTACATATTTCGTGTAATTCACATGAATTTTACCTCGAACGAGCTTATACGTGAAACTCACGTGAAATCAGTTCATGTGAGTTTCATATCAATCTCATGTGAATCTCAAATGAATTTCACATGAAAACCACATGAAATTTTATCACGTGAAATTCACATGAACTTTCAAAATAACTTAACTCAAATATAATTTCTAATTAGAGTACCAACTTTGTTTGTTCAAAAGTTCACTTGAAAGTCATGTGAAAAATTTCATGTGAGATTCATGTTAATCTCAATTCACGTTTCATGTATACGCTCGTTTGAGGTGAATTTCACGTTATATATTTCGTGTAAATTTTATGTGAGATTCATGTGAAATTCATGTGAGCAAATTTTGACTGTGTATCATTCTTGTTATTCTTAAAAATGCATGGTCATATATTTCATTAGGTTTCATTTTTTCAATTACATGTAGTTATGTTTTCAGTAAACAGTCAAGGACAATAGATATAAGAAGATGTGGTATGAGTGCAAATGAGACAACTCTTCATCAAAAAAAACAATTTATAAAAGTAAACCATTATAGGTCAATGTACGGCCTTAACACGGAGCCTTGGCTAACACCGAACAACAAGCTATAAAGGACCCCAAGGGCGAGTTTATATTTGCCTTTACAAAACATTTTAAAGATTTGTCAGATTTTAATGTATTAAGTCATTGTTTTGGAATAGATTTTTTCAATTCTGAAAATTCTGAGATTAAATAAGGTTTTAAAGTTTACTTTTCCAATTTAAATGTTTGTGAATCATGCCCTCTATTATCAATGATATCGTTGATGAAAATGATACTATCTTTTATACGACTAAGGTTATAACTAAACAGTTTCTGTTCAATTTATTATGGTTGTTACCCCATAACATTTGCTGAGTGATATTTTAAAGTTTGTGATCTGTATGATACTTTTTGGTGCATTTTTTGCTTTGAAGCAGCTCTTTGATATTTCCAAGTAAAATATTATGTTGGAATGACTTTCCAATTATCGATTCATCATTCAAACCATGAAATTTGTAATGCATTAAGAAATTATCAATGTCCGTCATTTTCAGGCTATTTACATATCGTAAATTAATTTCAAGAATATCTGAAAGTATTTGAATCTTTCATTACTACGATGTACACAAAGAAGGCAGATCTTTAAAGGCTATAATCAATCTTTTTTGTCATACCTTTAAAACAAAGAAGGTCTTAGTCTAGCTATTAACATCGCACCTTGGAATAACAATTGTAAACAAAAATGTGGACGATCTTAAAAAGTTGAATATTAGTACTCTTGTTTGCCAAATAACCTTTTTTATTTTACTAATTTGAAAGACCGTTTTTCCAATGCACTCATAGTATTCAATATTTGTAACACTGCTCTGCTTTTGACAGTACTTTTAAAGAATAAAAGAATGTAATTGGTTCATTTTAATAGTTGCATTATAAAGATAAACATGTACACGATCATTTGGCAGTTGACCTCTACTAAAAGTTTCGTACAAACATATCATCGTTTGCATTAATATCAATTTAAGTAAACAATGTAATACAAACTAAGCTTATCAGTTTTCGCCTAAGCCTGTAACTATTTATGATAAATGATCAATTATATTCCCATTGTTTAACAATGCTTATGAAAAAAGTCAATAGTTTTCCTTATATATCATATGCTTCTTCGTTGACAGTAGATCATATATAACTGATAATAAACAGAAGGACGGATTCCACTGGTTGAATAAAACATTTGATCACGTCCTAAGCACATATGATCATCCCTTACGGAAGAAAGGAGAAAGATACCAGAGGGATTTACAAACTCATAGAAGGTGCGATACTTATTTCTCATTTTCTAATTTTCTGTTTATGGTTATAATTGTCTCACGTGCGAATGGTAAGCTTGACCACAGTCTTTGAAAATTTCAGTCTTATGCTCAACAGAGATTTGATATAAAAAAAAAGAAATAGACAACCGCTTAATAGTTTACGCTCTGTTTAAGGACAACACGCAAATCCAAAGAGAAGCAACATGAACGTTGAAAGTAATCGACGAGTTCAATCTGATTCAACAATAGACGGGGCACATGGTGAGAATCCGAATTTTGATATGGTTGGTACTCATGTTTCTGAAGACGATGAGGTCCCATTTTATCAGCAAAATCATGGTATGTATATATTGTGACAGATATTTGACATACATTTTGGACATGTATAGCTGACGTTACAAATATTGATTAAATTTTATTTAAATAAAAAAGGTAATTATTTTGTTAATCAATATGTATACCGCGGGATAAAGCAAACAGTTATCCGGTCATTTAAAGAGTATTTAGTATCACCAAAGTCAAAGTGACCTCTCTATCATATATGGGACATTTACTTAATATTCAACATTTTGACCTTATTTCGGACAGTAACCATAGTAGGTAATTTCTAATTAAATCATGACAAAGAAAGCCACGTTGGCATAACATCAATTATGTGATTGCTATATAAGTAGAAATTCTGCTTTGAGACGTCAAAGTTTGAATTTTGAAACTAGGTAAGTCATGATTTTGAAAGTATTAAGACTTCAAGTAAATTATTTTTAAATAAGTTTAACTAAAATAAAGATAATAAATAGCGATCATTAATAAAGTTTTATCAAAATATTTATTGTTTTCTGTTAGGGAAATAATTGAAAATATTTGTTTTACACTATTGTTGTTTTTACTGTTTTGTATTATTTCTGTTTTATTTATTTTATTAAAAAGTTTGAATTTTAAAACTTATAGGTGTCAGTCGATCCCGGCCTGCCTCTACATCGGCAACTACGCCCGGCCTGCCTTTACAGCGGCAGCAATACCATACACCATCGAAGGCATTGTTACCATTTGTTTCCTCCAAGTATTTCCCGAATTGTATCCCCCACAACATGAAAAGATTCCAAAATCAGCTCTCACAGATGTAGTTCGTTTGTCGAGAGTCCGAGAGAAAGCAGACCATGTTTCAGTACCCGAATATTCAACCTAATTTTGATATAATATATATGTAAAAGTGAATTTGTAAATTAAGGATGTACACCTCTGAGGAGTCAAAAATTTCTAGACTTAAACTTTTTTTCTTAACCTGATTTTTGGATTTATAAGACTGTAAAAAAATAATTGGTGAAGAAAAAAATCATATGGTGGTGCTCTTCTTTTTTTGCTACGGCCCTTTTAAAAATACCCAATTTTAATTTTTTTCCCATTTTTCATCAATTTTTACTTATTCTTTACTATATCGTGAAAAAAATCACAGTTCCACATTCAAACTTTTTTTTATACTAAATCAATAAAGATAAAGTGGACGAATCTGGATAAATATAACTTTAAAAAACTATAGGTAGGTGTTTATATCAGAAAGTTTAACATATTCTAATGCTTTTCGGTCAAATTGTTTGCTAAAATAATAACTTAATTGATTGTAACATTTGAAAATTGAATTACCCAAGTACTATTCATTGTAAATACACAATATTTTTAGAGTTATGTTTGATTCTAATATTTTTAAAATGCAGTGATATTTTTCACTTGTATCACATAACGCGATTTCAACGAGACTGAAACGTCAGAAGTATACATCCTTCAGGAATTTTGTTAAATCCCTGTAATAGTTACTAATAGTCATTTTGTTTAATCACTAACAGTTTCAGTGGTTTTGTAAAATCCCAAAATTTTCATGGATTTTTTTTATCTAATCACTGTAAATATTGCTAGGGTTTTTGTAAAATCCATGATTACAGATGTATACTTCAATATAGAAATGTTTTCTTCTTAATACAAATAAACTAATGATTTTGAAAATTTATTATTCTAATAAATAGTACTACTTAAAACTATGATTGAACCGTTATAATGAATAATTGGTATATGAATGATATTAATACTAAAATTTACTTATTTTTGCGTGATAAGTTTTAGTGACAATTTTTACACAAAGTCATATCCTTTAATCTTTGATAGGCACACATACAAAATGTATTTTGTGCACATATATTCTTTCCAGAATCACTGGTGTCAACGTGATGATCGTAACTGCAATCACGATCATCCCAATATGGTGGGCACAAATTTAGAGAAAATTTAAAAGGCTGATTTCTCCACTTTGACAGCTTATTTTCAGATTTGAAATATATCCAGAAACATCTGTATAAGCATTGCCACTGAAATATGTTTTCTTACATGATGGAAAAGTAACAAGAATGAAAATCGAGATACAAAATTCATTATGATGATCGTAACTTTTACATATTTTTACCAACGATGATCGTAACTTTTATTTAAGATGATCGTAACTGTCTGGTCCCACGAAGCATTTTCTGATAAATAAAGCTGTATACATGGTATAGGCAAAAAGTGTACATTATCAGCTTGTATTGGGATAATAATGAGGAACGATCACTGAGGGGAGGATAACGTCCTACTGGTTAGTTCACAAATGGTTACGATTTCGAGAGATTTCGTTTTCTTTTCTTTTTTTTATTTATAGTACAATATTAAAAGGCATTGAGGGTAAACAACTTAATTTTGATTACATATAAATCTATATATGTATAAAGAAGGTATTGGACATTTCATATCAATGGCCAGTTTGGAAAAATTGGAGATTTCTTTTCTTTGTAGAGACAACATTCATTTTCGAGAATCTGATGTTTTTGGGGAATTCAGACTTTATAGTTTTTTTCATTAACAGATACTAGAACACACCCGCGAAATCGCGGGCATTCAGAGCGTGGTTGAAAGTATGTAAAGTGTTGTAGGATGAATTTTGTTAAAGATTTAATGACTGGAGAATTTCAGGAAAAGTATCAAAAGTCATAGGTACTTGGGGACAAGAACATGTTTTTTTTTTCATTCCTCCTCCTTTATTTCTAAAATTCATTTTTTTTTGTTTTCTATTAATTACGGATGTCAAGTTGGTTCAATACTCAACATTCAACATTAACATTCAATTTTTTTTTCTTGTATCCGTTTTCAACATTCAACATTCAACATTCGATTTCAATATTCAACATTCAACATTCAAATTTTTTTCTTTATTTTTTTTTTTCTTATATCCATTTTCAACATTCAACATTCGGTTTCAACATTCAACATTCGATTTCAACATTCAACAATTGATTTCAACATTTAACATTCCATTTCAATATTCAACATTCAACATTAAAATTGTTTTTTTTTTATCCGTTTTCAACATTCAACATTCGATTTCAACATTTAACATTCGATTTCAATATTCAATATTCGTTTTCAACATTCGATTTTCAACCTTCAACATTTGTTTTCAACATTTGATTTTCAACTTTCAACATTCGTTTTCAACATTCAACATTCGTTTTCAACATTCAATTTTCAACTTTCAACATTCGTTTTCAACTTTCAACATTCGTTTTCAACATTCAACATTCGTTTTCAACATTCAACATTCGTTTTCAACATTCGATCTTCAACTTTCAACATTCGTTTACAACATTCAACATTCGTTTTCAACATTCAACATTTGTTTTCAATATTCGATTTCCAACTTTCAACATTCGTTTTCAACATTCAATATTCGTTTTCAATCTTCGATTTTCAACATTCAACATTCGTTTTCAATATTCGATTTCCAACTTTCAACATTCGTTTTAAACATTCAATATTCGTTTTCAACATTAGATTTTCAACATTCAACATTCGTTTTCAATATTCAACATTCGTTTTTCAACTTTCAACATTCGTTTTCAACATTCAACATTCGTTTTCAACATTCAACATTCGTTTTCAACTTTCAACATTCGTTTTCAACATTCAACATTCGTTTTCAACATTCAACATTCGTTTTCAATATTCAACATTCGTTTTCAACACTCGATTTTCAACTTACAACATTCGATTTCAACATTCGATTTTCAACTTTTAACATTCGTTTTCAACATTCAACATCCGTTTTCAACATTCAACATTCGTTTTCAACATTCAACATTCGTTTTCAACATTCGATTTTCAAGTTTCATCATTCGTTTTCAACATTCAACATTCGTTTTCAACATTCAACATTCGTTTTCAACATTCAACATTCGTTTTCAACATTCGATTATCAACTTTCAACATTCGTTTTCAACATTCAACATTCGTTTTCAACATTCAACGTTCGTTTTCAACATTCAACATTCGTTTTAAACATTCGATTTTCAACTTTCAACATTCGTTTTCAACATTCAACATTCGTTTTCAACATTCAACATTCCGTTTCAACATTCGATTTTCATCTTTCAACATTCGTTTCAACATTCAACATTCGTTTTCAACATTCGATTTTCAAGTTTCAACATTCGTTTCAACATTCAACATTCGTTTTCAACATTCGATTTTCAAGTTTCAACATTCGGTTTTCCACATTCAACATTCGTTTTCCACATTCACCATTCGTTTTCACCATTCAACATTCGATTTTCAACTTTCAACATTCGTTTTCAACATTCAACATTCATTTTCAATATTCAAAATTTGTTTTCAATATTCAACATTCGTTTTCAACATTCAACAGTCGTTTTCAACATTCAATTTTTAACTTTCAACATTCGTTTTTTAACATTCAACATTCGTTTCCAACATTCAACATTGGTTTTCAACATTCAACATTGGTTTTCAATATTCAACATTGGTTTTCAACATTCGATTTTCAATTTTCAACATTCGATTTTCAATTTTCAACATTCGTTTTCAACATTCAACAGTTCCTTTTCAACATTCGATTTTCAACTTTCACCATTCGTTTTCAACATTCAACATTCGTTTTCAATATTCAAAAATACCAGTCATTTTCAGAATATTTGAAAGAAATCATAATCCTGTGACCATGCAATAAAATTGAGAAAGGAAATGGGGAATGTGTCAAAGCAACAACAACCCGACCATAGATCAGACAGCAACCGAAGGCCACCAATGTGTCTTCAATGTAGCGAGAAACTCCCGTACCCGTAGGCGTCCTTCAGCTGGCCCCTTAAAAAATATGTATACTATGCAAAGTTTCATGCTGCATGTGTATAAGCATCCTTGAAACTGTAGTAGAAGATAGCTTGACAAACTATGTATCATTGCCCGGACTGACGATGGGCAGACGGACGGACGCAACAGGGTAAATTAGTATGCCCCACAACATTCATGCAGGAGGGGAATAACAAGGACAATTAATTCTTGCAGAAGCAAGTTACTATATATATGATGTTTTAGATCTGAAACGGTTTTTTTAAAGAAACGTGTAGTGGTCATGTATACTCGTGTATAACAGAGTAAAATGTAGAAAAATCGTCGAATTCGACCAAATAGTACAATATAATCAGGTATTGGTCAAATTTGTCTGGGATCCAATATAATATTAGTCGTTTTGATTGGGAAGCAAATTCGTCAGTTCATCAATTCGATCGCTTCTCGACAAATTCATGACCTCTTCGAGTTACTTGCTTCTCGAAACTTCCTAGAACTTTTTATATGACTGCAAACAATTATGGTCGAATATTGTTATTACGTCGTCGTCGTCGTCCGGACTCTTCGTTTCCGGACAATATCTTTTATTTAAATAAATGGGTCTCTATGAAATTAAAACACAAGTTTTGCAACCACAAAAGGAAGGTTGTGGTCGATTTTAGGGGTTATAGTTCCAAAAGTTTAGGAATTAGGGGTCAAAATTAGTATTTTTCTAGTTTGTGGACAAAAACTTGTGTGTTAGTGAATAGGTCTTTCTGAAATTGTACCACAAGGTTACATATCACAAAGGGGAGGTTTGGGTTAGGTTTAGGGGCCTAAAGGTTCAGAAATTAAGGGCTTAAAAGGGGCAAGAATCAAACAATTTGCCATATTTCCAGACAATAATTTGTAAAGTGTATGGATCCCTCTAAAATTATAATACAAGGTATCCAAACATAAAGTGACGGTTGCGAATAAATTTTGGGGGTAATTTCCGTTCAGGAATTAGCGGACAACAAAGGAGCCAAAACAAGCTTTTTTCTAGTTCCTAAACCATTACTTGAAGTCAAGTGTATGGATCTCTCTAAAATTGTACAGCAAGGTACCATGCAACAAAGGGGAAAACTGGCATTAAATGTGTGGGTTATTACTAAAAGGGGGTTAGAATAAATGGGGGTATAAGGGTGTGTATTTTTTTTCATAATTTTTTTTTTTAATTTTTTCCATGTTTCCATTGATTTATATTTCTAACATGTATATGTATATTGAATAAAAAAATACTGATATGGCAGGAGATACACACCAAACATAATGTGTAAATTATTATATAAAGTATTGTGCAATAGCGGGAAATCTTTAATTGCATAGTATTGAGCTATCGGACAATATTGCTCATTAGCAAGAAATCTCAACTGCACAGTATTGCGCAATAGCAAGAAATCTTTAATTTCACAGTATTGTGCTATAATATTACATCAAAGCAAGATATCTTCAATTGCACAGTATTGCACAATAGCAGTAAATTTTCAATTGAAAATGAATACAAATATTTCAACCTATTTCTTTTTAAGATCTTTCACAACTTTCATTTTGTGAAGAACTCTTATATTATGTCAAAAATTGATCACAATCCAAATGTCTTATCCTAAGTACACATAACCACTAAAAAAGTGCAAATCAAAAAGCGTAAACGTTCATAGACGGACAAACTTTATAGTCAGAAAGCAATATTTCTTCAAGCAATTGATATACTTGAACTACTAGTAGTTGAAGTATGCTATCAATTAATTAGAACAGACATTAATGCTTTCATATTGTTTTTCAAATTCATTTCAATGACTAAGTAAGTAGATTCCAAAAATAAAACTACTGTAAATTCAGTAGTTATTGCGTGCATTTATTATTGCGATTTTGTCATTTTAGACTAAAATGCGATTTTATTTTTTTGAGAATATTGGAAAAAATGCGAGTTACATTATTGCGATAATAACCCTATCGCATTTTTCGCAAAAATAAAAACATCGCAATAATTACTGAATTTACAGTACCTACAGTAACGTAACTTTTTGAAAGAAAAAGTATATATCATGTATATGTATCTGTAATGCTTAATGTATCTCTCCTGGATATATGTATGCATGTGTCCGCATTTGTTTTTAACCTAGAGTCAGAAACCTGTAATGCAGTGGTTGTCGATTGTTTATGTGTTCCATAAAATTGAGAATGGCAATGGGGAATGTGTCAAAAAGACAACAACCCGACCAAAGAGCAGACAACAGCCAAAGTCCACTAATGGGTCTTAACTGCAGCGAGAAACTCTCTCACCCGATAGAATTCTTCAGTTGCCCAAACACAAAAATGTATACTATTTCAGTGATAATGGACGACATACTATACTCCAAAATATACACAAGAAACTAAGATTAATAAGCGTACAAGGCTAATCAAGGCCGGAGACTCCCGACTTGGGACAGTTGGCCGGGTAAAACATGTTTTTTTTTAGGTCTCAACTCCCCACCTTAACCTCTAGCCAATATAGAAAAAACTAACACACAACAATACATATTTGCTTTTCGTTTATCATTTCCTACATACATTTATAAGGTTAGTTTTTCTTACTTGGACTTTTTTACATTTGTCATTTCGCGATTTTTTTTTGTAGCCCCCCCTCCCCCCTGAAAATTAAATGGTTGCTGCCTTCATGTTACTGTATGATATGGTACAAAAATCAACCAACAAAATTGATACATTTTGGCCCCAGATGACTTTTTAAACGTTTCGGGTACCTATATATAAATTTTTTTAGTAAACATTAGCAAACATTAATGTAAAATCTAAGCAATTTCTGTTATTTAGTTCTTTTTTAAACCGATATTACCTCTATTTCTCACTGAGGGCTATTACCTGTATTAGTTCAACAGAAAAAAAGTACCTTAGAAATTAAACATGCATGCTTCGGCCTTCGGAGGTAGATTACGGGCTTCAATGAACGGGGACCCCATTTTTTTATTTTATTTTTCTATTAAATATAATTATGATAAAGTTCATTAATAGAAAAAAGGAAATCCTATTTATAAATAAATGGATTTTGTTCTGTTTTACATGCTTTCCGTATAGACTTTTTATGTGATGATCTCCCTTTATCAACACAACTCGTGTACGCTCGCTTGAGAACTTTGGATCATTTTTTGTCGTATAATTGTCCACCACACTGTCAGTTATGCTATTTTTGTATTATTATGTATATTTTGATATGTACCGTTAGTTCCATAATGATTTCTATGACGATGTGAAGTAAATCTAGCAAAAGCCATGTTGCAATTCACAGGCACTTGTTTCTATCCATACGAAGGTCGACTATCCATATAAATAGAAGAAGGTGGCTAACGAATGTCGCGACAGCCTACGCTTCGGACGCTTTTTCTATCGTTATCGTAATAAAAAAAATACCTCTACCTTATATGAATCGATTCAGAAATGATTTTCCTTTAACACTAGACATATTTTATATTCCCCTCAATGTTCCTCTTCTTACTAATCTTACTATTGTTCACTAATCCGTATCTACTTCCGGTTGACGTTTTTCAGTGCAGACTGTTGTCTATTTAAAAAAATAAAAGATGCTGTAAAATTACTGTTTTGTTATCTTCATTATCTATATATTTTTAAAGAATGAAAATCACCAATACAAATATATTTTTCTTCGTAATTAAATAAATCACAAAGTCAGTAACCTGTGTGATGGAATACGAAAATACTAGAGAGTTCCGAAAGTCAATGGCAAGTCAAAAGACAACCGAAAAGAGAAAAGTAAAATTAGAGGGAAAATACAACTTGAGAAAAAAAAGAAAAATGGCAAAAGTCTTAAACGACATAAGCGAACAAAGATTTGAGCTATCCTTTTGGTAAGCCTCATTGTTATTATATCATAAAACAAGGCCAATATATATATTTTATAAATTGATATTCTCTGGGAAGAAAATTGTGAGATCTGCAAAAATAAATAAATACAAAAATGTGGTGTAATTGCCAATGAGACTCCACAGGAGAACCAAATGACACCAAAATTGTGAGATCTGAAATTTAAATAGATAAAAAAATGTGGTGTAATTGCCAATGAGAGTTCACAAGAGACCAAATGACACAGAAATTAACCACCATATGTCAATGTATGGCCTTCAATAATGAGCAAACAAAGCCCATCATGCATATTGAGAGCTTTAAAAAGATTATAAAAGGTATTACAGTGAACATTTTCACAAAAAAAAGAACAATCAACCAACAATTGTCATTACATGCACTTGTACATAAATCAATCAATCAATCAACCAATACTACTTGCCACACTGTGATAGTATAGTATCATCATATACATTGTCATTGATCAATTAACTAACATTTAAAAGAATCAATCAACCAATAAATTAACCAACATTTAAATGAATTAATCAACCAATAAATTGATGTTACTACATACATTTATAGATAATAATTCTACACACATTTAAGTCAGCAACCATTTGATTTTCGTTGGAAAGGGGGGGGGGCATGAATTGTTTGGGACAGATTTGTTTCCAGATTTTGGAGAACAGAAATAATTTGTTTGTATCACCTTCAGGAGTCATTATGTCTATATTGAAAAAAAAAATATATTGTTATTCGCAATAGGCGAAAAAGAAAGTTAGTCCAAAAAAAAAAATATACACAGCAACCCCCCAAAAAAATGAATCAAATGGTTGCTACCTAAGTAAATTATTGCATGGCTTATTCTTTTTAAATTGTGTACTTTTAAAATCAATGAAAAAAGTTGGGGAAATTTTGCCAGAAATTTTTTGGCAAATAAAACATATGACAAGTATAAGCGTTTCTTTCCCCGAACAATCACCTTTAAACACAGACACAGTGCTTTTCCCTTTATATATATCTATATATTTTTGTCCCTGTATATCCTGTATAAAAAACAGATTAACCTACATGTACTGATCAAACCTATTCGCATGGCTTTAATATAGAAGGAACACATGTATATACATGCACAAATTGCCTGACTGGATTTTTGGTTAAAAGTTCTAAGAATATGCGTTATAATAAAAATAAATTTTGCTTAATGAATCTAAGAATATGCAGCATAAGAAAACATGTTTATTTTGATATCAATAAAAATATCAGTAGCTAGTAACTATTTATTAATTTATTTTGCTAGATCTTATAATTCTTTTATTAAACATAAATCCACCATTTACTTCTATCCAAGTCATTATTCAAATCCTTGTCACTAATTAATTTTTTGTTAATAATAAGAAAGGGGGGTCCACTCCAGGGGTCAGAACCAACCCCTTTTATTGACAATAATGCATTTGAAATGCAACATACTATTGGAGCCAACCCCCCTTTTTATCTTGAATTGGGACCCCCTTCATAAAAAATGGTTGGATCTGCTCCTGAAAAACATATCCTATTTGGGTTGCTGTCTCATTTTTTATTTAAAACCATACACCTACTTAATTGACCCACATGTTGTGAAAACTATTTTCAACTCTCAATAAATGAGCTTCATTGTTGTTTCTTTGAGACATTCTCTATTATTTATCTAAATTCTTTTTTCGAATTTTCTAATACATTAGCTATAGTATGTTCTATGTACTGGTTGACAATAATAATTTGATGTATAATAAGATGTTCCAAATTTATTCAATTTTTTTTTTAAATAATATCTTTATTGCACTTTTCTTTGCTGTTATTCAAAATTTAAACCTATATGACTTTGTAGTGTACCTGAAATAAAAAGTTAGTAACAAAAATTAAAGGGTTTGAACGTGTTTTATGAAAATGTGAATATTTTCAACATAGAAAAAAGAAAAAAGTGTAATAAATAATCCTTCTACATGTATATATAACAGAAAGAAAAGTACATAGGGTACCTCATACTCATATAAATGGCCTTAGACTGTGTAGGTGTGTAATAAATAGTAGGTCAAATTAAGAGTAGCTCATATTCATATGAATAAAGGTATACATGTATACATACATGATACATATATATAGATAAAAGAAGATGTGGTATGACCACTCTCCATCCAAGTCAAAATATTTATAAGGATAATGTGAAATATAGGTCAAACATGGTTTTAACAGATGATCCAATTGTAGGGGTCATAAATTAAGGGTATAGTTCAAATGTTATAATTTGTAAGGTAGGGGTGTAAAATATCAAATAACTCGTCACGAAAGGTATTTTAAAAATAATCTGAAATGTAGGCAAAAAAAAGATTTACACTATCGAATTAAGGGGTCAAAAGGGATACATTTCAAAAATTAAGGTTAGTTAGGGGTGTAATATATCAAATAACTTGTCCTGAAGGTATGTTAAAAATAATGTGAAATGTAGGTGAAAAGGTTAACATTACCTAATAAAGGGGTCAAAAGGGTACATTTCAAAAGTTAAGGTAAGGTAGGGGTACAATATATCAAACAACTTGTCCTGAAGGTATATTTAAAAATCCAAATCAGTGGCGGGTCCAGAACTTTTCATAAAGGGGGGGCACTCTAGTCATGCTACAGTGATTCCCTATATAATCAATCAAATTTTTCCCACAAAAAGGGGGGGGCAGGCCCCCAAAGACCCCCCCCCCCTGGATCTGCCTATGAAAAAATGTGGTTAAAAGGTTAACATTATCTAATGAAGGGGCCAAAAGGGGTACATTTCTAAAGTTATAAAGGTTATAAGGGTGTAATATATATATATAATTACTCCTCATGAAATGAATGTTAAAAATAATGTGAAAGGAAGACAACAATAGCTACATTTAAAAATAACCAATTAAGGGATGAAAAAAGGGGTCCATCTCAGATATGCAATCAAACCTCAAGGTACATGTCAATTTATTAGTGTTAAAATAATTGTAGGCTAGCAGAAAATCTGGTTATTGAGGGGAACAGCAACACTTCCTTAGACTTCATTTACAGGACAGTTCAGGAACAAAATACCACTAAAGATATTATAACTTCAAAATGCGTGGCCAATTTAATCAAAAATCTGTTTCCAGATGTCAAGAAATCTAGTGTTAGATGTCATAAAAGTGGGAAAACTATGCAAAGTTATCTAAATATTGCTATTAAAAAAAAAAAAATCTGTCAGCAAAATATCATTTGAGGACATTCCAAAGTTTATACCACAGGACTGGTTTATATTCAAGAAAAGCATGTTATGTGTAACATTTGGATACTTTTTTGACATAACATTTAATGGACAAAACTCAGTCATACATTTAACCATGAGTTCCAGTAATCAGTTAACAGTACTAATAGATAATAGTAAAGTCGACCTTTCTATGTTTTATATTCCACACAATTTTGAGTATACACTTACCTCAATCCCTGCTATATTTCGCTGCATGAAACTACTTCACCCATGCCAAGGGTACGAAATAAAATCTCAAGAAGAACAATCCTTCTCTACAAGTTTGAAATGTTCAAAGGAAATCTGTAATACTGGCGGTGTAAGTAGGCATATTTTGAGGCATCAAGACTGCAGGCGTTTCTTGCCTTTGCGAGTAAACTTCTGCAAAAAATGTTTACAATTTGTACATAATAAGAAGAAAAAGCAGCAATCTGAAGATAAGGAAAATTCAACCGTCAAACTGTCAAAAGAGGAAATTTTGGTACAATTAAAGTCTATTGCTCCTAATCTTCATGATAACTAATTAACACTTATACAGTCACAAATAGTAGCATCTAAGTAAAAGTAAGAAGGAGATGAGGTGGGATAAAGATGTCATATGTATGGCTTTAAGTTTGTTCAATAGGAATCCTGCAGCTTACAGGGACATAACTCAAAACAGTTGGTTAAACTTGCCTTCTGAACAGTTAATAAAGTTATATAAAAATGCTGTTCAACAAAAGCCTGGAATTGTACCAGATATGATGCTGTGGATGTCTAATGAGGCCAAACGACAAAAACTGGTGAATGAAGGATACTATGGTGGCATCATTCTGGACGAAATGGCAATTCAGGAAGATGTACAAATAGTCCACACTAAGATGGACACAAAAATATTTGGATTATCAGATAGTGGACAGGATGTGAGAAGAATGCAAGCTTTAAATGACGGAAAAATAGAATGCCAATTAGCAAACCATGTACAGCAGTTCATGTTCAGTGGTTTATCTGGTTTTAGGTGGCCTTTTGCCAACTTTCCTAATGTACAGGCTCCACCTGGAGAAATATTTGTCACTACATGGAGCTGTATTGACGAGTTGTATAGATGGGGCTTCAAACCGATCTATTGCTGTATGGATGGTTCCGCCAATAACAGGGCATTTTTAAAAATGCATTTTCCGAGTGGTAATCCTCTATGTAGTAAAATGGTTGCTAAAGGATACAAAAATCCATTAAGAAAATTGATATTCTTAATGGATCCCAGTCACTTAGTAAAAAAGATTAGAAATAGTGTTCTTAGTAGTGGTTTTTTAGACAGCCACCAAAGGCTTTTAACTGTAAATGACAATGTAATAATATGGAAAATGTGGATTGACGCATATCAATGGGATCGCTCTAATAACAGTTTTCCAATTCACCACAAGTTGAGTGATGAGCATATATACCCAAGTAACGCACAAAAAATGAGAAATAAGCTTGCTTTCCAAACATTAGACTCAGACATGCTAAATGTGATGAAATGCTATTGTGAAACGTTAAATGCAGCTGGGCAGGCAGAAATGGTGGGAGTACTACAATTTTTAACTCACACTAGCATTCTGGTAGCTCTGTTTACTGACTCAAGACCTATTAAAGATACTAATGATGATAGATTGAAGTCCTTTTCTGTAGCATATAACTGTTTAAGGCATGGGAAAAAGAACATGCATGCGATCAAGATGTTAACAAACGGTATAAAACTTTACTTACTATGGAAACAAGGGAAGATCTGGACTTTATGTTTCATGGCTTTATGTCTCTGGTTGAAATGTGCCTGAAATAAATAAAAACAGAGGTTGTGCCAAGTAGAATAAATAGTGACATAATTGAAAACATTTTCTGCCAAGAACGTTCACTTTATCATGTTGCTAAAACAAACCCAAATTACAATGATTACAGGACAGGGATAAACAGCATTATTTTGGGACAGACCACTACTTCCAAGAAGTCAAACGTTGGAGGACATACAGCCAAACCACGAGCTCTTGGACCACCAATAAAAAAAAGGAAATTGTAAGTATATTTTTATAATGTTTCTGATTTGAATCAAGAATTTTTTTTAGGAAAATGGTGGGTAAACTATATGCATATAATAATTGGCTTTTGCTCATTGAAGAAAGGGTACAGTTTCACACAGCTGTTAAACTCTATGTGTTTTGGTCTCTATTGTTGGCAATAATACCACATTTAATTTTTATTTTATAGTGAACATTGAGACATGTTTGTGTGTGTCAACCAATTTTATAGAACATTGAAGGCAATATTTTCTTGCCATTTTAATAACTAATATATAATTACATAACTAAAGTGGCATTTACCTCAAACACATGGTCTTTTATCTGCTTTGGGTCTGACCTCTACATTACATGTGATAAGAGAACCATACCATTTCCTTCTTTTTAGGTCTGGTGTGCAGAACAGACCATATCAATTCAAACTGTATACACATAATTATACAGACTGTCTTATCACAAAAGGAATTCAATAACTCAACATTAGCACGAACAAGGTAGTCTATCATCTGAGAAACACAATCTCTAAAACTTTATCTTAACAGTGTGGCTTGGACATCCCATGCCTCCTGCTTAATGTCACTGATAATATTTGTATTCCATTTGTTCTGTTGGTTTGAAAAAATAATAATTCGAACAGTGTGGCTTGGACATTCCATGCCTCCTGCTTAATGTCACTGATAATATTTGTATTCCATTTGTTCTGTTGGTTTGAAAAAATAATAATTCGAACAGTGTGGCTTGGACATTCCATGCCTCCTGCTTAATGTCACTGATAATATTTGTATTCCATTTGTTCTGTTGGTTTGAAAAAATAATAATTCTAACAGTGTGGCTTGGACATTCCATGCCTCCTGCTTAATGTCACTGATAATATTTGTATTCCATTTGTTCTGTTGCTTTGAAAAAATAATAATTCGAACAGTGTGGCTTGGACATTCCATGCCTCCTGCTTAATGTCACTGATAATATTTGTATTTATTTCATTCATTATGTTGATTGATATAGTCTACATAGGATAAGTGGATCTGTATGTGCATATTACAAAAACTTTTCCAATATTTTGAGAAATAATTGCCACTGGACGTTAAGCAACCAACAATCAATCAATTCAATACTTTGGTATCAAGCATCACTGAAGAGACATGTATTGTCGAAATGCACATCTAGTGCAGTCCAATATTTTGAGAAATATTTGCCACTGGACGTTAAGCAACTAACAATCAATCAATTCAATATTTTGGTATCAAGCATCACTGAAGAGACATGTATTGTTGAAATGCACATCTAGTGCAGTCCAATATTTTGAGAAATATTTGCCACTGGACGTTAAGCAACCAACAATCAATCAATTCAATATTTTGGTATCAAGCATCACTGAAGAGACATGTATTGTTGAAATGCACATCTAGTGCAGTCCAATATTTTGAGAAATATTTGCCACTGGACGTTAAGCAACCAACAATCAATCAATTCAATATTTTGGTATCAAGCATCACTGAAGAGACATGTATTGTTGAAATGCACATCTAGTGCAGTCCAATATTTTGAGAAATATTTGCCGCTGGACGTTAAGCAACCAACAATCAATCAATTCAATATTTTGGTATCAAGCATCACTGAAGAGACATGTATTGTCGAAATGCACATCTAGTGCAGTACAGTTGGTACTGTTAATGCTAATATGACAGTTGTTTTCCATTCGTTTAGTTGGTTGTTATACCTTAAACTTTCTTTTCAATATCAATATATAAAACATCTGATGAAAATATTAATTATTTCAGACAATCAGGACAATACCAGTCACTTCCTTCTAAATCATCCCATTGGTCATCATTAAGATTTAAACATTTGCGATCATACCAAAGATCACACAAATCACAAGCAATCCAGTCATCCCCATCAATATAAACTGATTGGCATAATGGACATACAGTCTCCTTTTCCTCTTTATTTTCTGTTTTTGAAGATTTTCGTTGTGACCTTGTAGTAAATTTTGATTTGCGTTTTCGTCTCCTAGGTTGTGTTGCAGATGTATTTCTGATAGAAGTTGACGGTGTAGCTTCACTAGGAGTTGACGGTGTAGCTTCACCAGAAGTTGACTGTGTAGCTTCACTAGAAGTTGCATGTTTAGATTTAGTAGAAGTCGAGACGGTTGTAGTATCAGAAACTGCTTGCTGTAGATATTGTGGGTGACTAAATCCTTCTAATGAAGGTATTTTAGAACAGAGTTTTTGCTTTATTACATCATTAGAACTGCTACAAGACATTTTTATGTCATATGATTTACATAGTTTAAGTAAATCATTTTTAACAAATTAACAAAAGCAGAATTTCCCTGGTCAAATATAGCAGATTTCAATTTAAAGTGAGTACTTTGTTTTGAAACAGATTTGTCATTATATATGTTCTTCATATTAAGGATTGAAGGTGCCACTGTTTTACTATGTTTACTATCAACTCTTTTCCTGAGACTCTCAGTTTTAGATTTACCAACCGTCATCAAAAAATCTTTTCGAAACTGATTGTCTGCAAATCTACAAAATCTATGGACTACATCTTCAAACAATTCATGTAGACATTGTTCTGCTGTTTGATGTACAATACGTAAATAATTATTACAATAATCAAAAGATTGGAATAGAATTCTCCAAATATTAAACAAATTTGTATCCTTCAAAAGAACATTGTGACAATGACTCAAAAAGTCAGCACCATACAAATGGAATACTTTTTCTTGCTGAACTGAAAGCCTCTTTTCATCAACTTTTAATATAAATTCATACGTTTCATCTGTAATGTTGGTTAATCCTTGTGAAAGGCTTTGTTTTCTTTGCGTCTCTAAAAGAGTTTTTTTGTACTTAGAATCTTGCACCAGTTCTGTATAATTCTTAGTAAGAGAGTCCAACATTTTAACCTTAATAAATGACTTTGCAAGAGATTCACGGTTCTTCGTTTTATACATATTAGTTTTAGCATGTTTCATATTATGAAATCTACTTTTTGCAATACAGCGTCCAAATATATATCTTAATTTACCTTTTCCAGAATCGGACATAGTATTTTTCTTATTGTAATTGACATCATGTGAACTGAGTAAATGCTCTGTATGCTTTTGTAATACAACAGATGTAACTTTGTCATATATTTTACTACACATTTCAAAGTCCTGTCCAGTAGGCTCACAGTGAGAAATAAGTTTAACTAGTGAAATATATTCGTTTGAAGTAGAAAACTTATAAAGTTCTGTATAATATTTTGTTCAAAGTTTTGGTTCTGTAGATTTCTTGGTAACATCACCACATGTTTTCGTAAAAAGGTCATTTATAATAGTATACAACTTGTTAACAAAATATTCAATGTCAATTCTTTGAGTTTTAAGTAGTTCTTTGTAATATGCACATACAGACTGTTCAAATGGTGCTTCTGTTTCTATTGAAAAAATATCTGTTATTTCAGATATGTCAATAAATTTTTCCTCAACCAAAATAGTTTCAGTTTCATCTAGTTCTATATGTTCATTAGACAATAAAAAGTCCATTTCATCAATTTCTCCATCACTGAAGTCAGATAATTCTTCGTGTAAAGGTTCTATTACTGATATGCATGGAATATCATTTACAGTATTGAAATTTTGTTTACAGCATAAAAAGTTAATGTCATCAAATTTAGATTGTGTATGGTCATAATACTTATATAAAACAGGTGCATGTCTCATAATTGAAGATTCATTAAAACCAATTATACGGAGACCTTTTTTTTCTCTTGCTCTACCAATAGCCACACCCAG
This sequence comes from Mytilus edulis, assembly GCA_019925275.1. Taxonomy (NCBI): domain Eukaryota; kingdom Metazoa; phylum Mollusca; class Bivalvia; order Mytilida; family Mytilidae; genus Mytilus; species Mytilus edulis. Next base: position 60,860,023 of record CM034361.1, read on the forward strand.
TTGTCCTGGTGCAAAAATACAACTGGCGTCTACCTCAACTCTGTCTAAAGTAAGACCTTGAGCTTTGTGTATAGTGATACTAAAGGCCAGACATAAAGGAAACTGTCTTCCGGAAGCTATTACCTTACTATCAATGGAGCTATAAACTGTGAATGTTTCCCGCTTTACTTGTAGTTGAGAAATTTTAGAATTTATATCTGTGAAATTAACAGTTATGCTTTCTTATGATGCAGAAGTAACAATACCCCGGAGACCATTTACAAAATGTTCGCTCAAATTTTTCAGCAACATCACTGGACAGCCTAACTTTATATGTAAATGTTGTGGGACAGGGGTTCTCTCCAATTTAGAAACATCCCCTTCATCTAATGCGCAAAAATCAAACTCTTCTCCGTCCATATCCATCAGTTTGCAAGCATTATAAATATAGCAGTCAAAATTTCTGGCACAAAGTCTAATAGGATCTTCACCAGGGGGCAAATGACGACTCAACCGCTTTATTAAGTTTAGAGTATTTTCTGGTATGTCACCTCTAGAAACGTCATTGATTGCTTGGATAAAGTCGTCCTGATTTTGACGCATAACCTCTTTGAGAATGATTTTATGACAAAATATTTTGTCAAAAACAGGAGACTTAAAACAATATTCACCGGAGTCCATTTTTAAATAATCAGGAACAGGTGGCAACTGGAAAAAATCCCCGACTACAATAACTTGCAATCCACCAAAAACCAAAGAACTATTTACTATCTTACGACATATATACTCCAGCTGTTCAAACAATTTCCTGGAAAGCATTGAAATCTCATCTATAATAAGGCATTGGGTACTTGTAATATTAGTTTTATATATACCAAAATGCTCATTTCTCTCTAATTTTTCAAGTAAGCTGTCGTTAGAATACCGACCGTCACTAATTCCAGACCAAGAGTGAACAGTCTTGCCCCCAATATTGACGGAAGCTATGCCTGTTGTTGCAGTGATTTGTACTAATTTACCAGTTTTTCTAAGTTCTTTCGCTATTTCTTTTACCAAAAAGGCTTTTACCTGTACCGCTTTGTCCTAAAACAACCATAGAATGACATTTAAGAGCTTTCTCTAAGATGTAACGTTGATCTTCTGTCAAAACCATGCTTTCACTTTACGTTTAATTACTTTCAGTTTCACTTTCGTTTTTACTTTGTAGGTAATTATAGCTGACCAATGGAAAACGACAGAAATATTCACTGCAAATTGAACCGGAAGCAGATACATTGGAAAGATGGTAGTTCAAAAATCTCCACGGATTAGTGAACAATAGTAAGATTAGTAAGAAGAGGAACATTGAGGGGAATATAAAATATGTCTAGTGTTAAAGGAAAATCATTTCTGAATCGATTCATATAAAGTAAAGGTATTTTTTTTTATTACGATAACGATAGAAAAAGCGTCCGAAGCGGAGGCTGTCGCGACATTCGTTAGCCACCTTCTTCTATTTATATGGATAGTCGACCTTCGTATGGATAGAAACAAGTAAAATTGAGAATGGAAATGGGGAATGTGTCAAAGAGACAACAACCCGCCCAAATAAAAAACAACAGCAGAAGGTCACCAACAGGTCTTCAATGTAGCGAGAAATTCCCGCACCAGGAGGCGTCCTTCAGCTGGCCCCTAAACAAATATATACTAGTCCAGTGATAATGAACGCCATACTAATTTCCAAATTGTACACAAGAAACTAAAATTAAAATAATACAAGACTAACAAAGGCCAGAGGCTCCTGACTTGGGACAGGCGCAAAAATGCGGCGGGGTTAAACATGTTTGTGAGATCTCAACCCTCCCCCTATACCTCTAACCAATGTAGTAAAGTAAATGCATAACAATACGCACATTAAAATTCAGTTCAAGAGAAATCCGAGTCTGATGTCAGAAGATGTAACCAAAGAAAATAAACAAAATGACAATAATACATAAATAACAACAGACTACTAGCAGTTAACTGACATGCCAGCTCCAGACTTCAACTAAACTGACTGAAAGATTATGATTTCATCATATGAACATCAGGTACAATCCTTCCCGTTAGGGGTTTAGTATCATACCATCATAACATATATGAGAAGAACATAACCCGTGTCATGCCAACAACTGTTTTTAGAATAAATGTGTTTAGTTCCGATGCAAAGACCTTATCAGTGACTCAATATTAACGCCAAAATATGCAATCTTTAATGACTTGACAACAGTATCGTAATTATATCCCTTCTTAATAAGTCTATTCAAAGGTTTTGTAAGTTTCTGAGGTGAATACTGACACCTTTGTGCTTTATAAAGAATATTACCATAAAAAGTTGGATGTGAAATACCTGAACGTATTAGAAGTCTGCATGTTGAGCTATATTTACGAATGATGTCTTTATACCGATGATAAAATTTAGTAAATGTTTTGACTAGTTTGTGATATCGAAAACCCTGGTGTAATAATTTTTCAGTAATACATAAATTTCTCTCGTTAAAATCTAAAACATTGTTACATACACGAGCGAATCGTACAAGTTGAGATATATAAACACCGTAAGATGGTGACAAGGGAACGTCACCATCTAAAAACGGATAATTAACGATAGGGAATGAAAAATCATCCCTTTTATCATAAATTTTAGTATTCAGCTTTCCATTAGTGATATAGATATCAAGATCGAGAAAAGGGCAGTGGTCGTTGTTTGTATTAGCTTTATTTAAAGTAAGTTCAACAGAATAAATTTCATTAATATACATACTGAAGTCGTCATTATTGAGAGCCAAAATATCATCCAAATATCTAAAAGTATTATTAAATTTGTTTATCAGATGTTGTTTCGATGGGTCTTTGCTTATTTTTGTCATAAATTGTAACTCATAACAATACAAAAACAGGTCCGCAATAAGTGGTGCACAGTTAGTCCCCATTGGAATTCCGATAATCTGACGATATACGGAATCCCCAAAGCGAACAAAAATGTTATCTAGTAAAAATTCAAGGGCATATATAGTATCAAAGCATGTCCAATTAACATAGTTTTTTTGTTTATTGCTACTAAAAAATGACCTAAAAGAGTTTGAACATATATATTCACATTCTGATTTTTTGAATGCCCATTTAATTAGGTGTGTGAATTTTTTCTGAATGAGAATGTGAGGCAATGTGGTATACAGGGTAGAAAAATCAAAACTTTGAACAGATTCAAAATCACCAATATAAGCATGCAATTTATCAAGTACTTCCAACGAGTTCTTGACACTCCAAAAGTAATTTATTCCACTATTTTCGAAGGCCTTATTTGAACAATTTATTATCAGGTTTTTAATTGTACCAAGTGTGCTGGTAAGAATAGACAATTTAGTAGTTGAACAATGGCTTGAAGACGAAATAAATCTATATTTGTAAGGGGTTTTGTGTAGCTTCGGAAGCCAATACATAGTTGGGACTTTCATTGTATTTGGCTCTGCTTGTAAAGCGGTGCCTAAAAGTTTATGTTTGTTACAGATTTCGTTTTCTGAAAATGGAGTAAGTTGGAATGTTGGTGAATTGGTGATTTCCTTTTTCAGAACCTCAATGTAAAATTTACGTCAAACAATAATAATATTATTAGCAGCTTTATCTGCCGGGACAAAAACAAATTCCTTGGCTAGTTCTTTTAGTTTATGTTTGATACGAGAAATAGGTTTATTGTTGTTATTGTTTATAGTAAAATGTTCTTTAAAATGTTGAATACGTATATCAACTATCTTCATTACTGAATTAAAAAAAGAGTCCAAAGATTTTTTGTCAGCTTTTTCCCGTTTTATCCATTTCATACAGTAAGTATGGAGTGAGTCGTGGATAATATTACGACACTCATTCCAATTAATAATTGACGGGGGACGATATTTAGGTCCTTTACTGAGAAATGATTTTAACTCTCGGTCTTGAACGATGTTAAGATCTCCTGTTATAACATGGGAAATGGGTCCATAAATATATTCGGAATTACTGCCATTACATGAAGTAGGTGTATTTTCACTGATATTAACATCTTTACACAATTGACTATAATTAAACACAAATTTCCGGGTAGATTTCTTGTAAATATAACAAATAAGAGGTAGCTCAGTATTGTAAAAATATCCAGGAATTTGTTCTTTAACAGAATGGTCGTTAAATATACCGGCAATATTTACAAAATCAAAGCCTTTATTGACATACTTAATTTTAATAAAATGTTTTTTATGATCTTCAGGGCGATCAATTTTGGGAAATAATTTAGAATAACAATATGCCGTAATAATTTGAACAATTTCAAACTTAGGACTGCTATATGCAATTGTGTTGCAATCCTCCAAAATTTTATTTAACTTATTAACCGGTAACGAACAGAGTTTTGTTAACAGATAATGTCTGCCGTTGTTTTTTGAAATAGAAATTAGGTCCGAAATATTGGTATGATTGGCCCGAAATTTTCTTTGATTGCGATTTGTTCTACGACCGTGAGAACGTTTTTTACGAACAGTTTTAGAAACTATATCCAAAATGTTAACGGAATAGGTTCTAGATATATTACCAATTCCCATGATATTATCATTTAGACCGAGAGGGTAAACTGTCTGTAATTTTTTAATTCAATTATTTTCCGTGATCGTACAAACTTTGAATGCGATTCACCAGGCTGCTTATTTACTACTTCTAAAGGTTGAACTGCTAAATATTTAAAAGGATGGTTGTGCTTCTTAAGGTGGTGGTAAATGATACTTTTGAATTTATTGGGTCTTTTAAAACGATACAGATGTTCTTGAGTGCGTTTAGATAAATATCGTCCAGTTTCTCCTACGTACTGAATACCACACCCCGGTTTGTTTCATGTGAGTAAATAAATAATACTGTTTGTTTTTCAAGTTATATCAGTTTCAAAATTTAAAGAAAATGTGCGACCATTTAACGTGGACCTTACCGTATTGTTGGTGGAAAGACGGGGACATGTAAGTCATTTTTTGGCATGACACTTATCGATAGAAGGGTAACCACGATTTTTATTGTTAAAAATGTTAGCGATGGTAGTATTTTTAGATAACCGATTTTGAAGATTGAGACTATAGGTCACCGTACTACCTTCAACGATGAGCAAAGTCCACACATCATAGTTAACTATAAAAGGTCCCGAAATGAAAAATGTAAAAAAAAATCAAACGATAAAACTTACGGCCTAATTTATGTATACTAAAAATGAACGAAAAAAATGGTAATAAATCAACAAACGACAACCACTGAAGTACAGACCGCAGACTTGGGACAGACACATACATACAGAATGTGGCGGGGTTAAACATTTAAGCGGGACCCCAACCATCACCTAATCTGGAACATTTGTAAAACTTGAAAATCGAATGTTGAACACGAATGTTTAATATTGAAAAACGAATGTTGAATGTTGAAAATGAATGTTGAAAGTTGAAAATGAATGTTGAAAGTTGAAAATAGAATGTTGAAAACGAATCTTGAATGTTGAAAACGAAATGTTGAATGTTGAAAATCAATGTTGAATGTTGAAAACGAATGTTGAATGTTGAAAACGAATGTTGAATGTTGAAAACGAATGTTGAAAATCGAATATTGAAAACGAATGTTGAATGTTCAAAACGAATGTTGAAAGTTGAAAATCGAATATTGAAAACGAATGTTGAATGTTGAAAACGAATGTTGAAAGTTGAAAATCGAATGTTGAAAACGAATGTTGAAAACGAATGTTGAAAACGAATGTTGAATGTTGAAAACGAATGTTGTATGTTGAAAACGGATGTTGAAAGTTGAAAATCGAATATTGAAAACGAATGTTGAATATTGAAAACGAATGTTGAAAGTTGAAAATCGAATGTTGAAAACGAATGTTGAATGTTGAAAGTTGAAAATTGAATGTTGAAAACGAATGTCGAATGTTGAAAACGAATTTCGAATGTTGAAAACGAATGTTTAATGTTGATAACGAATGTTGAAAGTTGAAAATCGAATGTTGAAAACGAATGTTGAAAGTAGAATATCGAATGTTGAAAACGAATGTTGAATGTTGAAAACGAATGTTGAAAGTTGAAAATCGAATGTTGAAAACGAATATCGAATGTTAAAAACGAAAGTTGAAAGTTGAAAATCGAATGTTGAAAACGAATGTTGAATGTTGAATACGAATGTTGAATGTTGAAAACGAATGTTGAAAGTTGAAATCGAATGTTGAAAGTTGAAAATCGAATGTTGAAAACGAATGTTGTATGTTGAAAACGAATGTTGAATGTTGAAAACGAATGTAAACGAATGTTGAATGTTGAAAACGAATGTTGAAAGTTGAAAATCGAATGTTGAAAACGAATAATGAATGTTGAAAACGAATGTTGAAAATTGAAAATCGTATGTTGAAAACGAAAGTTGAATGTTGAAAACGAATGTTGAATGTTGAAAACGAATATTGAATGTTGAAAACGAATGTTGAATGTTGAAATGAATGCAAAAAAAAAATTAAAAAAAAAAATTGAATGTTGAAAGTTGAAATTCGAATGTTGAAAACGAATGTTGAATATTGAAATCGTATGTTGAATGTTGAAAATGGATACAAGAAAAAAAAAAAAAAAAAAAATTGAATGTTGAATGTTGAATGTTGAATATTGAACCAACTTTACATCCGTCTATTAATTTCAGTATGAAAATACATTTAGTATGTCATGAACATTCAAGCCAGGAGCCTGTAATTCAATGGTTGTCGTTCATTGTTTTGTACATAAATACGGCCGCTAGTTTTCTTGTTTGAATTGTTAATACATTGTCATTTTGGGGCCTTTTATAGCTGACTATGCGGTATGGGCTTTGCTCATTGTTTAAGGCCATACGGTGACCTAAAACTTGTTAATTTTTGTGTCATTTTTGTCTCTATATTGGCAATACAATACCACTTCTTCTTTTTTTGTAATCAATGAATTTTTTTATAAGATTTAATGACTGGAATTTTTTTTAATGTTTTAAAAGTCTTAGGTACTTTGGGACAGGACAATTGTTTTTCTAGCCCGACACCTCCCTTTTTCTCAAAAATTCCCAAATTATTTCTTTTAATTTTAATAACACATGAATTATTTTAGCGGTTAACTGTATATTATGAACATTCATTACAATAAATAGAGTGTAGTTGTTTTTTACTTTCAATTCTCAGTTTACTAATCGATCCACGGCGGTCATTGATATATTATACAGAACCTCTCTATTTAATAAACTCTGTGACCGCCGTGGATAGTAAACTTGAAAATGATAGCAGATAAAAATTACACTTTATTCGTAGTATATGTATGTTAAAAGTATACAGAAAAACGCAAACCGGAAGTCTAATATATCTGACTTAAAATTTAGTCCAATGAAGAAAACAATATCCGGATGCCTTTTTTCTCGTTTTTCTCCCAAAATAACTCAATCTGAATAATCATATGAATGGATGACAAATGCGACTATGCACTGTACCTATAGGACACAGAGGCATGATGATTGATTTATTGTGGAAAGAAGAGAAGCGACACACAAAATGAGGTCTTCTCGTTTAATAGTATAGATAGGATTTTTAAAGGTGAGGTTGAAAAAATATAACATTGAGAAGTGTAACCATGTCCGCTGAATGAAAACAAAACCCCCAATGAAACCATAAAAAAAGTGAGCTACTATTTGATTATTATTGGGGGAGGGGCTAGGATGAAAAATGTTGTTCTGCATTTTTTAAGCTGAAATATCAATCCTGCGTTTTTATTTATTCACTATTTTTGGTCCTGCTTTTTTCATTGAAAATACAAGACCAGGTAAGAAGTTAATTCGATAGAAACTCATCAAAATAAAACGGTTTATCTCATTTATAAAATAAACTAATTTAATAAAAGAAAAATGATAACTGCATCATTCGGATCCGTTTCTCGTTTCCCGTTTATCAACGTCACGTGTCTCTTCAGCGTTACATTGAACTATCCTCTCTTGAAGATATGTAAAAGTTTCAAAAAATGTAAGGGTAAAAATTCAATGTCATCCGCATGTCATATTCCAATATTTCGATATGAATCTATCGAAGAGGCAAGGTAATCCTCCAAGAAAGGATACGATCCGATGCCATCAAAACGAGGAACACTTCCAGCTTCTTTCGATATGTATGGATGTGAAAAGATCATAGAACAATCTTCGCCATACAAGTTATACAATGAATTAAGGACAGGGACAGCTTCAAATTTGTCAGTGGCCATGGACCGGTGATCAATTTAATAGCAGAACAAAATCTTCACATCAAGAGCCCCAAATTATTCCACTCATATACCACAACGGCACAAGGAAAACACGATGCAAAAAGGAAAGGAGAACTTTGATCCAACGAATTCATGACCTGGTTCCAGTGGTTTGCAGAAATCGTCAAACAACGAGTTTGGTATGTTGAATTTATAAAAAGTTGATGTTGTGCAAAGGCCTATAATTATTCTAATTGGTATTTATCAATTGACAGCTGATAATGAATAAGATTAATTTGATAGTGATATATTTAAGATTACTGAAAGTATTAGTTATTATGATTATTTAATGTTACTTATTTAATTTAATATGGATTTAACATGAGCAATATGATTGCACTGTGACTTTTATGTACAACATTTTATATTACTTTCACTGGTGGTAAACTGATAATCGTAACTGGAATTACGACGATCCCAATATGGCGACGGCAGAAATAGGTAAAACCTTTTCAGTCATTTTTCTCGAATGCAGCCCGTTGTTGTCACGAGTTACTCAGCTGCAAGGTTTTTCTATACCATTACATTATATTTGAAAAGTAACGGTGCACTTTAATTGTCTAAGCGCTTAAACAATTGTCGTCGAAAAATTCGGGATGATAATTGTAATTCAATAGCATTTTTCTGTTTGATAATTGTAATTTCTTTAGGGATAATAGTAACTTAAAAAGTAATAAATGTGTGATAATTTGTGTGTAAAAACGGCAATGTCCAGTTAAACGATGACGTTAACACAAAATAAACATAAATGAAGCAACTTACCGGTTAATATCTAGGACAAAACTGATTTATATCTCGATTTATAACAATATGCATAACCTTTTGCAATATCCTATATCCCAAGAGTGCAATACTATCAATTCATTGCTCCAAATGAAAGTCCCGTATACCACATTTTAATATGCCATATGTTTTGCCTCAAATATCGTATATATCCAATCGACATAATCAATAAAAAGGAAAAATTAACCTCTCCTATCCCAATATTCCCTATACCACGGGGATGGCTGTGGGTTACTACCTATATAAATATATAAGTTATAACATGGATAAGATTTTTGGTCTTCGGCAATATATGAAAGGGGATGGTTTTTTTTTTTTTAATTCCAGCAGCACGCCAGGAATGACACCACCCTCTACCGTGCCTATACACGCCTCATTTATAATAAGATCGCTGTTAGTTTTGAGTTCCCTTTTGTTTATTTTTACTTATGAGTCCAACAAATTTGAAATGGAAATAGGGGGTGTTATCAACTGGACATTTATAAAAAAAAAAAATCTGCGCGAAATGAAACTTTTTTCGATCAGTAACTTAACTGCATTAAACAGTTGATACTTTTATTAGTGGATATGAGTGTTCATATTGCACTTGTCCTCATATTTCAATAGAAATACATATAGTTTGATTTTGAAGTGAAATGTATCCCGGTTAAAATAGCTGTTCATAATTTTTTCCAGTGTATTCATTTTTGTTCTATACTACACTGATATATATGATTTTAAAAATTAAATTCAAATGTTTTGATTAAGTATCCATGTATTTTAGGAATTTCTTTAAACAGTGTGGATGGTAAGAATCTAGAATAGTGACCAGTTTATTGTTTGTTACTTGTGCTTATTGTTCATTAGCTTATCTAAATGGCGCGTACAGTGAAGTAGTGAAGGACTAAAAAAAACGCACAAACTTATATTGTATATATGTATTACAACGCTAGAAAGGGTAACACCCGGCCACCGAAAGCTTTATTTTAAGGCCAAGGTGGTCGTGTGGTCTAGCGCACCGGATACAGTGCAGGCGATTTGGTGTCACGATATCTCAGTAGCATGGGTTCGAATCCCGGCCAGGGAAGAACAAAAAATTTGCGAAAGCAAATTTACAGATCTAACATTGTTGTGTTGATGTTTAGACGAGTTGTATATACATAATGTACACAGCCATGTATCATCATCATTGCTGGTAATCCAATGGATAAATCTGTTGTAGAGTTGTCACTGACTCAGACGTACTTATAAATATAATTGTTTTCTGTGACTGTATCTTGCATTAATTTGTAGGATCCTTTACTATAGATAATTGAGCTGATCTGTAATAATAACATCTCCATGCCTTATATATCATGTACTGTAGTACGACGCTAGACTAAAACTGACGTGGAAAGGTAACACCCGGCCACCGAAAGCTTCATTTTTGTGAAGCCAAGGTGGTCGTGTGGTCTAGCGCAAAGGATACAGTGCAGGCGATTTGGTGTCACGATATCTCAGTAGCATGGGTTCGAATCCCGGCGAGGTAGCGTCTATCTGGAGATAGTGTTTTTCATTGAAAGAGAAGTCGTTATTCTCCAGTACTAGTTTCAGAAGTGTTACAAGGCACTGAGTAGGAGATTTTTTTCACTACGAGTGTTCCATGCCTCTTCACAAGCTACCATTCCTTCGTCTTGTGGAATGTTGGTATATAAAGAAGACACGTCCATGGATGCAAGTATAGTATCGGCTGGTAAAGGATTGAGGCTTTCCATTTTCTTTAGATAATCAGTTGTATCTTGAATGAATGAGGGTAGTTCTTTCACATGAGGTCTTAGATGGTGGTCTACAAATTCTGATATCTTTTCAGTTGGATGACTATTCGCTGACACAATTGGTTGACCTGGATTGCCCGTTTTATGTTTTTTAGGGAACATATAGAATCGTCCGGCCTTTGCTTCGTTCTCAAGAGGTCGGAGATAATCAAAGGTGTCATTGTCTATATGCTTATTGTTGAACATCTCTTGAAGGATGGCGTTGGTCCTTCGAATAGTATTTAGCGTTGGATCTGTGGTTAATTGTTTATAAAAAAAAGAGTTTGAAAGTTTGCGATTCCTCTCAGCTATATAATCTGTTTTATTCATGAAATCCACAGCGACCCTTTGTCGGCAGGTTTTATTACAATATGCAACATAGACATTGAGCTGCAAAATTTTCTTATTACACATACATTGAGCTGCAAAAGTTTCTTATTTCCAAGGCAGCTAAGTGCAACACATACATTGAGCTGCAAAAGTTTCTTATCAGCTACATCAGAGTTCACCTGGATAGATGCACGTTTGATAAAGCTAGTTGGTCTAGCGAAATATTGCGTTTATTTTCATAATTTTGAAAATATTTCAAACATTCTTATATTTACATACTAAATAGTGTACGTGTTAAGATAACATTGTTGGGCAATCTATAATTTTATTTGTGTAATTGAATTAATCTCTGTACTGATTAATCCACACTCTCATAGATTTGTATGTCATGTGCTGCTATCTAGAGGCACTTATAAATATATATACTAGTATGTGTGTGTATTGATAAACTACCTTCAGATGGCATAAAATGTAGATCATCACAGTGTTCCAGCTAGACCGTTTTCAAAGGGCGGTCCCCCGCCCTTTCTCGATTGCCGCCCTGTGCCATTTTTACAGGTTCCAGGGCGCCCTGCTTATAGATATTGTCATTAAGTTGATGTTGATAATTTGATTTTTTTTCCCTGAGATATCGAAACTTCAGTGACGGTCATGAAGTTGCTAAGCATTTTATAGTATGTATGGGCTTAAATCCCGCTAACATGTTTAACCCCGCCACATTATTTATGTATGTGTCTGTACCAAGTCAGGAGCGTGTAATTCAGTGGTTGTCGTTTAATTATGTGTTTCATATTTTGTTTTCGGTCATTTTTTTTTACATAAATAAGGCCGTTAGTTTTCTCGCTTGAATTGTTTTACATTATCGTATCGAGGCATTTTATAGCTGACTTTGCGGAATGGGCTTAGCTCATTGTTGAAGGCCGTACGGTGATCTATAGTTGTTAATGACTGTGTCATTTTGGTCTTTCGTGGATAGTTGTCTCATTGGCAATCATACCAGATCTTCTTTTTTACATAAACAACTTTTTACACATTCAAAAGTGTGACATTTGTTTCCAAGTCCGTATTTGTATAGAATACCAAACAATATTTCTTTTTAGATCATGATGACATTTTTTTTAATTTCAAAAGTTTCTCTCTTTCCCATATCATTCCTAGTTCCTGCAGTTTTCTGTATTTAAACATGGTTCGTGTTTCCACATTTCCAATTTTCCTTAAGTTTATCCCCTTTCAATCTTATGATAAAAAAGTATGTAGCTGTTTACCTTAGCCCTTATAATCATATATGCACAAAAAGAAATGTCATAAGATGTTAGAAAGTTTTCGTGATTAATCCATCACCATTTTGTCATCATATGCTATTAGCTAGACGTTTTTAGTGTCCATGTCAATCCAAAATTATCCAATTACGATCATCTTCTCATTTTGTTTTACCGAAATTACGATTATCAGTTTTTCAAGTTAAGATTATCATCTCGAATTGTTCGACGGCAATATTCTAAGCGCTTCGACAATTAGACACCGTTACGATTCAAATATGATGTAACTGTATAGAAAAACCTTGAAGCTGAGTAACTCGTGACAACAATGGACTGAAAGGATTTAACCTACAAATGTATTTCTGCCGTCGCCAGAATCTACAAAGCTCATACTTACGTTGTTGAATTATACAAATCATGCCCGACTCTAGTATAAAAAAGAAGATGTGGTATGATTGTCAATGAGACAACTATCCACAAAAGACCAACATGACGCAGACATTAACAACTATAGGTCATCGTACGGCCTTCAACAATGAGCAAAGCCCATACCACATAGTCAGCTATAAAATGCCCCGATAAGACAATGTAAAACAATTCAAACGAGAAAACTAACGGCCTTATTTATGTAAAAAAAAATGAACGAAAAACAAATATGTAACGCGTACACAAACGACAACCACTTATTGACAGGATTTTCTAAATTAAAATAAAATTTTCTTAACAACTTACGCAAATAGAGGTAATATAGTATACAAGCAAAACAGAGTTGATATCTTCAATAAGACTTCAACATATGATATGTTATTACCATTAAGATAGCTTACTAACACTCATTTACCGTTGTTCTCGATAGTATATTATGCACATATTAAATGACTGAATAAATAGTCAACGATTAATCTTACAGGGCGATGGATCATGTAATATGATTCTGTACACTACAAAATATAATATATAACAAGTCAAAAAGGGTACAACATCACCATTAAATAACTATAAAATGAACAAATATTAGATTTTTCGGATAATAGATAGCCTTCTTCGGTAATAGTAATTTGACATCGTGCTATTACCGAAGAAGGATATCTGTTATCCGAAATATTGATGATCCAATACCTATTAAGTTAATTGGTTGGTAGATTCTTATAGATTCTATATATATACTTACTAGAACACACCCGTGATATCACGGGTCCGTGACTGAATTAAGTATATAACTATGCGCAAGCCTTATTTTAGTATAAGTATTGTCATCTGATAAAGTCATGCCGATTATAAGATACACAGGTTTTCTCTGCTTTCAAGTCTTTCTGTTTGAACCCGTCGAAATGAAATAATAATATTAATTATTTGGAAAACAAAAGGTCCTGGAATGGAGTATTTTTTAATCAACAGCATTGTCCTATATAAGTTATAAATAAAGTTGAATTCTTTGCTTCGCTGTTTGACGTCATGCCCACTAACAAATTGAAAACTGTACCTATACGCCTTATTTTTAGTCCAGATTTTTAGTATTCGTATTGTTATCTTAGAAAGTCTTACTGATTAAAATACTACAATAGGTAACAATTTGACAATTTAGTAGTGTCAACCCTGAGGTTATGGCCCGTGTATATAGCATATTAATCCTGAATACAACGTTTGGTGGTGCGCCTGTCAGATGCGGAATGTACAGATAAGGTAATAGGTAACAGGTGAATATACTATTGGTATCGGTAGCGGACTCGACCCGGAACTTTTTAATTATTGGCAATATTAATTACGTGGAAAACAAAAGGGCCTGGAGTGGTGTAATTTTTAATCTACACCTTTGTACTATATTAGTTATATATAAAGTTGAATTCTGTGATTCGTCGTTTTTACGTGATGACGGCTGACAAATTGGACCTCGTAATTTTAGTATTATAGATATATAACCGCATAAAAAGTGTACATAACAACACCAATAACAAACTAGAGGCTCTAAAGAGCCTGTGTCTCTCACCTTGGTATATGTGAATATTAAACAAAGGAAGCAGATGGATTCATGACAAAATTGTGTTTTGGTGATGGTGATGTGTTTGTACATCTTACTTTACTGAACATTCTTGCTGCTTACAATTATCTCTATCTATAATGATCTTGGCCCAGTAGTTTCAGTGGAAAATGTTAGTAAAATTTACAAATTTTATGAAAATTGTTAAAAATTGACTATAAAGGACAATAACTCCTTAGGGGGCAATTGACCATTTTGGTCATGTTGACTTATTGTTAGGTCTTACTTTGCTGTACATTATTGCTGTTTACAGTTTATCTCTATCTATAATAATATTCAAGATAATAACAAAAACTGCAAAATTTCCTTAAAATTACCAATTTAGTAATTTCTGCAGCAACCCAACAACCGGTTGTCGGATCCATCTGAAAATTGCAGGGCAGATAGATCTTGACATGATAAACAATTTAACTACCAGATTTGCTCTAAATGCTTTGATTTTTGAGTTGTAAGCCAAAAACTGCATTTTCCCCCTATGTTCTATATTTAGCCGTGGCGGCCAGCTTGGTTGGATGGCCGGGTCACAGGACATAACCCAAAGATGATTGTGGCCATGTTTGGATTAATTTGGCCCCGTAGTTTCAAAGGAGAAGATTTTTGTAAAAGATTACTAAGATTTAAGAAAAATGGTTAAAAATTGACTGTAAAGGGCAATAACTCCTAGAGGGGTCAACTGACCATTTCGGTCATGTTGACTTATTTGTAAATCTTACTTTGCTGAACATTTTTGCTGTTTACAGTTTATCTCTATCTATAATAATATTCAAGATAATAACCAAAAAACAGTAAAGTTTCCATAAAATTACCAATTCAGGGACAGCAACCCAACAACGGGTTGTCCGATTCATCTGAAAATTTTAGGGCAGATAGATCTTGACCTGATGAACGATTTAACCCTGTCAGATTTGCTGTAAATGCTTTGGGTTTTGAGTTAAAAGCCAAAAACCGCATTTTACTCCTATGTTCTATTTTTAACCCTGTTGGCCATCTTAGTTGGTTGACCGGGTCACTGGACACATTTTTTAAACTAGATACCCCAATGATGATTGTGGCCAAGTTTGGTTAAATTTGGCCCAGTAGTTTCAGAGGAGAAGATTTTTGTAAAAGCTAACGACGGACGACGACGACGACGACGATGACGACGACGACGGACGACGGACCTTTTGGGCCAGGTGAGCTAAAAAAAGGAACTATAAATGTAATTATTTATAAATATTTCGGATAACATATATCCTTCATCGGTATATATGATTGTGATGTTGAATGAATCAGTAATCAGTCTACTTAGATTAAACTATAACAATCTTGGAATTTATACAATAAAAAAGTCAAGCATCAGGTAAGGCGCTTGCACAATTCTCAAAATTTGTTAAACACGACATAGGTTATATGAGTAATTACAACAGAGAGTTCAAATATATGCTTTAAATAAAAAATAATAATGTGCAATATGAACTAGCACAATTCTAAAGCATTAACGGTGTCGAAAATTATGATGTTACAAGAAAGATTGTGTCAATAAGAACACAGCACTGAACGGTCTAAATTTGTAAATATTTCAAATTTGACAACGGTAGAGTAGTTACATTAAAGTCTGCGATGTTTAAAACAAACGGCCGTTAAAATATAACAATAACTTTTGTGACCTATGTTAACTAGTTGAATATATACACAACAGACACTGGAATTCCAGAACAGCATCATAACATGCTACGAATTCAATACGATTAGAACATCAAACATTATTCATATAATGATAAAACAATCACAAAAGAAAGAATTTATCAACGACATAACCTATAAATTAATTAACCAACATTGCCAGAATACGAGCCGGGCGAATCTATATACCTTGCACATAATCAATCATGAAGATATACTACATTTTCTTCAAGCCAGTAGTTAATAGGCAATTATGGACTTGGACTTGCACACAGGGTAATTAATTTACCAACAACTTAGAACAAATAAGGGAATTATGTGCAATTTTTATATTTATGTTAAACACAATTATTAAATTACTTTAGTAACTCACGAAGCAGCAGACAGAACATGGTACACAATATCTTCTTTTATTTGTAGTGCGATACTGTTATTGTATATATGTTCTGGCAACTCATCTGCCGTAAATGTGGACTGCGCTCCGTAGGTACTATTTGCTAATTATCTCCCTTTATTATTGTGAACACACGGCATGTAACGCAAATCAAACTTTTACATTTTGGTTCCTGTGGATAACTATAGTGTATGTATGACTTAATTACTTTATTTTTTAGATAATCTTATGTTGCAGAACACTTACCTTTGATGATTCAGTTGTTTTTATTGATAATTTCAGTAATGATCAGTAATTTGTGACAAATCGAGCCTTCGCTCTTGATAATTGTTTAAGTGTGTTAAATTCATAATTTTTGTATGAAGTAAGCCCGTTTTTTATAATAATTAACTTTCCCTTGGTCTATATTATAAATCTAAGCTTTTTGAGAAATTTATATATCATTTTTGTCGAGCCTGCAACTTTTGTTGCAGAAAGCTCGACATAGGGATAGTGATCCGGCGGCGATGGCGGCTACGGCGGCTACGGCGGCGGCGTTAGCTAACTTCTTAAAAGCTTTATATTTTAGAAGGTGGAAGACCTGGATGCTTCATACTTTGTATATAGATGCCTCATGTTACGAAGTTTCCGTCAGTCACATGTCCAATGTCCTTGACCTCATTTCATGGTTCAGTGACCACTTGAAAAAAAAGTTCAGATTTTTTGTAATGTTGAATTCTCTCTTATTATAAGTAATAAGATAATTATATTTGGTATGTGCGTACCTTGCAAGGTCCTCATGCCCGTCAGACAGTTTTCACTTGACCTCGACCTCATTTCATGGATCAGTGAACAAGGTTAAGTTTTGGTGGTCAAGTCCATATCTCAGATACTATAAGCAATAGGGCTGGTATATTCGGTGTATGGAAGGACTGTAAGGTGTACATGTCCAACTGGCAGGTGTCATCTGACCTTGACCTCATTTTCATGGTTCAGTGGTTATAGTTATGTTTTTGTGTTTTGGTCTGTTTTTCTCATACTTTATGCAATAGGTCTACTATATTTGTTGTATGGAATGATTGTAAGGTGTACATGTCTAGCGGGCAAATGTCATCTGACCTTGACCTCATTTTCATGGTTCAGTGGTCAAAGTTAAGTTTTTGAGTTTTGGTCTCTTTATCTAATACTATAAGCCATAGGTCAACTATATTTGGTGTTTAGAAATATCTTATGATCTATATGTCAGTGGCGCAGGTTTTATTTGACCTTGACCTCCTTTTCACGGTTCATTGATCAGTGTTAAGTTTTTGTGTTTTGGTCTATTTTTCTTAAACTATAAGTAATAGGTCAACTATAATTGGTGTATGGAGGCATTGTTAGCTGTATATGTCTGCCTGGCATGGTTCATCTGACCTTGACCTCATTCTCATGGTTCATTGGTCTTTATTAAGTTATCTTGGTTAATGTTTAGTTTATGTGACAGTTGTAATAAAGCTTTATACTTAGGACTATCAACATAATATCAATGATTAATAAAGAAGGCGAGACATTTCAGTGTGTGCACTCTTGCATTTTTGTACAAGGGTTATGCTCGAAAATTTTCTGTGTATGAAACGCAAAAGCTGTCATAATTGAAATTGTGTAAAATTTTGTATTTTTTGTAAAACTTGATTTTTCTGTTAAAACAAGTGCTTGAATGCGTGTTTCTTTGTATTTTGTAGCTTTTTACCTGCATTACGTCCAATAAAGAAATTATTTGAAGACCCGTTTTATTTAATCCTTGGATCTAATCTGGTAGAACTATCTGTGGTGACAGAATAGTAAAAAGACTATATCATCAACTTGATAATAGAGAGCTACATGTCACTCACATTCCATGATGGATAAAGGTTTTGAAATTTTACGTATACGAAAACTGACAGAAAAGGCAGCTGTAGAATTTGAAGCTACAAATGATGGTTTTGTCACTGATTTACACGGAAAGTGGACCACAATAAAAAAATGTGATTTCAAGCTTTAGTTCGTCAATCACGACAGTAGAATATATTGAAAATATTGAAAAAGACATTTCAAAACTTAATGCTGAACTATGTTCAACATCCTCATCTTACATGCTATTTCTTACGAACATTCGAACGGAGGACAGCATTCGATTATATCATGAACATTTAGAAGCGATGTCTAAATGCAAGAAAACGGTAAAGGAGACCATCAAACATATAGACGATGCACTCCAAAGGGCATTAGAAGTCGCCTCACAACGGACCAAGGGTTCGTCACGACACTCTCAAGTTTCAAATGCTTCGTCTGCACTTTCTAGGAAACGAGCAAAAGCCGAAGCAGCTAAGGCAAAATTGGTTTTTGCAGAGCAAGAAATCATCCTGAAGAAAGAACAAGCTGCTCTCGAAGAGCAAGAAATGACTATAAAGGCAGCATCCTCACGCAAAATGACAGAGCTGGAAGCTGATTTGAAACTTCTAGCTAGCCGTCAAGACTTAGCCGTGGCGGAAGCGGAAGCAGAAGTCTATGAGTCAGGCAGTGTTATAAATGGGCCATCATTGCGTACTCTTGAAAAACTTGACCTGCTAAAACTGATTAATCCAATCGAGAGGACAAATCAATACGTTAAAGACCAAATAAATTTTATTAACGCCGATAATCAACCAATGTCAAAACCTACTGCTCCACTTAATGTTAATGTGCAAACTTTTAGTCCTGTAGCGCAAGATAACAACATTCAGATATCTAATCCGCCATTTCAAAACTTGAGTGTGCAAAATGAGTCAAATTCAAGATTTGACGAAGTTTCTACTTAAGAAAGACATGCTAATTTCTAGACTGTCCTGTTTTAATGATCGACCGGAAACTTATCCATTCTGGAAGGCTCAATTCAAAGGAGTTATGCCAGAACTATCAACAACAGACATTGAAGAGTTAGATTTATTATCAAAGTGGTTAGGACCGCAATCTTACAAGTACGCTTTAAGCATTCGTTCAGCTAATACGTATAACCCTAAACGAGCATTGCAGCAAATTTGGGAAAGGCTTGATGAACTATACGGGAGTCCGGAATTGTTAGAATCCGTGCTGAAAACAAAGCTCTCAAAATTTCCACGTCTTACCAACAAGGAAAATATCAAACTTTACGAGATGCTGGATATTTTATGTGAAATTGAATCGCTTATGACCGATCCAAAATATCAGTCCCTGCTCGGATATTACAACTCGTCGTCAGGTGTCCTACCAATTATTGGCAAACTGCCCTACAATCTACAAGAGAAGTGGACAAGCCATGCTCATAGATATAAAACAAAGCATCATGTAACATTTCCACCATTCACTTGCCTTGTAGAATTCATGCGCGACATGACAAAGATGAAAAATGATCCTGGTTTTTCATATCCAAATGAGTCATCGAGTACTCCAACAACTGTAAAGGAAAAGGACAAATTTCCTCGTAAAAATCATAGTCGACCTCAAATCGCAGTTAACAAAACCGAAGTTAAATCTGAAAGAAATCAAGTCAGTAAAACATGTCCACTGCATAACACGAATCATAGTCTCAACAATTGTCGCGGATTCAAAGAAAAATCTTTTGAGGACCGCAAGAAGTTCTTGCGTGAACATAACATTTGTTTTAAATGCTGTAATTCAGATCAACATAAGTCCAAGGACTGTAAAGAATAAGTTCTCTGTGAAGCATGTGGAAGCCAATCACATGCATCAGCAATGCACCTTGGGTTTACAGAACATAAATCCAGAGTCAATCACGGTGAGGAGAAGAATATACCAGAGCAGGACGCGGTAACAAAATGTAAGCAGATATGCAAACAACAATTTTCAGGAAAATCTTGCGCAAATATAGTTCAAGTTAAAATTCACAAATCAGACTCGCCAAACAAAACACTAACATCTTATGCGATTTTAGACGATCAAAGCAACAAGACCTTCGTGAACTCCAGTATTCTGGATACTTTGGATATAACTTGTGATGCTACAGAGTATAGACTTACTTCGTGCGCAGGTGTCATAAAAACATCAGGAAGGCAACTTGACGGCCTTGTTGTAACATCGTTGGATAGAACAGTTAGCATTACTTTACCTACCGTTATTGAATGTGATCGTATTCCTCAAATTCGTGACGAAATTCCAACGCCAGATGTGGCCAAATACTATCCTCATTTAAAGGAACTAGTGAAATACTTACAAGAAATCAACGACAATATTCCTATCTCTATTCTAATCGGAAGAGACTTACCAGAGGCGCACCACGTTTTAAAACAATGCACTGGTGTGAGAAATTCTCCATACGCTCAGAGACTGCCACTAGGCTGGGTAGTCGTAGGTGAGTCTTGCCTACACAAAGTTCACCCACCAAAGAACAATGTAATCGTTAATAAGACTTTCGTATTGCCAAATGGAAGGACTTCCATCTGCGAACCTTGCCCGAACGACATCAATATTCAGCGATTGGATATTTTAAACGGACAATCTAAGTCAGACTCACAAGAAACTCTCGACAATTCAATATTCTTAAAAAAGAAAGATGATGATACTGTAGGGCTTTCAATGGAAGATAAAGGATTTCTTAAGGTTATGGATGAACATGTTCATCAGAATTCCGATGGTAACTGGGAAGCCCCATTACCATTTCGTTACCCTAGGCAACGCCTACCAAACAACAGATCACATGCATTTAAGAGAGCAATGAACTTAGATGTCAGTCTTCGAAGAGACGAGAAGAAAAAGAAACATTTCTTACAGTTTATGGAGAAAGTATTAGAGCGTAAACATGCTGAGATTGCACCGCCTTTAAGCCAAGAAGAGGAGCGGTGGTACTTACCTATTTTTGGGGTTTATCACCCACGTAAACCGGACAAAATTAGAGCAGTCTTCGACTCTTCAGCTAAATTTGCAAATATTTCTCTGAATGATGTACTTCTGCCCGGACCAGATCTGAATAATAAACTTCTTGGTGTATTGTTAAGATTCCGGAAGGAACTTGTAGCCGTCACAGCAGATATTGAGTCTATGTTTTATTGCTTCGTCGTTAATCAGAAACACAGTCAATACCTTCGTTTCTTCTGGTATGAAAACAATGACTTTGAAAAGAATTTGGTTGAGTACCAAATGAGAGTGCACGTATTTGGAAATTGCCCGTCTCCAGCAGTTGCTTCATACTGCCTTAGAAAAGCAGCCTCAGTAAACAAAACTACACACATATCAGATATTGTTGAATTTGTTAATAGAAATTTCTATGTAGACGATGGTTTGGTCTCACTTGCAACACCGAGAGAAGCTATCGATTTACTTCAGCGAACTCGTGAATCACTTCAAACAGGAGGTAATCTCCGCCTCCACAAAATTGCATCTAATAGCAAGGAAGTTATGGACGCTTTTGAACAACAAGACCGTGCTAATTACTTCAAAGATATTGATTTGTGTGTTGACGAACTGCCTACTCATCAAAGTGTAGGTCTTAATTGGGAGTTAGAAACTGACACATTCACATACAAAGTTTCTCCAGAAGAGAAACCTTTCAGCAGACGAGGATTATTATCCACCGTAAACGGGATATTCGACCCTATGGGATTTGTTGCTCCTATTGTCGTTACAGGGAAGTTGCTACTCCGAGAAATCGCAAATGGATCATACAACTGGGATGACCCACTTCCTAGACATCTGTTTGCAAAGTGGTCGGACTGGAAACAATCACTTATATCACTAGAGGGCTTGCATATACCCCGATGTTATTCGCCAACTTCTTCATGTAATGCTGCGGAAAGGGAGCTCCACATATTTTCTGACGCCTCGGACCAGGCAATTGCATCAGTGGCTTACTTAAGGACCAAAGATATGGATAATAATTATCATGTCGGATTCGTTCTTGGTAAGGCAAAGGTGGCCCCGACCCACGGCCATACAATCCCAAGACTCGAGTTGTGTGCCGCCGTACTGGCAGTGCAAGTTTCAAAAATTATTCTAGACGAACTAGATATCCAAGTCAATCAAACTCGCTTTTACACTGACAGTCAAGTGGTTTTAGGCTATATACATAACCAAGGCAAGCGTTTCTACAAGTACGTCGAAAACCGCGTTGAGAGAATTCGAAAATCTACTCAACCAATTCAATGGTCACACGTCCGAACCAATTTCAATCCAGCAGACTCAGCTACAAGAACTGTGTGTGCCGAAACCTTTCATAACAGCATGTGGATTCTTGGACCTCCTCAACTTCGTGATTTTGAAATAGGAGATTTGGATGGAAAATATCCATTGCTGGATCCCGATAATGACTCAGAAATCAGACAAAAGGATAACGTGTAAACGTTGAAATCCGGCATAGAGAACCGTGCCAAGGTTTTTAATTTCAGTCATAGGACAGAAAGGTTTTCCAAGTGGAACTCTCTGGTTCAATCAATTAACCGCTTAAAAATGCTAGCAAGGAAATTTCATCAAAATGACAAATCCGACTTAAACACAGTGTCGACAACGCTTATGTCAGAACATATGATCATTCTAAATGTGCAAAAAGAAGCTTTCTTTTCGGAAATAGAGTGTATTAAAAACAGGAAACCCTTTCCAAGAAACAGCAGCATTGGCAATTTGAATCCGTTTATCGACCAAAGTGGTCTTTTGAGAGTCGGTGGTCGCCTTAAGAGAGCCGAAATAGAACTTTCAGAAAGACATCCAATCATTTTGCCGAAAATCATCACGTCTCTATTCTTTTGATTCGCCATCTTCATGAATCTGTGAAACACCAGAAAAAGCTCTTTACAGCTGGAGCTCTTCGTACAGCTGGATACTGGATTGTAGGAGAAAAACGTCTAATCGCATCTATCATCTACAAGTGTTTTCGATGTAGGAAATTACGTGGAAAATATCTACAGCAGTTAATGTCTGATCTTCCTTACGATAGACTACAATCTACTCCACCGTTCACATTTATTGGCATTGATACATTTGGTCCATGGAACATTTTGACACGTAAAACCAGAGGTGGTCAAGCGAACAGTAAACGCTGGGCATGCTTTTTACCTGCCTCTACACTCGAGCTATACGCATCGAGGTGATTGAAGAACTCTCATCATCTTCTTTCATTAACTGCCTAAGACGATTCATTTCTCTGAGAGGAGACGTACAGGAAATTCGATCTGACCGTGGCACAAATTTTGTGGGTGCGACAGATCATTTGAATACAAATGTCGTTAACGTTGAGGACACAGCTATCAAGCATTTCTTGGACAATAGTAAAGTAACTTGGATCTTTAATCCCCCAAACTCCTCACACATGGGAGGAGTGTGGGAACGTATGATCGGTGTCACTCGCCGGATCCTGGATTCCATGATGATGGACATCCAATCAAGGCATCTGACTCACGAAGTCTTCATAACATTAATGACTGAAGTATGTGCAATTGTTAACTCAAGACCGATCCTTCCCGTATCAACTGACCCGGACTCTCCAACCATTTTAAGTCCAGCTTCTTTGATAAAGAGACGAATCAAATTCAGTCCAGCTTTGGACCCTATGACATTAAAGATCTTTATAAATCACAGTGGCGTTGTGTACAACATCTCGCAAACATATTTTGGCAAAAATGGAGAAAGGAATATCTTCAGCAACAACAAGTGCGTCGTAAGTGGCAAAATGTAACACCTGATCTTACGGAAGGTGATATCGTTTTAATGAAAGACCAGAGTGTCTCGAGATGCGAGTGGCCAATTGGAATAATAATTAGCGCAATTAAAAGTTTTGATGATAACAAAGTTCGAAAAGCCGAGGTCAGGATTTTCAGGGATGGAAAGCGTTTGACGTATACAAGACCAATATCTGAGTTAGTTCTGCTACTCCATGAGGAATAAACAGAAGACATGTTGAACTTGTTCATGTTTTCATTGTTAATATGTATGACACATCAGTACATTTCAGAAAGAATCATTTAAATTTGATGATGTATGTTTTTTTTTAATTATTATTTAGTGATATAAAAGTATATATATCAGGTGAGGAGTGTTCTGTAAACTCTTCTGCCGTAAATGTGGACTGCGCTCCATAAGTACTATTTGCTAATTATCTCCCTTTATTATTGTGAACACACGGCATGTAACGCAAATCAAACTTTTACATTTTGGTTACTTTGGATAACTATAGTGTATGTATGACTTAATTACTTTATTTTTTAGATAATCTTATGTTGCAGAACACTTACCTTTGATGATTCAGTTGTTTTTATTGATAATTTCAGTAATTTGTGACAAATCGAGCCTTCGCTCTTGATAATTGTTTAAGTGTGTTAAATTCATAATTTTTGTATGAAGTAAGCCCGTTTTTTATCTTAATTAACTTTCCCTTGGTCTATATTATAAATCTAAGCTTTTTGAGAAATTTATATCATTTTTGTACAAGGGTTACATGTATGCTCAAAAATTTTCTGTGTATGGAACGCAAAAGCTGTCATAATTGAAATTGTGTAAAATTTTGTATTTTTTGTAAAACTTGATTTTTCTGTTAAAACAAGTGCTTGAATGCGTGTTTCTTTGTATTTTGTAGCTTTTTACCTGCATTACGTCCAATAAAGAAATTATTTGAAGACCCGTCTTATTTAATCCTTGGATCTAATCTGGTAGAACTATCTGTGGTGACAGAATAATATATATTGTTTTTAATATTTTTGATTGTCATCATTATCTTACTCGGATATGTGAACTTTGAGGATACCAGTACCTTTGTATTTTACTATCACATTTCTTGTACATGTCATACATTTTCAAAAGCATGAACTATAGACTTTCCCACGACTATTTTTAGAAACAAAACAAATATGTGGTATATAAGTTGAGGACTTTTACAGACAAACATGTAAATAATCAAAATGGCAGCCTCTATGAATTTTTAAATTTATTTCAAATACTCTTGATTTATTTCCTTCTATTAAAAGGAACATTTAGCATTCCTATCTATATACAGAGCTGTTGGATTCATTATTCTAAATCTAGTCAGATTTAAACAACAATGCATCAATATACACCTATTACTGAAAGTAATACATGAAATATCACTCTAGCACCTAGTTCTTTTAGATCATAAAATATATTCGACGTAAAACTATTCAAGTTTTAGCTTTCCAAAAAACTGCATGGATTCCCTAGCTGTATCCGAATTTTAGGTACCAGTAGGAATGCATGTGGTTGCCGATTTAGTACAGGAAGTGTGGTTCTTTTTACATATTGATTGATACAAATGGATTAACCTTTTTTAAGAGTGGCGGTATACACCCATGGTTTTAAAATATTGGTCATCTAACTTGTTGAAAATCAAAATATTTACAAATGCACACGACTCTGAAAGGGATGCATATAATAGCCGTTTTTATAAATACAGGTAATGCATTTTCGTAAAAATTGTAGAGGAACATAGATTTGCAAAACTAATAGTGCATATTGCAGATTAACAAAGCAATTAATGTAGATTCATGATATTCCACCATCTTGGACTATACGTTTGCAGTAAAAAATCAGTCTAGTTATTTACCCAAATCTCCAAATTTGTAGACAGATGTGCAATTTTATTGATTAGACTGTTTATTTATGTTAAGAAAACTTGCTGATTTATTGCATTATTCAAAATATTTAAACAAGTACCAAACATATGTGTTTTAGAATCAATTTGTTCAACTAAGCTGGTTAAGGGAAGATAACTCTTTGAGTAACTAATTTATACTGAACGAATAGTGAAATGTTTTATTTTTACTTGTAGCAAGAAAACAAGTTCCGTGACACCGTTTTTTCTTTTTGTTTTATAAAAACAAATAATAAAACCTATCTTCTCAAATTTATTTCAAAATTCATTTTTTTCATTATCATTTTAAGCAAATTTAGGCAATATTTTACGACTCCTAGCTTGAAAATTAGCACGGTGACCCATCTTTTGTGTTATATTTCCGAAAAGAGCATGGTAAATTCATCATTTTGGCAATGTATAAGAAAATTCTGTCTCGGGGAAACGTATACCTATGATCTACCTTAAACACGTATTAATAATTTAATAATAATTTCAATATTAAATTTCAGTGTGCAATATATGCTCAATAAACGAATTTGTATTTTATCAACTGTTTGGAACTGAAATACACTAGTCAATTTTCCGGGATTCGATGTATTGTCCTGACACGAGAAACTATGGAATTCTTGATCTCATTTAAGCCAATTGTCGTTGCTGTATCTCAGCCACATCACAAAGCAACCAATGAGAATCTTCTTTTGATTAAGTTGTTATTTCGAGATATCGTGTATCTCGGCTGGAACTAATAGATGCGCGCCTGATCCAAAGCAATACTATATCGTTAACCTATTGATAATGTAAATTCGGTTTATCAGTGGATGTATTACGGCTTAAATTAAATATTGCGTTTTTATGATGATATCAAATATGTATATACATGTTTATAACATAAATAATACACCAAAAGACGTGGTATCGTCCAAAACAAAACTTGCTCGGGGATATCATAAGAGGATAACAGCCTCATTATAACAAAGGTATTACAAAAGGAAAAACATGATTGTCTAAGATTCAAACGTATTAACATTAGAGTAATGACTCCATTAGCTAGTTCACTTAAATGGACTTTGAGGTTGTTTTTTTACAGAAAAGGGAGGGATACTGTGTGTACAGACCCACTCAAGTGGCAAGATTAAGGGGTTATTATCGTTTCCAGTAATTGTACGTAAACTCATCAAAGATACCAGGACTCAATTTTGTATATACGCCAGATGCGCGTTTCGTCTACAAAAGACTCATCAGTGAAGCTTGAACCCATAAAGTTTAAAAGGCCAAATAAACTACGAAGTTGAAGAGCATTGAGAACCAAAATACCTAAAAATTTTGCCAAATACAGCTAAGGCAAGCTATGCCTGAGGAAGAAAAGCCTTAGTATTTCAAAAATTCAAAATTTTGTAAACAGTTAATTTATAAATATAACCATATCAATGATAATTCATGTCAGCACAAAAAGTACTGACTACTGAGGTTTTAACTCTCCTGTGGTACCGCAGGAAGCTGTGGTAAGACCATCTCTTGCATAAACCATGAATTGCCGGTTCTGAACTAGTACTAGTTCGAGCTTAACTGTTTTATGAATTGTTAATCTTTACTTACCTTAAACCAGGGTTGATGCGAATAAGACCGACGTATTTGAGGATCATAGCCCTCGTTCTCTTTAGTATTTAACCTTGAGGAACTTGAGCATGCATTGCTATACCAATGGTGCACAGACTTGTCAGTTAAGTCAATCATATCGGCATTATGTTATCATGTCAGATATCGTCATTTAAAGTGAACCGTGGTCGTTATTTCCACATACATTATTTGTTTATTATGGTTTGCCTTAAACCTGATTTTTTAATTAATACGGTTTATCTCATTTATAAGATAAACCAATTTAATAAAAGAGAAATGATTACTGCATCATTCGGATTCGTTTCTCGTTTCACGCTTATCAACGTCACTTGACTCTTCAGCATTACATTAAACTAGCCACTCTTGTAGAGATGTAAAAGTTTCAAAATCCCACACACCTCCCCTTGAAATCTACCATCTAATTACAATTTCTTTTGTCTGCTGCTGTTTTTTTTTAGAATGACCTGAACAGGCCGGATCTATAACGTTATTGAACAATTAGAGGAGACAAACAAGGCGATGGATTTGCTTGCTGAATCATACTTTTGAGTACTATATATGTTATGGCTAATTTTTATGAATGGCTATTACTTTTATCTAAATATTCAGACACCAGCAGTGTGAAAATGGAACTATCAATACGTGCTATTATTTCTTTGCCTGGAATGCATTTATCTTTTGATTTTCCTTTGATAAAGATCAGCATTTATCTTGATTACTTGATTCTAATTGTTCATTATATTGTAGTAAAATCATTCGTCACAGTCACAAACGTATGTCGGGATCTGACAAGATTAAGGGGTTATGATCGTTTCCCGTAATTGTACGTCGAATCATATTAGTTTTTTACTTTCCTGTGGTATCGCAGGAAGTTGTGTTAACACCATCTCGTGCACAAACCATGAGTGGCCGGTTCTGAACTGGAACCAGTTCGATCTGAACTGTTTTATGACATAAAAATTGTTAATCTTTACTCCTCTGAAACCTGATATGCATGCTATATTTGCCACTGGATGTCATAGCATAAACCAATCAATGTCTTACTCTTTCCATTAAGGTTTTTGTCCTCTGATAACTACAATGACTCAAATTAAATTTGTTTTTAAAATTTGATAAAATTTGTTTATACTTTTCAGTAATACCAGAAGCATTCTTTAATAAAATTTAACTAAGTTTCAAATAGAAACCTTAAAAGCTCCTTTTGTCTTCTAACTAGCAGAAACTTTTGAATTTTCTTCATATGTATCCATGGGCCATATTTGATATTTGAGATTTTCCTCAATTATTTAGAGTAACATTTGTGTGTAAGTTTGCTCTTGATTTAAAGACAAATGTACCTGAGCCATTTTCTCCAGTATGTCAGTTGTTTGATGAAAAATATGTATTCAGTATTTATATAAAAGTCTAAATTACCGTCATACTGTTTTAGTGTAACTGTTGTAGACCTCTTGCGAAGAGTTCTGTAGTTACAAATTAACTGAATTTAATCGGGGAATCTGTACAAAAAATCCTAATTATATCAGCTATTTGCAAAAATCCTTAGTCCAAATCAAGATGTTTATATAATCACTTATCAGTTGAGTAATTATACAAAATCCCCGATTCAAATTCTAAAAAAAAAACAACCTTCAAATAAACCCGCGAACTTGGCAAATGACATTTAACACAGAAACAAATATTTACCTTTCAAAATTGTGAAAATGCTCTTCCTATATTAAAATTTTAATACAAACAAATAGAGATAGAACATATATTTATGAAATCGAATTAAGCCAATTCTTCAAACGAAACATGTGTCTATGAAATTGTGAGATTATTAACTGTTATTATGTTGCTTGCTGGTTTAACAAACAAATTAACATTTAGTATAAGTATACTGTAATGTATTGAAATTGTTTATCTAAGGTCACTACAGAACTTAATTACTTTAACAGATGCAGACCCTTATAATCGCGTCTTATCATGTGTGTAACTTGTATTAGTTGATCAGTTGTATTAAAACCATGAAACTGTGCAGACGACTTTATTACCTCTCTAGCAATTAGTAGCTATTTTATAATGGCGACGAGACAAATTGGATTAACAAATGAACAATTGGATTAATTAATAGTATTGATTAGTTCCATTATGTCATCAGCACTACCTGTGTTTCAACCTTTCAGTGTACATGAAAGTGCAGCTGATCAGCGCTGGAAAAAATGGATAAAACGACTTCAAAATTTACTTGTTGGAATGAATATCAAGGATAAAGTGAGACAAAGAGCGTTACTTTTGCATTACGCAGGGGAAGAAGTAAATGACATTTTTGATACCTTACAAGAAACTGGAGAGGATTACGATACAGCACTTACGAAGCTTACTGAATACTTTGCACCGAAGAAAAACGTTGAATACGAAATATATAAATTCCGTCAGGCAAAGCAAGAAACAAATGAAACAATGGATGCGTTTCATACAAAGTTAAGACAATTATCCGTCAACTGTGAATTTAATGATGACAATCGGGAAGTAAAATCTCAAATCGTTCAAGGATGTTCATCTTCAAGACTGAGGAGAAAAGCTTTAAGAGAAGATATGACTTTGGAACAATTGTTATCATCAGCAAGAGCTCTGGATATATCTGAAAGACAGGCAAACGAAATCGAGAACAAAGAAGAGACACTTGAGACCAACGCTTTACACAAGAAGAGAAATTTTCGGAAAAATCAACCAAGATATTTACAACAAGATAAGCGTCCGGAACAACGTGTGAATGACCAACGTGTGAATCGAAACAACAAATGTAGGAATTGTGGAGGTGAATTTCCACACCGAGGGAAATTTCCTGCTCAAGGAAAATCCTGCAACTTTTGTAAGAAGCCTAATCACTTTGAGAAGATGTGTAGGTCAAAAAGAAATAATCATACTAAACAATTTGTCAATACGCTAGAGAATTCAGATTTTGAAAACAATTTCGAATGTCAAACAAAGATAGATAGTAGTTCAGATGATGAATATGTTTTCGGACTACAGGCAGAATCGCTAAAAGGAACCGTGAATTCTATCAAACGTGAACAACCAAGAATTTGTGTCAAAATCAATGAATCGGACATCAACGTTCTTATCGACACTGGATCAAGTATCAATGTAATTGATGAGGATACCTACAACAGGATGAAGAGAAAACCAAAATTGATAGCTACAAAGACCAAAGTTTTCGCATATGGATCTCATCAAAACTTAGAATTCGTGGGAAAGTTTGACACTGTAATTGAAACGAGAAATAAGCTAACACGTGCAACTGTTTATGTTTCTAAAGGGACAAGCGGTAATTTACTGTGTTATGATACGTCATTAGAACTACAGATAATCCCGCAAATATCGAGGCTCTCAACAGGGAACAAACACGAACAATTGTGTGAACAATATAAAGATATATTTCATGGACTGGGCAAACTTAAAGAAACGCAAGTGAAAATTCATGTTGACAAAACCGTAAAACCTATAGTCCAGCCACATAGAAGGATACCGTTTCATATAAGGAAACAGGTAGAAACCGAACTTGAAAGGTTAGAGCGGTTAGACATTATAGAAAGGGTACATGGACCAACTCCCTGGGTATCACCTATAGTTGTAGCACCAAAACCTAAAAGTCCAGGTGAAATAAGAATATGCG
The DNA here is from genome assembly GCA_019925275.1 of Mytilus edulis. Taxonomy (NCBI): domain Eukaryota; kingdom Metazoa; phylum Mollusca; class Bivalvia; order Mytilida; family Mytilidae; genus Mytilus; species Mytilus edulis. Next base: position 60,891,365 of record CM034361.1, read on the forward strand.
TAGATATGAGACTAGCAAACCAGGCTATACAACGCGAGAGACACATAACTCCAACTATTGATGATCTAATAGTTGACCTTAATGGAGCTAAGGAATTTTCAAAAATGGACCTTTTAAACGGGTACCATCAGTTAGAACTTACACAAGAGTCACGAAATATTACTACTTTCACAACACATGTTGGACTAAGAAGATACAAACGTCTAAGCTTTGGAGTCACGTCTGCTGCTGAAATATTCCAGAATACGCTAAGTACAGCATTAGAAGGTCTTAACGGGGTGAGAAACATCTCCGATGATATCATTGTGTTTGGAGCATCTCAAGACGAACATGATACACGACTGACAGCCTTATTTCAACGTATAAACGAAAAAGGTTTAACACTTAACAAAAAGAAATGCGAATTTAATAAAGACAGCTTGGAATTTTATGGACATATATTCAGTTCAAAAGGAATATCAGCAGATCCGAAAAAAGTTGAAGCAATTCGTAACACCAATATACCGAGTGACATATCGGAAGTACGTAGCTTTTTAGCGATGACTAACTACGTTGGAAGATTTATACCAGAATATTCTACAATAACCGAACCATTAAGACGTTTAACTAAGCAAGGAGTGACATGGACATGGACTTCAGAACAACAACAATCGTTTGATGCACTTAAACAGGAATTAATGAACAATAGAATAATGGCTTATTTTGATCCAAGAAAGGCCACTGTTCTTATAGTTGATGCAAGTCCAGTAGGTGTTGGCGCCTTACTTACTCAGGATGGCAGAGTTAACGCATACGCAAGCCGTGCGCTTAGTGATGTAGAAAAACGATACAGTCAGACAGAGCGAGAAGGACTAGCCATAGTATGGGCTATAGAACACTTTCATCTATACCTGTACGGACACAAATTTACATTCGTTACCGATCATCAACCACTGGAATGTATTTTCAACAATCCAAAATCGAAACCGCCAGCGAGAATTCAAAGATGGAGATTAAGACTGCAAACGTATAATTTCGATGTTAAGTACAAATCAGGAAAATCAAATGCCGCAGACTACATGTCAAGACATCCGAATATTAACGAAGCAAATCGAACAGATCATTCCGAGGTAGCAGAAGAATTCGTGAATTATATATCAGAGAACGCAATACCGAAAGCAATGACAATTGAAGAAATTGCATTAGAGTCCGAAGCCGAATATTCAGTATGTTATCAAGGCCGTGAAATCGGGAAACTGGGAAAATTCATATGACAATAAATCTCTTGATACATTTGCTCGTTTAAAGAACGAATTAACGACAGTGAACACAGACAAAGGAAAAATATTGATGCATGATAATAGAATTGTCATTCCGCACAAACTTACAGACCGAGTTATAACATTGGCACACGAAGGTCATCAGGGAATTGTGCGAACAAAACAGTTACTAAGGGAAAAAGTTTATTTTCCTGGTATAGATAAACGTGTAGAAGATACATGTAAAGCTTGTATTCCATGTTTAGCAGCTACGCCAAAGAAAACTTTTGAACCGTTAGCTATGTCAGAACTACTAGAGGCACCATGGACATATCTTAGCATGGATTTCTGTGGACCATTTCCTAGTGGACATTATCTCATGGTGATAATGGATGAGTATTCACGATATCCAGTTGTAGAAACACTAACAACAATTTCTGCAAAAGCGGTTATACCACTACTTGACAAAGTATTTTCAACATTTGGAATACCGAATATAGTAAAAACCGATAATGGAAGCCCGTGGCAAGGAAAAGAATTCAGAGACTTTGCGACATATATGGGATTTACGCATAGAAAAATAACACCATTATGGCCTCAGAGCAATGCAGAGTGCGAACGATTTATGCGAAGCATTGGAAAATCAATCAGAGCAGCACACACTCAACATCAAAATTGGAAACAGGAAATGTTTACATTCCTCCGTAATTATAGAGCGACAAAACACGCCACAACGGAAGTTTCACCAGCAAAACTTTTATTTGGGAGAAATATCAAAACCAAATTACCAACTTTAACACAAAAATATGACGACAAAGAAATTCGAGAAACTGACGAGAGGAAAAAGGATAAAATGAAGGACTATGCAGATACAAGAAGAAATGCCAAACCGTCAAATTTACAAATTGGTGACACTGTATTGGTCAAGCAAGACAAACAAAACAAACTTTCAACTCCGTATAACTCAAATCCATACAAAATAGTTGAAAGGAATGGTACAATGTTAACAGCTAAAAGAGATAATGGACACACGATCACTCGAAATTCTTCGTTTTATAAGCAAGTTAAAATACCACTGACAATTGTAAATGAAGAAAAAAAGGAGAAGAACCAGCAACACAACTCAGGACGTCAGGAAGAATAAACAAAACACCGGCGTACTTAAATGATTATGTAAAGTCATGTTATGTAAAGATATGTGTAGCTAGTGAACAGGCATAATAATCCTGAGCTCACATTTAACTAGGCATCACGCTTAGTATTTATGATCAAGTGAATAAGTTTTAATTTTCTGCGTATCGTATGATGTCTTTAGTACTATTTAGACTGATAATACCAAAGAATTTTACACATTAATTCAGTTGTGATTCATTCATTCATTCATGATAGTAATTGCTATGTTTACCGCACTGAGAACTGTGTATACAACATTTGGACATTATTACACCGCTGTTTTATGGACATCGTTAATGTATTAAAGAAAATTAATTTTATGGCTAATTTCACAATTCATTAATTTTATTTCATTTTATTATTTTACTGACTGATAAAGATTAAATCTAGAAAGGGAGAGATGTAATGTATTGAAATTGTTTATCTAAGGTCACTACAGAACTTAATTACTTTAACAGATGCAGACCGTTATAATCGCGTCTTATCATGTGTGTTACTTGTATTAGTTGATCAGTTGTATTAAAACCATGAAACTGTGCAGACGACTTTATTACCTCTCTAGCAATTAGTAGCTATTTTATATATACTACACGAAAAACAATGAAAACTATACAAACCATTGGATGTCATCAGTTTTCAATATTTTGTACGAACTGAATATTGTAATCACATGAAACAAATTAGATGACTTTGGAGATTTTAGTTTTGATACTGAGTTTGAAGAAAAGGTTTTATTCAAAATAGATACAACAATACGCTTCTATACACTTTAAATGAAAATGTTACTAGACTGTATTTGAAAATATTATGTTCAGCAATGTTAATTTTCATTATTAAGCAATGTAATTATCAAATTTTCTCAAAATAACGACCGTTCTTTTGTATACATGTACTTGTTTAAGTTTTTTTTTAAGTCATAGTCTTTCACATATACGGCTTTGGGCGTTCCTGATGAAGTTAAAATGGTTCGTATGCATAAAAGTAATAAAGTGATGTTTTCATTTTTTTTAACAAATATGTTATACTCTGTTGACTTGAATGAATAGCTATGACGGGGAAGACAAAGTAGACATGCATCACTTAAGGTTATGTCATAATGTGCATGTAGGTAAATTTGCTATTTATTAATTTGTAGAAAACGAGATACTCATAATTTTGATTGGACAAACACGGGGAGGAGTGCAACAGCTAACACAAAAATAGGAGAGAAGTACTTCCAATCTTCGAGAGGCCTGTTTACAACTACTGGGGAGTTTGCTTTAAAACATGCGCAAGTTTATGGAAGAAAGGTTTTAGTTGTAGATACACCTCCAGTGCGTGACACATATGACATAAACAATTTCAATATATTACAGAATGAAATAAAAAAAATACATTCATATTGCTGCACCAGGTCCTTATGCAATATTATGGGTCAATTCTGTCGCACACAGACCTAGAATGGAAGAAGTAAAAGACTTTACAATTTTGTTTTCTGACCTTGGGAAAGAAATACAGAATCATGTAATTATAGCGTTCACAAATGTCGATATATTTGAGTGGTACGATTTAGACTTTTATCTTACAAATTCACTAATACACCTGAAAGAATTCGTGAGCTCTTGTGGAAATTGTTGTTTCGCCTTCAATAATATGTTAAACATGGAGGAGAGAAAAAAGCAGGTCAAGCAATTACTAGAAAAAATTGAAAGCTTAAAATTTGAGGATTATGGGAAAAAAGCAGGCCAAGAAATTACAAGAAAAAATTGAAAGCTTAAATTTTGAGGATTATGGAAAAAAAAAGCAGCCCAAGAATTTACTAGAAAAATTGAAAGCTTAAAGTTTGAGGATTATGGAAAAAAAGCATCTAAATCAATGCGAAATTATGCAAATCAACCAGAAACCCGGGGTAAACAACTCAAAGATGCATGTACCTTATAAAATGCTAGCACAACCCATACGTTGTAAAAGAAAACATTACCATTCTATATTAAGATCCTGTGTTTAACTTTGGAACGCCAGACCCGCGTTCCGTCTATATTAGACACTTTAGTAATGCTAGAATCAAAACAGTTGGAAAGGCAATTCTAATACTAAAAATCATCTATGAATTTTTTTACAAATCATGTACCTAAGATAGACAAACCTCTCTTTTTATTCTTATCCAACTTTATCAATGAACTCCGATTACATAAACCTCAGTTGTACAGGACAGCAACTTAGAAGCAATATACAAACCTCACCTGCATATTTGATATTTATTTCCTAACATATTAGGTATTCAAGAGCTTTGCATCTGCTGGTCAGACATTGTAAAACGTCACCAGGTTCTGAGCTGAAAAGTTGATGACTACTTGTTATGTCAAAGACTGTCTCGACCTTTTTCTGAAAAGTTTCATCGGACGATACATAGACCTTGTTCATTGGTATCTCTCTTTGTTAATTATTACTTTTACTGTTTCAAAAGTTAGTCTATTTATTTGTCTATTTGACGTGGCTCTTTACTTCATTGTATTATTGTGCTATGGTACATTTTTGCATACTTGACTTGTTGTCATTATGCGTTTTTGTTTGTCTTTGTTGACATATTTGATTGTTTTATAGTGAATAAGACTTTAACACAATAAACACTGCTGTACCCATATTTTTGACAAATTTACCTATCATGTCTGTTTGTTATGTTAACACATTGTTGTCAATATAATAGAATTTTAATGTCACTTTTTACAAGTGAGAGGTTAAGCTAGCTTTCTCATGTCACTAGCAGCATCGTCTAGCAAGTCAAGAAATCCTAGTCATGGGTATCAAAGATAGTGATTTGTGTACTATTATTTAGATGTGAGTGTTTTTCATTTTTGGCCATGGCGTTGTTGGTCTAATTTTGACTTATGCGTTTGGATGTCTCTCTGGTATCGTTCGTATCCCTTTCATATGCATCAATATTGTAATAAAAACAAATCGACAACCAAGACAACGGAATAGAAAGGGATGAGAAATAAAAGTCTTAAACAATACATTCAGGTAAATATGGAGCGGAGTCAGGGTCATAACTATCGATTCAAGCACATGCTTAAATCATTTCAGGTTATGCTTAAATCATTTTAACATATGCTAAAAAAATATATATTGAATTATTTAGCTTAGTCATAAATGTTGGAGCAGAATCAAGGTAATAAATATTAAACTTTGGATATATGAACATAATTGAATTGAGCTTATGCTAAAAATGAATTTAGCCTATGCTAAAAATGAATTTAGCTCATACTAAAAATGAACTTAGCTTATGCTAAAATTGAATTTAGCTTATGCTAAAAATGAATTTAGCTGATGCTAAAAATGAATTTAGCTGATGCTAAAAATGAATTTAGCTGATGCTAAAAATGAATTTAGCTGATGCTAAAAATGAATTTAGCTTATGCTAAAAATGCATTTAAATTGTGCTTATTTAAGAAATAATTGATGCAAGCTACACTTTATTGTAATTTAACATGGGTAGGCATTATATTCGTGATTATTTAGCCCGAGCGATAGTGAGGGCTGAGATAACACAAGTATAATGACAACCCATGTTAAAGCTACAATAAAGTATAGCTTGCATCAATTATTTTGATTCTGATTAGGGCAATTAAGGTTATTTCTATGTCTGATATAAGGGGCCTCGGTGGCCGAGTGGTCTAAGTAGTTACTACTGTAATCACTAGCAAGTCAACACTGAGGTTGTGAGTTCTAAACCCGAAAGTGCACTCGACTCTAATCTTATTTGAACAGGGTTGTGTATAAAAACACCAAAAATGAAATCAAAAAGTCCAATGTGTATTTGTGTAGCGCGTTTGTGTAGGCTCTTTCGTGACCCTCCTTTTTTTGTTTTTAAGCAAGCAATCACCTGGCACTGTGATTTGTCAATGACAGGAGTTTTGAACAGCCAGCATGAACAGTTGTCGTATCTAGGTCAAATTTGTCAATTTCGAATTGCAACACATTACAGTCATAATAAATACTATGTAATTTGCCTGTTAACTCAAGTACGGAAAGTCTAATACAACTGTCCATGTTTCTTTCTGTATTAATGTTATTTTCTTTTTTCTTCAGTTTTCCGTCTTTTGATCCATATCTATATATATATATATATATATATATAACTCGTCTAAACATCAACCCAACAATGTTAGATCTGTAAATTTGCTTTCGCAAATTTTTGGTTCTTCCCTCGCCGGGATTCGAACCCATGCTACTGTGATATCGTGACACCAAATCGCCTGCACTGCAGCCGTCCCGCTAGACCACACGACCACCTGGGCTCTCAAAAAAAGAGCTTTCGCTGGCCATGTGTTACCTTTCCACGTCAGTTTTAATCTAGCGGCGTACTACAGTACATGATATATAAGGCATGAAGATGTTATTGTTACAGATCAGCTAAATTATCTATAGTAAAGGATCCTACAAATTAATGTAAGATACAGTCACAGAAAATAATTATATTCATAAGTACGTCTGAGTCAGTGACAACCCTACAACAGATGTATCCATCGGATCGCCATCAATGATGGTGATACATGGCTGTGTACATAATGTATATACAACTCGTCTAAACATCAACCCAACAATGTTAGATCTGTAAATTTGCTTTCGCAAATTTTTGGTTCTTCCCTCGCCGGGATTCGAACCCATGCTACTGTGATATCGTGACACCAAATCGCCTGCACTGCAGCCGTCCCACTAGACCACACGACCACCTGGGCTCTCAAAAAAAGAGCTTTCGCTGGCCATGTGTTACCTTTCCACGTCAGTTTTAATCTAGCGGCGTACTACAGTACATGATATATAAGGCATGAAGATGTTATTGTTACAGATCAGCTAAATTATCTATAGTAAAGGATCCTACAAATTAATGTAAGATACAGTCACAGAAAATAATTATATTCATAAGTACGTCTGAGTCAGTGACAACCCTACAACAGATGTATCCATCGGATCGCCATCAATGATGGTGATACATGGCTGTGTACATAATGTATATACAACTCGTCTAAACATCAACCCAACAATGTTAGATCTGTAAATTTGCTTTCGCAAATTTTTGGTTCTTCCCTCGCCGGGATTCGAACCCATGCTACTGTGATATCGTGACACCAAATCGCCTGCACTGCAGCCGTCCTGCTAGACCACACGACCACCTGGGCTCTCAAAAAAAGAGCTTTCGCTGGCCATGTGTTACCTTTCCACGTCAGTTTTAATCTAGCGGCGTACTACAGTACATGATATATAAGGCATGAAGATGTTATTGTTACAGATCAGCTAAATTATCTATAGTAAAGGATCCTACAAATTAATGTAAGATACAGTCACAGAAAATAATTATATTCATAAGTACGTCTGAGTCAGTGACAACCCTACAACAGATGTATCCATCGGATCGCCATCAATGATGGTGATACATGGCTGTGTACATAATGTATAAACAACTCGTCTAAACATCAACCCAACAATGTTAGATCTGTAAATTTGCTTTCGCAAATTTTTGGTTCTTCCCTCGCCGGGATTCGAACCCATGCTACTGTGATATCGTGACACCAAATCGCCTGCACTGCAGCCGTCCCGCTAGACCATAATATTATTTTATTTAATGAATATATATATCTGCACATGTGAAAATTATTTTTTACGCCTATATATATACTAAAAAGATATACCATTCTATACATGCATGCTCATACATATACTTTTGTATTATATTGCTATAAATGTTAAATGGAGAAGACTTCATAAGTCTGTTTGACTTGTGTCTTACCCAATTTGTACTTGAATAAATAAAATATGTTTAAATCAAAAATATCCATGCAGGATGAGGCTGGAATAAGATACATAAAGTACTCCAGCCTCAACCTGCATGGACAGTTGCATTAGACTTTCCGTACTTGCGTAAACAGACAAATTACATAGTATTTCTGTGTTGTTTGGTCCACAATACTAACAGTGATATTATTTTATGTGATAAATGTGGTAAACTTTTCTCCGACCCGTGTATTCATGCAATTTCGTCGTGTGACTATTTATGACATTCGAGATGAATTCTGGTGCGAGTTACTATGCATAAACCCAATAACCTTTAGTGTCTTTCTTTGTTCATTATCTGATGACAATCTCTGATATATTTTACTGTCATCCGAAACCGATTTCGAACTAGACTGTGAGCAGAAAAAAACGTTTTCAATTTTTATGCGTCACATATGTTTACTAGTTTTGCAAAACATTTTCCCATTCCTAATTGACAATGTGAATTAATCTAAAAGTGTTTCTCATTCCTAATTCACAATGTGAATTAAGTTAAAATTGTTTCTCATTCCTAATTCACAATGTGAATTAAGTTTAAAGTACTTTCCTTTAACTTGTTTTTTGTTTTTTGTTTTTGTTTATCTGTTCAAATTTGTGTAGAACTGTATTATGTATTGATATAATATTCGTATTATGATCTCTCCTAAGGGAGGCTAATAAAGATATATATATATATATATATACGCATGTGCAAACATATTTCATTGGATTTAGAGCATGGGTTTATTCGTACTTTATTTGTCCTTTTTAACTTTTTTGGATTCGAGCGTCACTGATGAGTCTTTAGAAGGCAAAACGTGCGTCTGGCGTAAATTCAAAATCAAAACCTGATATCTATGATGAGTTTCTTTCACAAAGCGAAAGAAGCACGTCATATTAGAATTATTATTTAGTTTATAATTAATTAAATGTGTTCTCTAATGAAAAGCTCGCTTTCTTAAGAAGTTGGTTGAACAGTTGTTGCATGTGGTCCTCACTAATACAAGATATATCGCAACTAGATTGACAATCATATAGTTTTTCTGTACTTATTTAAAATGTCTTAAAGAGGGCGTCATACATACCATCATTCTTATGTTCAACTTTTGACACCGTTTAAAGTACGGTGACTAGACACAACATATTTTAGATTTAATCGTTAAACATATATACTATATGGCTATATTTTTGTCTTCCATATTTTCAAAATTTGTAGATATATACAACAATTTGGGGTTAAATTTCAGGTACAGACATTTTTTTTAAATTAATTAGCAATGAATTATCTCAAAAATGTAAAAAAAAAAATGAATTAGGAAATTGATTTATTCTGATGAAAGTTGACGTTTTTCAAACATTTGTTCTATTATACAAGATCAACACATATTCTGTTAAATTTACAGTAGTTTCCTTGCGGGATAACATTCAACCTCAGCAATAAATGATATATCATATTTTTACCTGATGCCTACTATGATGAAGGAGTATTTTGCATAAGCTCATTCATGTAATTCATTAAAACTAAAAACCACGAAATACCTCGAAAACAGTAACAATTAAAAAAAATCCAATCAAAGAGATCCTCACAATAGAATTAAGCCAGGAGTATCTTCTGGTTCATCTGTCAAGGAACAGATTGGAAATTTCTACATAATTCTTACCTTTTACATGAGGAAATCTCCGAACATGTAAGGTTTTGTTGTGAACAAATACATGATGTTTTACATGGAGATTTCCCCTTACATGAAAACACATGATACTGCATGTATTCTGCTGACATACATGTACGCCCTTTAAAATACACGGGGTGTAATGAATCATTTATCTCTCGACAACCGTATTGTAAAGTTGACGGAATTAGGGGGTTAGCAATGCGTAATGCGGTTCAAATTTTAGTTTGAAACGAAGTACGTTAAGCATGCTGTTTCAGTGCCGATTCCTAGTGAGGTAACCTGACTAAACTTACATCTTTATTGGTTGCAAGCTTGACGTGCATTGTATGAATATCATGATGGAATGATTTAAAGAGATTTTTCTGATCATAAAGCTTTAAGGTGGTACATAACACTACAGGGAGATAACTCTGTAAAATCAGCTACACGTTTTAATCACATTATATCGTTAAGGGTATATTGAGCTTCTCAATGATCAAAATTAGTATATGCCAAACTGCTATACAGCCAACCATTTTTTTCTGAGAAAGTGGTTGGTTCCAGTTTTTGGAAATATTTATATTTTTTTCAAAGGGTCAAAGTAAATATTTTGTCAAAATGTTATGAAAATTAAACGAGCCAAATTAATTTTAGTCAAGGTGTTTGGTACCACCTTAAATTAACTTTCGTGCCCAAAGAAGGGCTTCATCTTTGTCAATACTACCGAAGCACTACAAACCACTGAAATAGTTGTGCGTATCCTCCAAAGTCTTGTAGGCAATTTGTTTACCTACTCCAAACAGAGACGAAGTTGAGTCGCATCCGGTAATTGCATGTACAGCAGGCAATATCTTCGCCCATCCTTTATACTGCTAATGTTCCCAATCTGCACCCACAACTCGCTTGTATGTGTCATATGTTTATAGTAGTGAACGCACAGAACAATCAAATTCGTATTAGAGGTCTGTATGATTGTTCTCCCGCTTTCCCATGTCTCTAAACTTCGTGTCAAAGTTTTAGGCATTGAGTATCATAGGAGTATCGGCCTCCTCTTGAGTGCTAAACAAGTTACGACAGTCATTAATGGTGTTGGTATAAATAACTTTGACAATTTCGGGATTTTCAAACGTTCCGGTTAAGTTAAGCTCACATCAGGTGGAATCCTAGGGGATTTATCAAAGTTTTGAAGATGAAAACTACCAAAGAAATAAAGGATAGCCTGTTTGTTTTCTATAACAGAAAAAAAGTCTTTCAGTCAGGAAGAAATCTCCCCTCAATAATCTGATACACTTTGGTGGAAGCTAACGTCTTTGTGTGGTTTTCCCTTTCAACAAACTTTATTGAGTTGTTCATGTGGTAGCGGTCAAAAACATCTGCTATTGTGTGCGCTATAGAAATTCATTGGGTCATAAATTTTGATAGTCAGCTGCAAGGTCACTGAATGTTTTACTTCTCTTAACATCAATACATTGAACCAATGCCATACCATCTCTGATGTAAGTTGTGAGTGATGGTACACAGAAAGGTAGGGAAAGTGCAAAAGAGATATCAGATTCTAATTGCTTCACCAAATCAGACTTGCATGATTTTCTCATGGTGCCGTCATCGTGAAAAGGGAAATTGGAATGGGGCCTACAGGGTGCGACAGCACATTTTCTTTTGTAACATCATCTCTACATCTAGCCAAAATCAGTGCACGTCTAAATACAAATTATTGGTTTATGTGACTTGAAATTATTTCCCCCGATTTACATTTAAGGTTTGTTTTTGTGGTCATGTTTTCAAATATTTTTAGTTTTGATATTGGACTATAGAAACTCCTTGACTGACCTAAAGAAAGAGTACTAGTGATGAAATGTCTAGAATGTTCAAGCCTTCATCGACAGCTGTGAGCAAAGAATCTTGAACATCTCTTGTAGCATGCATTCCAGAAGATATATATATATATATATATGTATAAGACATGGAGGATGGGATTCCACATCAAAGGGATCAGTAATAGTACATTCAGATGGTTCACAATGGCAATAAAATGTTCTTCATCTCTTTTTATTGTAGTTGGTTTTGTTGCCTCGTGTGAATTTGCATTATTTGCAGCCATTCCAGCCCTTTCCAGCATTATACGACTAAGGAATTCTAGGAAATGTCTAGTAAGGGTCCATCTAACAAGCGCAGACTTTTGATTTGTTATACCTACAGTGACCTCTGATCCCCTTGACGCATTTTTGACGGTCTTTTCTGTTGCCATGTCGGTCCATATACCGTTCAAATGTCTAGGAGTTTGTCTAATAGCAAAGTCGCCATCTATAAATGGTGATCGAATATTCTCAGAAAGATGAAGCATATGGAGTATGTAAACTTAAAATCCAGCTTCAGTAATTGGTACGGTTGGTTACAAAAGAATAAGGTTACATTTCAGATGACGATCTCAAAGAAGTGACAAATTACCCTGTCGTTCTGCTCTAACATTTGACATCAAAATTTCTACTGCTTCAAAAGGTATCTAAGTATTTAAGTGACACAGCACATCCCCATTGTTTGTATGTATCTATAAGAGGCTTATATGAGCTTCAAAAAGCTCCGTCATATGAGCGTTATGACTTGTGTTTGGCTTGAATCGCTGAATTAATGCTTCTGAGATAAATGAGTTTGATATTATTGATTAATAAAGGTATGACATATCATATAATGTTGATTATTTTACATTTTGCGTAAAAAAATTATAATGAAATTGATTCAAACGTACTCTATTACATGCAATATATTTGTAGTGTTAATATCTTACAAAACTCTTCAATAACGGATTAATTTTTCTAAACTTTGTTTAGAATAAGGTGTAACAACAATGTGTATAATAACAGAAATCATATCATGGATGTTCTTTTACATTTAGATCTCAAAACTTATCAAAGTCGATTTTTCTTTCAAGTAAACTAACGTACTTTAAAGCCCATGTTACAAAAATAGCACCGTACGATTTTTTACGACATGTCAAAATGTTCAGTTTTACCTTTGAACTATCAATACTGTGAATTATAGCCGTATAATCCAAATGACAATTAAACTCCTTAAATAAGCGACTTTTCCTTACTCGGTCACCGTACTATAAATGGAATTATGCAAGATTGAATACGTTAACTGAACAGTAATAATTTCAAAGTTATCAAAGATTTGTATTGAATGGTAACATCTTTACTTAGGGAGCTACCAGTTGAGGGGCATAGGAACTTAGTATTTATTTAGACAAAGATTGATTCAATACCGGAGAAAAATAATAAAAGCAGAATATTCTCTTAAAACAAATAACGTCGCGAGACAGCCTGCGAACAAAAGGTACATATTTTTCGGGAAAATAGTCTGGATGAAAAAATAAATTTCCTCCCTATAGATCTATTGTCCCTTTATGTAACGGATACACTCATTGGATGATATTTTCTTTAAATTCAGCAATTCAGTATATATTTTATTGAAATGGTATATACTTCAATGAATCAAGCATATGCTGAAATGAGTGCAGCATATGCTGAAATGAATTTAACATATGCTGAAATGATTTAAGCATATGCTGAAATGGGTTAGGCATATGCTGAAATGAGTTTAGCATATGCTAAAATGAGTGAAGTATATTCAAAAGAACATTTTAGCATATGTTAAATTAATTTAAGCATATTCTAAACTCATTTCAGCAAATGCTTAATTCATTGAAGCATATCCAATTTCAATAAAATACATTTAAGCATATGCTTAATACGATATTTTGACCTTGATTCCGCCTGTTTCAGGAGGCCATTTCGTTTCTTTATTATGGTAATTTGTTTAACGTTTCACGCTCCAGCAGAATTATATCATCCAACACGCTACTAAATAAAAAATTCATTCATAAAACGCATGCTTTGTATTTTTGTTTTAAGCCTCAGCATATAGCTCAAATTTTGGTAATTTTGTGTGCCTTAAAAATAGATGAACTGATTCCGTTTGACATCTAACATATAAAGTTGTTATCTTATCGCATTATTTGCCTATACACAATAGAAAAACAAAGGATATGTATTTTTTGCACTATATGGACAGTTAACGAATGAGCACTTCTGTTTGTCAAAACATCTAGGAATTTGTTTTATTATTCCGTTTAATACATTTGGCATTATGTTCCGTCACGGATGGGGACGATTCTGAAATCGAAAAGTTTTATGCCAGTTATTGGCAAGCAGCGACATATCAAAGTACCACCTCATTTATTCCTAACGCGACCATGATTTTTAAAAATAAAAAATGTCCCTGTAATGTCATTCAGATTATAAAAAAGACCGACAATATATCAACAGTGAAATGCATGAGAGTACAGAAAAATACGGATATTCAAAGCCATATATTAATAACCTTGAGGAGGCACAATCTATTTTGATTTAGTTAAACTCTTTCGTATAATCATTTATATTCAAAAACTCATAAAAAAATCAAAATAAGCAAGACTCAAATTGTAATTCGCTAGGATTTTTGTATTGAACAAAAGGTTTAAAAGTGGCATAAAGCACAAATCAATCAAATTAGGCAATCAACAAAATCATAAGGAGCAATCAAAAGAGACTACTAAACAATCATGGATCAAACAAGATGATCATTATAGCATTAACATTTTGAAAGAGCCTTTAATAAAATGGTCAGTAAAATATCTGACTTATTTAACCACGAAATATTACATTGCAATATGTATGACTAATTCTAACTCGTCTAGTCAATGGTTTATACTTTGCATTAAATTTGCATTGCGTAGGGCAGAATATTTTATGCAACTGTCATACAAGTGAGAGGTTTAGCTAGCCATAAAACCAGGTTATATCCACAATTTTCTACATAAGAAAATGCCTGTACTAAATCAAAAATATGACAGTTGTTATTCATTCGTTTGATGTGTTTTATCTTTTGATTTTGCAATTTGATTAAGGACTTTTCGTTGTGAATTTTCCTCAGAGTTCATTTTTTATGATTTTATTGTTTTTGTCGATTAAGCAGGGTACAACATGATCTTATCTGATAAATATGACCATTCAACTGAATTTTTAAGACTTGTTCATGTAAATTAAAAAAATACTCGGATACTGTGATTTTCTTACGTTTAGAATCTAATATCGATTAAAACATTTTTTTTTAATTTTTTTACTTAGTGGAAAAAGGGTTAAACAGTGTTACTGAAGCTGTAAACCTGAATTCAATACACCTCAACATAAACATAGAATTGTTTATATTTTAAGTTGGAGCGGATGAACTTTTCTAATTTTGATATAAATAAAGGCAACAGTAGTTTGCCGCTATTTGAAAGTAATTTATCTGAAAAGATAATAAATCCATGTTACGAACTAAAACAGTTGGTAACATATCGAAATTTAAAATGAAAACAACGAAACGACAGAAACACTGAAATGCAAAAAAAAACCCGACAATGCAACACACACAGAAACGACCTATAAGATACCAAAACTGCCTTTATATATCCCAAAAGTATTACGACATTGTACCAATATTACTGAGAGAGCGCATGTGCAAGTTCTATTAAAATTATAATTCATTGTTTGCATTAATTGTTATCGGCCCAAAGATATTAGGCTTATGATTGATACGGTATAGTCGACATCAGGCTCATCAGTGTCCTCAGTCAAATCATTCAGAAGGCAAAATCATAAAAAGTAATACGGTATACTGCTTGAACCTCAAAGTACACATGAGGAGGTGTTATACTGTGAATGTTAGTACATATTGAAAGACTATTTTGCTACAACGTGATTGGAATACAATTATTAGGAATTGGCCCAATAATTTTGTCAGCTCAAACTAAAACAAAAAATGAATGTGTACATTAAAGTCCATATTTGTCCTCTATTTCTATTGCCATTCAACATATCATGACATCACTTCAAAACAAACGTACAAAAACGAATCATGGTTATAATAATTACAAGATAGTTACATGACTGTCTATTTTGGAATATTAGCTCATGTTACTTGAACTGAGTGCACTGTTCAATATTTTTGTATTAATTAATATATACCTTATCGCTATTTGTCCGCCATTGCTGGATGCCTCACAGGTTCCCGTAAAATTTTGACGTCATAAAACAAAATATCTGACGCCACAATGGAAAAGTGATTGTTGTGTGCGTCAAAAGTTCAAGCGGCCGGGTTAGCCTGGATTAGCGACAAGGTGTATTATTCAAATGGTGTATCAATAATATAATAAGTTTAATTTTTATTTTCTTTCAGATTTATTGAAAACAAAGCAAAGTTCAATTGTTTCTCAAGGTGTGAAACATTATTATAGAGAATAAATCTACATGTACCTAATCAAATCAAACAACCGTGTATATCATTTTGCTTGTTGTATGTTTAACTTTAAAATTTCTGTTATCCATATTATATGTATACATTACTTTTGTAGTGTAACTTGAAACTCCTGTCATATGGAAATGGTAGACTTGATAGAGATGTCTAAAAATTCTCTTCAATGTAACATGATATCTTGGTTTGCATGAACCTTTTGTCAAATATCTTACATCGCTATTTTTACTATTCTATATCACAATTGATAGGACTTTAAAATGAAAAATTATTCATTTTTACCTTTTGCTAGGTCATCGATATACTTTATTTTGTGAGACCTATCTGTCCAAATATCCTTTTTTGATCGTATACAATTATCATGATTATTTTGCATAAAACATAGATACATGAATACAATGGAGTTCATAGCATTTTGTTTCAACTAATGGTTGATCAATGCTGATATCCATTTCTGATTTTGTCAACAATGATCATGATTATTTCGCACAAAACATATGTTAACATTTTGGGATTCATTTCATCTTGTCTTATTGTAAGCCCCCACTCCAGAAAATCGTACACTTGTTCATTGTTAAACACCATTTGTCAAAAGTGTTTTTTTAAGGTGGGGGAGTGACTATTTTACGGAGGGCTTGTATTACCTGTTTTTATATCCCACCTACTATAGCAGAGGGGCATTATGTTTTCTGGTCTGTGCGTAAGTTCGTCCGTCTGTCTGTCTGTCCGTCCGTTCGTCCGTCTGTCCAACTGTTCGTTCGTCCGTCTGTTCGTCCAGCTGTCTCGCTTCAGGATAAAGTTTTTGGTCAAGGTAGTTTTTGATGCAGTTGAAATCCAATCAACTTGAAACTCATTACACATGTTGCTCATGTTATTATCTTTCTTTACTTTAATGTCAAATTAGAGTTTTGATCCCAATTCAACGGTCATATAAAAGTGCGAGTGGGGCACCAACTATTCTTTCTATTGTATACAACACCAGTTCCATGCATCTACAATCTATTAAATACAAGATCTTGGTGAAGTCTTTTTCTTTGTAAAAAGAGGGTTTAACTAATTAATTACATGCATTGGCTAATCAAGTGACAGAACAATATCATCTCAGGGGTAGATTACCTTAGCTGTATTTGGCAAACCTTTAAGGAATTTTGACCTTAATGCTCTTCAACTTCGTACTTTATTTGGCCTCTTTAAATATTGTGAAATCGAGCGTCACTGATGAGTCTTTTGTAGACGAAAGACTCGTTTGGCGTGAATACAAAATGTATTCCCGGTATCTATGATGAGTTTGTTTTATATTTAATTCCATCTAATAAAAAGTAGAGAAAATAAATAGTAAAACAATGCATGTGACGATACTTATCAAAAGTTATTTGTAAACAACAGTCGTACGTGTTAAGAAAATCATTTGTTAAATGTGTTATTAGAAATATACATAACATGCAAATACAAGATGAATCATGTTCAATATAAATATGCATAAACAATTGCCGTAGAAGCTTGTGAAACTAATATTTAAACAAATATAAATATTTGCTATGTATACTGAAAACAGTAATGGACAAAAATCACGTAAACAATCTGAATTTTTTGTAGGTTAACAATTTCGAGAGTGTTCAACATAGTTCGTAGCAGGTTATAATTTCAATAATAATACCTATTTTTACATCTTCAGTTTTCAAGTACACCAGTTAAAATATATAAGAATGCACTAAAATAACTATAGATGAAGATCGATGAACCATCATTTAATTTTACAATAGTTAAAGGAATTGATAATAAGTTAACCATTTGCATGAATGAAGCGTCGACCTCATATATACATATAAGTTCCTATGTGAAACGTAATTAATAAGATAAATCATTCACTGTTTGTGCTTTATACAGAAAAATACAGCATTTTTGTTTCAATATACAATACATTTTAGTTGTTACCAATTACCAAAATAGACTTATATGACTTACATGTATATTGATTTGATTTCTTTATGAATTGCCTACAATGATTGACCCAGTGTTAATTGACATAAATGACACTATTGGATAATAGGTCCTTACTGCAACGTAAAAACATTATATGATAATTTATATCACAATACTTCATTTCAAAAGCAATACAGCTTATACATACACATAATTAAAATAATTGTATATGCACCAATATAAAGAATTTTTACAATAGTAACAAACATTATGACCCTGAAAAATATTTTGAATAACTCACGAATACGAATGTCGTAAATAGCCTAAGTCAAAGAAAGGCTTGAAAGGAACAATTATAAACCTCACGATCAAATATTAGACAAAAGACAAATAAATAAAAGCAAAAAAAAGTTAGAAACCCACACAATCACATCAGTTTAATATTCAATTTTGATGCAAGGTCAAAGACTGTAGATATGATTGACGGGTCAGGATAAGGAACTTCATAATAGGAACAGTAGTAGAAAATACCATAGACTGTCAAAATAAGTGACAAATACACCATATGGTCTTCAAAAGCTAGCAAAACGGTCACATATGGTCGAAGTTATAAATAGAGTACGGTTTTCATCAAAAGTGAAAAGCCGACTACTGTGGAAATCAGCAGTGAGAAATTCACAAAAGTCTTCAAACAATTAGACAAAGAAAAACTTAGCCTTCATAAAGGCAATAGTAGTATACCGCTGTTTTGAAAGTCATAAATCGATTGTGAGAAAACAAATCCTGGATACAAACTGAGGTAAACACATCAAATATAGGAGGAAAACATCGAAACAACAGAAATACTAAAGTGCAACAAAAAAAAAACGACAATGCAACACACACAGAAACGAACTATAAGTTAACAATTGGCAACTTGGTACAGGACATTTTAAGAAAAAATTGTGTGTTGAACCTGGTTTTGTGGCTAGCAAAACCTCCCACTTTCATAGCAATGTAGACTGTAGATATGATTGACGGGTCAGGATAAGGAACTTCATAATAGGAACAGTGGTAGAAAATACCATAGACGGTCAAAATAAGTGACAAATACACCATATGGTCTTCAATAGCTAGCAAAACGGTCACATATGGTGGAACTAAGTTAGAAATAGAGTACGATTCTCATCAAAAGTGAAAAGCCGACTATTGTGGAAATCATCAGTGAGAAATTCACAAAAGTCTTCAAACAATTAGACAAAGAAAAACTTAGCCTTCATAAAGGCAATAGTAGTATACCGCTGTTCGAAAGTCATAAATCGATTGTGAGAAAACAAATCCTGGATACAAACTGAGGTAAACACATCAAATATAGGAGGAAAACATCGAAACAACAGAAATACTAAAGTGCAACAAAAAAAAACACGACAATGCAACACACACAGAAACGAACTATAAGTTAACAATTGGCAACTTGGTACAGGACATTTTAAGAAAAAATTGTGTGTTGAACCTGGTTTTGTGGCTAGCAAAACCTCCAACTTTCATAGCAATGTTAGATATAACACTGAATTGACAACACCACTTGACAGGACTACAATACAAATAAATGAAGAAAAAAGAAAAAAAAACCATTCAGGATAGAGAAATACACAAATCAACATTACAAAAGATAATAAAAAAAAAACATTACGACATGCTAATAGTTATTAAAGGTACCAGATTTATAATTTAATACGTCAGACGCGTGTTTCGTTCACTCAAAACTCACCAATGCATTCATGTCGAAATAGTACAGAAAGCCAAACTAAGACGAAGAGCATTGATGACCCAAAATTCAAAAACAAATTGCCAAATACGGCTAAGGTTATCTGCCTGGGAGAAGAAATTCCTTGGTAGTTAGAATAATTCATACTTTTGCAAACAGTAAATTTATTAAAAATGACCATATAAAAAAAGGGATATAGTTCAAGATGAGGTTTGTAATAATGATCATTGATAAATTTAATAACAATATAAATTACAACACTATTATTATATAATTGTGTTAGTAATTAGATAAATAACTGTGCTATCTAGCTATGTCGGTTTTTCTTCTACATCAAACTGTAAACCAAATACATCGTGTAAGTGTAAGCTTTTCTACCTCAGAATATACTGCCTTAGCTGTATTTGGCAAAACTTTTAGGAATTTGTGGTCCTCAATGCTCTTCAACTTCGTTCTTGATTTTGCCCTTTTAACATGTTTTTATTCCAGCGTCAAACTGGGTCTTTTGTAGACGAAACGCGCGTCTTGCGTAAATATAAGATTTTAATCCTGGTATCTATGATGAGTTCATTAAGTTGCACCAAACAAAATCAACATCTTACAAAGTCTATCCAAATCATTTTTGCAAAGAATTTCGATGAAGCCGGTGCTAGGGGCAGTCCCAAGCTTGCAGTGAGGTAAGAGCTTTTGTAGGTCCGTCTTAAAGGCATCGTTGTGTTGTTGATATAATGAACAACAGTAAAAGCGCTGTTATTTTGACTTTAGTATGTGTTTGGTTATTTTTGCTGTAGTTGCTGTGCAGGTATTGATTTTGTGTCATGAATAGATATCCCATTTCCTTTGTTTTTCCAGTGTATGATCTGCAAGAAAACAATACTGTTCATATTGGGGTTTTTTTTTCAGAATGAAAAGACAAAAGGAAGAACACATTGTTGCTAGAAAAAACAATAAGACAAAAATGAATAGAACAGATAGCGGTATTGGGTGGGTTATCGTTGGTTCCGCTTTCATGACACTTATGCTGGTTGATGGAGTGCTATTCACACTTGGTATTTCATATATGGAATTTCTGGTTAAATTAAAGGAACGAAAAGGAAAAACTGTTTAGATAACCTCTCTTATTCCTGGAACTATTCTAACAGTTGGTATGATTATTTAGGCATGACGTTTTTGTGTGTATATCATTATGTACCTTTTTAACGTATTCCTGTAAAATCAGACAAAGTGATTAACATTATAAATTGAGAGCATGGTGTTAGGTCGTGATCGACCTTATTAATCATGACACATTTTGTTTTCAGGCAGTACATTATAAAACGAGTGACTATCTTTTTCAAAACGAATATGGAATAATAAATTAAAACAAGAATGTGTCCACTCGCACTATCATTTTCCGTGTTCAGTAGACCTTGAAATTAGGATAAAAACTTAAATTTGGCATTAAAATTAGAAAGATCATATCACAGGGAACATGTGTACTAAGTTTTAGGTTAATTGGACGTCAACTTCATCAAAAGCTACCTTGACCAAAAACTTTAACCTGAAGCGGGACAGACGAACGAACGGACGGGCGCACAGACCGAAAAACATAATGCCCCTCTACTATCGTAGGTGGGGAATAAATCTCACATTCTTCACCTAATTATCTTGTGTTATTTATTACATTCCGAGGAGTACAAGAACTAGTCAATTTTAGTCAAGGTATTTAGAACCATCATAAAACAAAAACAAAATAATGTTTATAGAAGCAGATATGAAAAGTCGCAAAAACGATAACATTTCATAAGGAGACATGTCCCCAGGTCTGGTCAATAGCAGACTTGTCCACAGGTCTGGTCAGAAGCAGACCTGTCCACAGGTCTGGTCAGAAGCAGACCTGTTCACAGGTCTGGTCAGGAGCAGACCTGTCCACAGGTCTGGTCAGAAGCAGACCTGTTCACAGGTCTGGTCAGGAGCAGACCTGTCCACAGGTCTGGTCTGGGGCAGACTTGTCCTCAGGACTGGTCAAAAGCAGACTTGTCCACAGGTCTGGTCTGGAACAGACCCGTCGATAGGTCTGCAGCAGTCATAAAAAAGCGGACCGTAGGTCTGGTCCACCGTAGACGAAGTTAACTTGCTGGTCTGCTTAAAAATTCTCAAGTTAACTTAAAAAGCAGTCAACAAGTTAACTCTAAGTTAACTTTTGTCAAGGTTAGGACCGCACCCATCTGTAAATGAAAGACAAAAAGTATTGTATATATTTCACATGAATGATAGCATCATTACTTTCTGTTTGTGTATGTATGGGTTGTGGTGTTTCCTTAGTTATGTCGGTCGCCAATAGTTAACATTTGATTGATGATTGATTGATTCTTCATGCCACTTTCATCACCAAATTGCTTTAAGTATTTCTTGGCAATCGGTATGTGTTGGTGGAAGAAGCCAGAGTGCCCGGAGAGGCCCGGCTTTGGTGAGAAAAGTAACACTCCTATTCAAAGAAGTTATGAGTCTAGCGCACCTGTCACGGGTGGGATTCGAATTCACAACCCCGGTGTTGACAGAATGTTGATACAGTGGTTTGACAACTTGGACCACTTGGCCACTGAGACCACTTACTATGTGCATAGGCCATGTTGATAAAAGAGTTTTATTTGAATTATACATTACCTCTTTCTGACATTGAATTGAGATTGGTATACCTATTATATTTCAGTTAAAAATAGGACCCTTTCAAGATCCTCTTCAAATAGTCAAACAATTGATATCACAATTCACTGCACATTACTGCACAATACAATGAAGTCAAAACGGAAAGTATCAAAATACACAAATGTATCTATATGTTTTATGTTTTCCTTTCTTATTTCCAGCTTTTTTTTTACCCAAGACAATAAGACCTTTATGACTTTATGTTTTAACAGCATTGATATTTTAAAAATTCAAGCCTTATTCTAGAGAGCAACTTGAAATAATGAGGATGTGTATGGTGTACCATAAATATGTTATATTATTATAAGGCAGGCATTTGAAAGAAGTCTCTCCTGGGAATTGACGAACAAAGTTTATTATATCTACATTGTCTAAATTGTGTTAGTTAACTATAAAACCAGGTTGAATCTTCGATTTCCTTCATAAGACAATGTCTGTTCCAAGTAAGATATGAACGTTGTTATCC
The DNA here is from genome assembly GCA_019925275.1 of Mytilus edulis. Lineage (NCBI taxonomy): Eukaryota > Metazoa > Mollusca > Bivalvia > Mytilida > Mytilidae > Mytilus > Mytilus edulis. Next base: position 60,914,375 of record CM034361.1, read on the forward strand.
AGTCGTTTTATGTATTTGGACATTTGGTTTTGTTTTTAGCTAGTAAACGGACTTTCAGTTTTGAATTTTAACGGAGTTTGGTATTTTTGTTATTTTACTTTTTATATTGATTGATTGTTGGTTGCTTAACGTCCAGTGGCAAATTACTTTTTATATATATAGTTCGTGCTAAAAAGAATTATGTGCTACTATTCGTCATAAAGATGCTTTGAAATGAAATAAATTAAAATAGAAGTACTTCGTGTCATTGCAAAATATAAAAATGCTTTTATTTCTATGCTTCAATGTAAAGAGTGAAGGTAAATAAAATAACTGTCTGTTTGAATATAATTCTTTATATCTTTGAAGGTTTAGGATTTGGTGGAATTTTTTTATCAACATTAGCTTGTGTTGGACTTCATTTTGAAAAGAGACGATCGTTTGCTATGGGTATATCTTTGAGTGGTTCAGGGGTAGGAATTTTGTATTCGCTCCAGTTGTGCGTATTCTTATTGAAGAGTTTGGGTGGCGAGGTACTCTGTTGATAGAAGCAGGATTTATACTGAACATTATTGTGTGTGGTGCTTTCTTTCGACTGATGCAAAAACAGAGTGGAAGAAAGACTAAAAAATCTGAAACCAAGGAAGAAGCAATTGATTTTTTACGATGCGACGATAATTTGATATACATAAAAGAAAATTGTACCCCAAGTGATAAAAATTGTACTATTGAGGAAAATGCCAGCCAGGACGATGATGTACACGCATCTAAACAAGAAATAATAACACAAACAAAATCTACAAAAAATTCAAACATTTTGATTTTGGGTTATTGACAAATCCAATATTTACCATTTTTGTAGTATCGAATAGCTGCACATGCCTCGGATTTAATGCACCATATGTGTATTTGCCAGATCGGGCAGAGGAAAAAGGTATGAACAAGTTGGACAGCGCATTTCTTTTTTCCGTTATTGGTATTTCAAATACATTTTTTATTCGGATGGATTGCAGACCGAAAGGGTGTTAATCGTCTTTTGCTTTACGGTACATCACTGGTCATTTGTGGCACTGTGAATGTTATGAATCCCCTTAATGATAGTCAAATTTATCTTATGATCTATGCATCTGTTTACGGAATGTTTATAGGTGAGTATGTATTCTTCTTATTCAAGATTATTGATTGGAGCTCCAAAGGCGTAGCGTATTATAATAAACAGTTGTAGACTGAAATATAAAGTAAAAAAAAACAAAGAATAAGGTATTAGTTCTTTCGAAATCCAAACGGGGGAATAGGCTAATTACTTAAGAAGTTACTTATGGCAGCCGCAGATTTGTTTTTATTTAACCATGGGTTGGGTATTTATATTCAATTATCGTATCCCGCGCGATGAGTTAATATTATTCAGTAATAAATTGAAAAAAACTCACATTCTTCACCTAGATTAATTCTCTAGCGTTATTTTATTACATTCCGAGGCGTACAAGGACTAGTCAATTTTAGTCAAGGTATTTAGTACCACCATAAAACAGAAAAAGTAATGTTTATAGCAGCACAAGAACGAAACCAAAAGATTGAATGATTGATCACACAAAGACATTTCTCTCCTTCCTGATGCTTGCTACGTTCTTTCTTTTCTTTTAACATTGTATTCTCTTTTCTTTTTTATTTATCATATTGATGCTTCCTTAGTTTATTTCCTTATATGTTTTGGAAAGAATAGAGATGCTAATAATACAAATAAACAGACGTTTTGTATAATTTAACTGTTAGTAAAATAATGAATAATTTCAATGTAGGTGTATTTGTAAGTTTGAATGCTGTGATACTGGTTGACCTCTTAGGATTAGCACGTTTAAATAAAGCATTGGGACTGCTAATGATGTTCCAGGGTATTGCAACTTTCATAGGTCCACCTTTATGTGGTAAGAGTTACGTGTATAATATGTATTAGATCTATACAAAACGGGTATACGTCAATGAAAAAGTAATCTAAACGAAAAAGAAATTTATACTTCAACATACAGTCTTCAAAAATATAGATTTGAAATAACATTGAAAAGATGCTACAAGCGCTAAAAAGAATGAAAAATATAGTTATAATTGACCCGTTAAGATATATTTGTTCATTCATTAGCATGTTTAGATGGTTAATTAGAAATTAAAATATACAGACACGGCAAGTTTACTATGCAAACTTGAAGCTGAAACCAACGGAAATACAAAAATAATAACATAACATTAGTAAAATCAAGGTTTTGTTTTAGAACTTAAAATAGACCCGTCAGGATGGGTAAAATGGAACATACAATTAGTATGAATACAAGATTAAACCAGTTATCAAAGATCTCAAAACTCCCAAATTAAATCTCTATCAGTATATTAACAAAGCAATATAAATTATTCGTTCTTAAAAAATCATTGATCATTTTTCAGTCTTGTGTTCTGAGTTTTTAACTTATCATTTGCTCATTGATAAACTTAAAATTCACCTAAACGTATTATTATATAAAAATATTCCTTTCAGGTTGGTTATATGATGGAACCGGAAGTTACAGCATTCCGTTTTATTTTATTGGCGCTCTTATTATATTTGGCGGCGTGGAGTTATGTCTTATTCCTCTCTGCAAAAGAAGATTGTCAAGGAATATATAATGCATTATGGGAAAATAGCAAGATAATTGTTTATAATAATAATTGTTCTTACTATTTGTGTGTTAAAAGGAACACTGCTGAAAACAGCTCCTATATTAGTATTTTGTTTGCATAAATAACAACATAAGAATAATTGATGTGGAATGATTGCCAATGGGACAGAAAACTAGCAGAAATTAAACGAAGAAACTAAATGTAACCGTAGGACCATTAAAACTTCAGATTGCTAGTTGTTTCTGTATTCTGTTTGTATAAGGCAACAATGTGAACAACAATTCACATCGCATTGTGATTTCAACTTCCAAATTTACAACTCACTAGAAACATATTTTTGCGGTCTTTGACATTTAGAGATAGTCGAAGTCGACCGGTTTGAGTATTAACTGATTGTAACATATGAATAAAGATGCTGGATTCAAATGGATGGTGATGCATTCATAACACAAGACGCTTACCCAGTCAAAGAGACCGGTCTCACTTCTTTTGGATTTCATGAAACGATATAGATTCTACCAAACGATCCCTTTGATTGCGACATATCATCCATTCAAGATAGTTGAATATGAGGTATGTATTATAAAGAGTGAATAATAATGGTAGTCGACAGTATATAATAAAATCTGTTTATCAAATATTACCGTTTCAACATGCAAGAACATGCCTTTGGAATACACCTGATGCGTTTAGCGCGGGGCCTAATATCTTGAATCGTTACTTGCATGTACTTTTGAAAAGTTCCAAACATAAAAACAATAACAGTACATCCACATTCTTCGAGTGACAATCTATAAAAATAGATTTTTAAATCTTAATCTTTATGAAATACTAACAACGTACAACTAGAACAGATCGTTATGATAATTTCAATAATGCAGCACTGGCTTGCATCTTAGCTACTGGAATTTTCTAACTATGACAATTCACTTCAAGGTTAAATAATATTTTGGTATATGTTTGTTACATGTACCTTATCCTGCCATAGCATTTGAATTCACACTCAAATTTTAATGAAGTTAGCATTCATTAATCCTTAGCAATGTTATTCAGATCCTGCAAAAATTAGTATTGCTGGCTCAATTTCGAAAGGTTTTTAAAAAAAATACAAAAAACAAAAAAAAACTACAGCGTCACGTAAAGAAGGTGAAATTCTAATGATATCGTAGTTCATCTTTTGGCTTATGGCCAAATTATAAATGCCATCAAAAAGCCAAAAATGCTGTTGTTATAGACTTATTAAAATTTTAAGTATATTTCACAAATGTTAAAGGATGAAAAAAACCTATCAGATTTAAAGCTTTGTAGTTTTTGTCGAACCTGCGAATTTTGACGCAGAATACTCGACATAGGGATATTGATCCAGAGGCGGCGGTCGTTAACTTACCTATTAAAAGCTTTATTTTTTAGCAGGTGGAATACTTGGATGTTTTATACTTTGTATATAGGTGCTTTATGATATGAAGTTTCCGTCTGTCATATATCCATTGTCCTTAACCTCATTTTTATGGTTCAGTGACTACTTGAAAAAAAAGTTAAGATTTTTTGTAATGGTTATTTCTTTCTTTATATGAGTAATATGATAACTATATTGAGTATGTGCATACCTTGCAAGGTCCTCATGCCCGTCAGATAGTTTTCATATGACCTCGACATCATTTCATGGATCAGTGAACAAGGTTAAGTTTTCGTGGTTTAGTCCTTATATCAGATACTATAAGCAATAAGTCTTCTATTTTTGGTGTATGGAATGAGTGTAAGGTGTACATGTTCAACTGGCAGGTGACATCTAACCGTGATCTCATTTGCATGGTTCAGTGGTTAAAGATAAGGGCAATAGGTCCACTATATTTGGTGTCTTGAAAGATTTTATGATATATATGTCAGTCTTGCAGGTATTATTTGACATTGACCTCATTTAACGGTTCATTGATCAGTGTTAAGTTTTTGTGTTTTGATCTGTTTTTCTTAAACTATAGGCAATAGGTCAAGTATATTTATTGTATGAAAGGATTGTTAGGTTGATATGTATGTCTGCCAGGTATCATCTGACATTGACCTCATTTTCATGCTTCATTGGTCGATGGTAAGTTTTCATAATTGATTGTGTTTCTTAGATACTATAAGCAATAGGTCAACTATATACAATGCATAGATTGATTATAAGGTGTAAATGTCTGTCCGGTATGGTTCGTCTGATCAAGGCCTCATTTTCATGGTTCATTGGTCAATGTTTTTTTTCCCTGGTAAAGTAATGTTTCTTAGAAACTAGAAGCAATAGGTCAACTTTAATTGGTGTATTGAATGATTGTAAGGTGTTCATGTATTTAATCTGACATTGACCTCATTTTCTTCGATCATGTTGAGTTTATGTGATACTTGCAGTCAAGCTTTCTATCTAAGACTGTCGACATAAAACGGTTAGTAAAGAAGGTGAGACATTTCAGCGTGTGCACTCTTGTAAAGAACAATACATATAAAATGTATTTTACGTTACAAATATCCATTGGTGCAAAAGAATACAGACCGTATTTTAAATGTCTTTCAATGTTGACCTCAACAATAGCATGACATTAATATGAAAGTTGCATGAATGTAGGTATAAGGTTCTAGCAATACTATATTCGTATGTGCTGGTTGTAAGAGGACTAGCAAGTTTGTATTTCCTGACGGTAACTTGATGTAAAGTTGAAAGCAAGGTCTTTTCAAAAGCAGAACAACTTGCAATTTCCCAAAACCAGTCTTAACGTGCTTTATTATATTAAAAAAGAGAGGCGAAAGATATTAAGGAGATATTCAAACTCAGTGTAGAAATAAAGAGACAATGCTATGAAAACAAGAATGTGTTCATAGTGCACGGATGTCCAATCCGCATTATCATTTTCTATGTTCAATGGACCGTGGAAATGAGGAGAAACTCTAATTTGGCATAAAATTAGAAAGATCATATCAGAGGGAACATATGTACTAATTTTCAGGTTGATTGGACTTCAACTTTATCAAAAACTACCTCGACCAAAAACTTTAACATGAAGCGAGACAGACAGACGAACGGACGAACCTTTTTTTATTGTAACGAACGTAATCTTTGTATTACTGGTAAATTATTAAACCAGGGATATCGTTACCAAAAATTACTTAAAACCTTTGCTAAATTTTTCCATAGATATAAAGATTTGGTAATGAAGTTTGGTTGTACCAACAAAACTTATTTCAAACGGGATAGCACATCATTATTTCTACGGAAATGTTGTTAACTGTGCACGAAAATGTAGAAATGATCTTTGTAAACTTATCGCTCCTTTAAATAAACTTATTAAGGTTGCCTATTCAACACTGTAATAAGATCATTGAATATTGTTTTTATTGGTATAAATATTGATTTTGTTGTCGGAATATTTAAAGCGAACTAAATATTACTAGTATGTTATATACATATACACATTCATGGATCTACAATCTGTCGATACCTGTATCTTGGCATTGCACAAGGTCATGTTTTTCTCTGACAGTTTATGACGTCTTTACCCTAAATCCATTGGATGTTGGATGTGTACGAATTGATAATTTAGTCTTTTTTTATTTTTTGTTTGTGGCTTTGAACTAGCTTTCAGATAACTGCGAGTACTCTGTTCCTTGTGTTTTTTGTTGTTGGGATGTACAAGTACCTGGCCAGGTTCAATTGCATTTTTGTCAATCTGATGAGTTAAGCCTTTTTCAAACTGAATTTTATAGTTCGTTCTTATGTTGCACTGTTATACCACTGTCCCAAGTTAGGGGAGGGTTAGGATCCTGCTAACAGGTTTAACCCTGCCACATTATGTATGAATGCGCCTGTCGCAAGCCAGGAGCCTGTAATTCAGTGGTTGTCGTTTGTTTATGTGTTACATACAAATGTAGTTGTTTTTCGTTTACTTTTTTTTTATATAAATAAGGCTGTTAGTATTCTCGTTTGAATTGTTTTACATTGTCATTTCGTGGCCTTTTATAGCTGACTATGTGGTATGGGCTTTGCTGATTGTTGAAGGCCGTACTGTGACCTATAGTTGTTAATTTCTGTGTCATTTTTATCTCTTGCGGACAGTTGTCTCATTGACAATCATACAACATCTTCTTTTTATGGTTAATAACTGGGAAGCTAAATTCATATATTTTTCCGTTAAGTTTGTTCTCAACCTACTCGCATTGTAAATTTTTAGACGTTAGTCAAGATATGCGGCAAAATATATACCTGTATCGTTTGTATCTTTTAGTTCAAGTTCCATAGGATAGATGCGTTCAACATAATCACAAAACTTTGATTTAATTTCTTGAGTATGTCAACTGTAGAGTGGAACGTGTAGTTCAGGGATACTGCTGGCTCATTTACGTCCTGCCTAAGAATCTTCTGTATAAAGTCACCTCGTGTGAATAAAGGAACAAGTCGGTAAGAAGAAGATGCGCACAATTCGTTCTCGTTGGACTGCCGTTTATTTGTTGAAATACACGTCACACGTAAATAAAAAGTAGAATACCAAATATATCGAAATTTAAACGGAAAGTCTGTGGATACTATTAACCAGGAAATCAAGCATCTTGATAATGTCAGTTTCAAAAAATTTTAATTGAAACAGAGTGATTGTTTTACAAAGTATGAAGTATCCCTCATTTCGACAAAATACTTGTATCTACATTTGTCATTTTTTTCTTTGCAATTAGGTAAGCCCAGAGAGATATTCAAGCTCATAAGTCGAAAATAAACTGATCTTGTCATGACTAAGAAAATAAGACCAGCAGACAAACAATAGTACACAAGAAACAACAATGAAAACTAAAGACTGAGAAACACGACCCTCGCCAAAAGCTAGGAGTGTTTTCAGCTTATCATGAATAGTAGGCAGATCCTGTTTCACATGCGGCACCCGTCGTGTTACTCGTGTTAGTACAAACCCGGGTAAGGAGACGGGATTGTAGTTAGAAACATTAGGAGCACATCCGTTATTATCAGTGAAACGGATATTCCATAACGGCCAGTCAACTTCCGATGTCGTCCGTAAAACATAAAATGGATGATTTTAACTTCACCGCTTTGAACACTTGGTTAAATAACTTCATTTTGAGCAGCAACCCTCTATTAAGGAAATCATGATAGGAGATACAAGCCTTGGAATATTTTATCAGGTGTGAGATACATATCCCGTATGCAGTCACTGCTGGAATGCTACATAGAAATGGAAAGTTCATACTTGGGAAGCTGAAATCATCTCTTTTGTCGTAAAATTTTGTTTTCAAGCGGTCTTCATTGTTAATTCCTAGATAAGTCAAGATATGAGACAGACTTAACTGTATCTGTTGTATCCTTTATCTAACGTTCCATTGGATAGATGCGTTTGACATAGTCACAATTTGTTTGACTATATAATGAGAGAACATTATCTATAGTCAGCCTTTTACTGATAAAGTAATCAGTCAGCAGGGAGAGGGACACAGTTTGTTCCAATGGTGCGTGCAACTTTTTTATTCAGTTTGGAATTGAAAATATTTGAGTAAAGTCGAGAAAAAGTCAGATGTTATATAGTCTCCATGCAAATAATCACTAGTAATTAAAATATTCATTTTTTTCTATTCAATAACGCTACAAGCTGTTAACAATTAATTTACTGACACAGCTATCTCAGTGACGATCTCTTTTTCATTAGTACCATAAGTTCGGCCATTCTTCAGGTAGATAAACTGCATAGTGTTAGTCGTTTACAAAATATTAATATAACATCAATAGATAAATAATGCTATTTTATCACAAAAAAGTAACAGAAGGAGAAGATGACGGCAGACCTAAACTATACACATATAACGTTGTAGTTCTCTATAACACATAGCAATATAAAAACAGGTTCGCGATACGCGATGAACAGTTATTTCCCATTGCAATTTCGATAACTTGACGATATTTCCATATCGAACAAAAGTATTTATTGTAGCATTCTTTCGATTTATGACATAGTTGTTAAATCAGACTTATTAGCTCCTATACCTTACTAGAAATATGATTAGTTCGAAGCTATCGCGGTGGAGACCGTGTATATCCCATATGGGGTTAGTACGTAAGGTTTAAAGGGTGTTACGTCCCTTAGTAAAAACAACACCGTTTTGCTGAAACATCTTAAAGGTTTCGATAGACGGAGAAATTGATCTGAACGATTAAATCAATGCATACGTTTTTATTGTTGGAATTTGCTTTTGTATAGACATTTGGTAGACGGTTCTTAATATTGAAGACTTGCTCACTTAGACAGGCAACTACTAAAGTAGTAAAATCCCACATTCGTTACACTGTTAGCTAGTGGCATTATACGATATATATATGGGTCAGTAAATTCAATATGGGGATTCGAGCTTCGCCATATATCGTGGTAGGTCACTAGAACACTGTGTAACTATAGTACTCAAATGTTTCTGAATAAGCTTGAAATAAAAAGAAAATCATTTCATCATATACAAATTGTTTGCTTTTGTTTAGAACATGTAGAAGAAATGGTAGATTTTGCACCAATGTGAATGTCGTTGTAGTTGTTTTGAACGTCACTTGACGTATATGCGCCTGTCTATCATAACAGTGAGAGATTTACCTAGCTATAAATAAATCCAGGTTTAATCCACCATTTGCTACATACAGGAATACCTTACCCAAGTCTGGAATATGACATTTGTTGTCCATTCGTTTGATGTGTTTGAGCTTTTGATTTTGCTATTTGATAAGGGACTTTTTGTAATGAAATTTCCTTAGATTTCAGTTATTTTGTTATTTTACTTTTTACATCAACCATGTTCAACTGACGATGAACATGTTATTATAATAATAATACAATAACACAATACCTTTGAAGTTTTATACGAAGTATTTATCTGCATCACTCGAGTCTTCATCCATTCTATTCAATTGTTTGTCTGATAAAAATAGCTTTAAAACATCCTCCTTCAGAAGAAAACTGCATACAGATGACGGAATTTGTTCATTCATTATATCTAAAAACTTGAAAAGTTTGTAGCCCATATAGTGCTGTCGGATTTTGTTTCTACAAAAAGTTTTTAACGTTTTCACTGGTAGGCAAGGTAACTCGGTTAAAGTAAATTTTTCAAAAGCTTTTATTTCGTCAGTTGACAGAGAATAATTAGTTATTTCTGACAGCAAGTCAAATAATGTATCGTTGTTTAAATTAAAACTCAGTGATTTAAACTTTACTATTCTATCTATATCATTGGCCTGAAGTCGCATTGATGAATTAGATCTAATTATTAGATGTAAAATGTGTGTATCACGTATGAAATATCGGTGATACGGCAACATTAATAGGAAGTCGTCAATGTTTCCTAAACCTTTGTCATGGAGGAGAAGATATTTGATGACATGAAATGATGGAATAGCGCTATTCAACGAAAAAGGGGCTGGGTTAGTGTCGAAAAACACGCTTGGAGTGGTATTTTCATATAGACGATGGAGAATAGATACACGATTATACTCTGGGTCTGCTAATGTAGCGTAATAATCTTCAGACGTTATTATTACATTTTTAAATTCCTTGTACATTGGATTGGCTACACGCCGTGCACCTGCCTTCAAAAGTAACGCAACAATTTCTGGAAAATTTAGCTGCTCAGCCCAGACAAGAATACTACATTCGTTAACTTCTGTATTTACATTAAACCCATATTCCACAAATTTGCTGAATGCAACAGTATCGCCATGCAGAACTGAAGTAAACAATATTTCCGTCAAAAGCTTTGATTCTTTTTTAATTATTTTCGTTTTCCAAGATAGAAATCTTGAACAGAAATCTGATTTCTCAAATATGGTTGAATAAATCCACCTTGCATCTAAAACAAAAACAAGAAATATTTGATACATCAATATTGTCAGACCATATCAAATAGTGATATATATTTAAATAATGCAAACGTCTGAAAGAAAGCAAATAATGATCAGTTGTTTGATATAAGTTTTAATATAGTCTAAAAAAAAGTCACTTGAACTTCTCATGCTATAATAAATATCGTTTTCAATCTGATGTGTACGAATGAAGAGATTTTTCATTTTCGGAAACTTAAGGTAAACGTAATTTTTCTGCTCATTCGTCGGGTTGTTGTCTCTTTGACATATTCCACATATCCATTCTCAATTTTATTTGTTTGTTTGAGCTTCTGATTTTGCCATTTAATTAGGAACTTTCTGTTTTTAATTTCACTCAGGCATCGGTATATATATATATATTATTTTGTGATTTTATTTTACACTGTCATTTGGTAAGACCTTTTGATACTTGCTGTTTGCTGTGAGCCTAAACTTCGTGTTGAAAGCTTTACTTTGACGTATAATGGTTTACTTTTAACAAGTTTTGACTTGAATGGAGAGTTGTCTCATTGGCAAAGTCTTCTTATATTTTAGTATATAACAATAACTATTTGAAAATATCATGTTTCGAACCATAACATGCATAAAGTCGCCATACTTCATATAGACGAGTCTTAAATTACCTGATTTGTATATCAAATGAAACAATGATGCGTAAGACTCTAATGGTAATTTCTTTACAGAAAGTAAATATTCCAGGTCATCTACATGCTTGTGTATGATAAGGTTATTCATCGTGTCACTCAGTAAATTACAAAACTCCATGCCGCTAACGTTCGCTTCTCTTAATAAACACCGATCCTTACGAATAATCTTGTAGAGCATTTTAAAATCGTGAATCATTGTAAGCTCTAAAACCAAAGAAAATATGCCATAATCACAATTCAACACTCTTCCATTTTTGTTTACGGTGCAATTTATCGGAGCACTTAATATAGATCTTGGGTAGTTCGATACAATTTCATACATTATGGAAGAGTTTTCATGCAAAACGGACAATAACGGTACTGACAAATGATGTAGAAGTGTAAATAAAGGTACATCATACATTTTTTTCTTGCAATATTTCAACATGGACACAATAAATTTATTCTTTCCAAAAAATATAGCCAAGTGAGTCCAGTAAACTCCAGCCGCCTGTTTCACTGAGTTACGTATTCTTTTATTACATGGAGGAAAATTCTTATCACATCTTTTCAATTTCCATGATTCAAAAATGTCTTGTTGCATACTTGTGTGATTTTCCGTGTCGACATACGAATCGTCATCTCGATTGGTAACCTGCGCAAAACTCTGATTCTGTAAAACGTGAGGACACATGCAATACGAAATACTTATTTCAAGAATATCTAAAATAGTTTGTTTTGAAACACCATCTTTAAATCCTCCTTCTAAATAGTGTGAGCATCCACAATTTTCTATCGATTTGTCAGTTGTTTGGATTTCTGTAAATGAAGCAAAACATTTATGCTGAAGAAAAAGCATTATGAAAGACTATAAATAGGTTAGTGCATGCGTAACATGTAGATGTTAACACGTGACAATGTTAGCGGATGCTACACGTGTAGCAGGATTTGTTTAAAAGTTAAATAAACTTTATAGTTTTTTACACTCACGCTCACATCTGAATGTTTCATATTGATTCACTTATATGGTCTTTGCATCGAAACTAAACACATTTATTTAAAAACACAGTTGTTGGCATGACATGGGTTATGTTCTCTTCATATATTTTATGATATTATGATACTAAACCGCTAACTGGAGGAATTGTGCCTGATATTCATATGATGAAGACATAATATTTCAATCAGTTTAATAGAGGTCTGGAGCTGGCATGTCAGTTAACTGCTAGTAGTCTGTTGTTATTTATGTATTATTGTTATTTTATTTATTTTCTTTTGTTTCATCTTCTGACATCGGACTCGGACTTCTCTTGAACTGAATTTTAATGTGTGTATTGTTATGCGTTTACTTTTCTGCATTGGCTAGAGGTATAGGGGAGGGTTGAGATCTCATAAACATATTTAACCCTGCCGCAATTTTGCGCCTGTCCCAAGTCTTGTATGATTTTTAATTTTAGTTTCTTGTGTATAATTCGGAGTTTAGTATGACGTCCATTATCATTGTACTAGTATACATATTTTTAAGGGGCAAGCTGAAGGACGCCTACGGGTACGGGAGTTTCTCGCTACATTAAAGACCTATTGGTGGCCTTCCGCTGTTGTCTGCTCTATGGTCGGGTTGTTGTTGCTTTGACACATTCCACATTTCCTTTCTCAATTGTATTCAGGTATAATTTTTTAAAAGATACAACTTGGGTTTTTCATAATACTGAAAGACGAATATATATACATAGATACATGTACAACAAAAGAGTCAAAATTACTTACCAAACCAAAACAAACATGACAGGTAAAGTGGATTATCCTTGAACTTTCTAATTAATTGATCATCCGTGTCGTTTCGAATATCATTAAAAAGATCGCATTTCTCTTTCATAGACAACTGACGGAAATACAAATCTGCAATGGATAACTTTGTTAGCATATACGAAAGAAAAATTGCTCCTTACCTTTATGCGTTTATGCATGTAAATTGTAATATATATATATATTGCTAATAAAAAAACAACACAATTTCAATGACTGACTATAAAGTAAATTCTTCTATTCATTTTGTTATTTCTTACTTGTCAATCATTTATGTATGTTATATGGTCAAATTTCAGGTCTACAATGTTTGCAACATTTGAGCGAAGGGATTACAATTGAAAGTCAAAATGTTAAGGACTTTTGCACTTGGTCTTATTCATAAATGCATGCAACACAAAACATTAGCAAAGTGTTGTTACGGATGAGGGATGGATATATACCCTCCCACATCCTTCGACTGTGTTTTTGATGATTGATTTTCTTTGTTTCGATCTTTTGAGTTCAACCTTTTTCAACTGCTTTTTATAGTGTGTTCTGGTCTTGTGCTGTTTCATCAATGTCCCAGGTTGGGGAGGATTTTAAAAGAGCTCACATACATGTTTACCCCTACCTATTTTTTTAAAAGTTTGTCATAAGACAGGGGCCGGTTTCAGATCATAAGACATATCTTAGGACATGTCTTATGATCCTCTTATGACTATCCTAGGACATATCTCAGACCTCGTCTCGAAGCTGTCTGAGGATCATCTAATTAGCTAAGACATCCTAAACCTGTCGCAAGTTCTTTAAATTTTCAAATATAAATATGATCTACGGAAAAAAATCATGTAAATGTAGTATGTCTTACCATAAATTATTCTGAACGTATTGATTAATATAATGACATAATTTGCAAAATAAATATAAAAAAATAAAAGTAATTTATATATAAATTATCTAAACAATACATCAATATAAATATGAAATTTTCAATGCAAAATTAAGAAAAAAGAATATAAAATTATGACATTGTTTTGGTACAAGTGAGTTGAATTCAATTTCGACTTTATTGGTTATAAAAGGTTAAGAGATAAAATCATGCAAATTTTATATCAAAAATCCTGATAATCCGTCAATGTATACATGTTTTAAGCAGGAACAGGAGAATAGATAATTAGATAATAATAAGATATTGATTTTCAAAATTAATATAAAAAATTAGTGTAATTTATATAAATAAACGTATAACTATCCTAAGACCATCATAAGACACCTCTCGCGTTGTCCTAACTTTATGACCAACTTTAAGAGATGTCCTAATTTAGGACCGCTTTGTGAAAGCCATGTAGGACTAAGATATGTCGTAAGACCATCCTAAGACATGTCTTAGTCCTAAGACAGCTTCGTGAAACTGGGCCCAGGAGTCTAAAGTTTCAGTAGTTGTCTCTGGTTCACATCTGTCATATTTGTGGGGGTTTTTTTTTGTAAATTGTTTTGTTACAAAATAGGTCCGCTAGTTTTCTCAATTGATTTTTTGTTCATATTGTTCATGTCTGGGTTTTTATAGCCGGCTATGTGTTTCGTCTCATTGTTTAAGGCCGTACAGTTGTCATCCATTTCTTACATCCACTTTATTTAACCTTTGGTAGATAGTTGTCTCATTGGGAATCAAACCACATCTTCTTTTTTTATATTCATCTGAAATTAAGTCGAACATTTTAAGTCTGCAAATTTGTGAAAATTTGCCATATCATGGCATTTAAGTGTTTTTGTTTTGTTACAGAAGATCATTGGGATCAACATTTTTTTGGGTTTCTAGGCCATAATTCCACTTCTACCCATTTGTACAGTGTAAGTCCAAAACTCTTCTTCCCATCCTGATTTATCAATTTTAAAGAACCTTTTTTTTTTTTTTTTTTCGTTTAGCAAACAGCAAACAGCTGTAAGACATACAAGCTTTATTTAAATTTGGCATATACGAGACAGTTGAATACACCAGCTTTTAACAGATCACATGAAATAATACAAAAAAATGCATATCAAAACACATAAAAAAAAGATTTTAGTATAACAAAACGGGAGTTCAGGTGATCTGTCTTGAGTTTTATCTGTCATGTGACTTCCATCACTTTGTGAACAAAATGTAGACATCGTCACTTCCATCATATGTTGAGGAAACGGATGAAAGGGTTTGATTCTATACTGCACAAATATATTTAAAATACCCACAGTCTTACGGGAATCAAGATTACGTGCCGTAAACGGAAACTTTTAATACGTATAGAAATGACGTATTAAAAGTTTTAAAAAAATTCATTTTATACATATTATACATGTGACTGAAACACAAAGTTAAATCCAATAGTTTAAACAAACATATGACATCAAGGCATGCATGCATATATTGAAATGTTAAGCATGCACATACGAAAATAATGTGGTTGTTGCGAGAAGACTTTGTATAATTTACGTATATTCTCAATATTGATAATGTTTACATAATTATGTATTTTCTGTTAAAATAGAATGATTTATCTTTGTTGCATTACTGAATGAGCTAAACAGATTGCATGTAATCAAATTGCATAAAACTTCAAAAAATTCTTTCATAAAATAATGTAGTGTCGATCAATTTGGATTACGTAGAAATTTTCCTAGCATTTGATGACATTAGTTTCGGGTAAAAATTTTAAAGGAAAAAATACGTAAAACTCCGGCCAGTAGTCAGGAATTTACAAGGGGGGAATTTACATTGACTCGCAAAGCAATCATACTCAATTCAACCCCTCGAAAACCATGTGTTTTATATAAAAGTTCATTGATTATGAATTATAAATTTGAATGACTTTTCCTATCGCATGATTATATTATCTTCGCATTACTAATTAAAATCAATACACATGGTTGATGTACTAACTATAAACATGATAAATGTAAACAGTTTAACTCTTACCATAATTGAATGAAGCATCCATTCGTTTTGAATGTTGTGTACTCATTACGTAAATTCACCCTCGCTTGAAGCAAATGTATAATTTTGTTTTATCAAAATGTTTGTAATCACTTATATATTATATGTTTTTCGACGGTCGTCTGCATATGTTTTTTATCTCACTTCTGTGTATCGATCAGTTGTTATTAGAAGGGAGACAACTGCAAATACACTCATCATATATACCAGGATTGAAAATTTATATTTACGCCAGACGCACGTTTCGTCTACAAAAGACTCATCAGTGACGCTAGAATAAAAAATATTATAAAGGCTAAACAAAGTACGAAGTTGACAAGCATTGAGGACAAAAACTGCCTAAAAGTTGTACTAAATAGAGCCTATAAAGGTAAAAAAAAATAGAGGTAGAAAAACCTTAGAAATTCAAAAATTCAAAGTTTTGTAAACAGTCAATTTATAATTATGAACAGATAAATGATAACTCAAGTCAACACAGAAGTGCTCACTACTGGGCTTGTGATGCCCTCGGGGGACAAAACTCCCCCAACAGTGGCAAAAATATGTTAAACAAATATTTAATAACATCAAAACATGTGTGGGAAAATTATGTTTGCTGCGGAAGTGACATTTCAATATTTGTCTTGAATCTAATGTTATTTAATGACGAGTCAGGATTTCATCTGGACACTGTTTTGGTTGTACTAACTGGTTGAAAAAAACGCAAGATGAATTATCTAATGTTACATCTTGTGATCCACTTATTAAGCAATCGTCAATCATGTCAATGGCCGGGCTAGGTTTGAACGTTGTTTTCACTTTATCATGTAGATATAATACACGATAACGCATTTATACCCGCATTACAGTATAATGATAAACTAATGTATTCTAAACATTTCAATAGAAACACTCATATAACCCTAATTACAGTTGATTAAAAGTTATTATGGGTCGACGAAAATACACATATTCATTATCATGATTGAACTTTGACGTATATATGAGATTATTAAAATAACAGACGTTCATCATATTAAACATTTGCGGAAACTGTCATACACCTACGATTAAGATTACAAGTACACTTACAGGTAGCATTTAAATCTTGGGCTTTCTCAAAGTGTAAAAATACACCGTCGATCCAAAACAATGTAACGATGGTGATGTGTTTCTGTAGTTGTACAACGATTTTTTCTAATATATTTACGGCAATGTGTTAACATTAGTTATTGTATAGTTTCCAGGTTGGAAATGCTGTAATTGTACGAAGTATGGTAGAATGAACTCACAATATTTTAAAAATAAATTTAACATAAGACATACAAAATATCGCGATTGTCGTTGCAGTAGTTAGATTGGGACAATTGCTGTAAAAAAATCAGCTATAATTTTTCGC
Organism: Mytilus edulis; assembly: GCA_019925275.1. Taxonomy (NCBI): domain Eukaryota; kingdom Metazoa; phylum Mollusca; class Bivalvia; order Mytilida; family Mytilidae; genus Mytilus; species Mytilus edulis. The sequence continues at coordinate 60,931,654 of CM034361.1, forward strand.
AGGGAAAGTCTATTGTTCCTACTTATAATATATATATTTGTCTTCAAATATCGGCTGTGTGCGGTCCTGATAGTAAATCAAGAAAAGCGCTTCGGACACATGCATTTTAAACGTGTTGCTTCCATCTTTTTTTTTTATTGAAGACACCATTTGTTATTTTGTATATTTATTGTTGGTTTGTTTTTTCTATTTTGAGATGACCCCTTGTTTTTGTCACCTGTAATCGTAAGTCTTAAGTGTAATCCCAGGCATAGACCTAGTTTCCGCAAATGTCTATTTATCGCTTTGCTCAAACTAACTAGTTGTCTCGCTTAGTGTTTGTTATGATTATGTAGGTAATGAAACTGAAAGGATGTATTGTCGCAGTGTTGATTTCCCACACAATCCATTTTCCGAGGATTGTAAACGGTTTAACTGGTGTAAGTATACAGACAAGCATTTAATTTAACGTATGTTATTTGTGTTTCTTTTTGAACGGATGTATTTTAATGTTTCTTTAGTGTGAATATGAGAGTCAGGATTGGGTCTGACATTTCTTTAAAATCACCTGGACCATTTGGCTAAATGGTCTTTTTCAGCATTTTGTGTCCGTCGTCCGCCGTCGTCGTCTGTTAAATTAAACAAAACAAAAATCTCCTAAAAAAACTGCTGGCTTAAATTTAACGACGTTTGGCTACAATCATCAATAAAGTATTTAGAAATGTGTCCTATAACCGTTTCACAGATGATATCGGATATGTTCCTCATGCCATAACTACAACCCCCTTCCCTTTTCACGAATGTTGCCTACCGAATTAGACCATTTACCGGATTAGCAATAACTTGAGCATTGAGACGGGTGCCACATGTGGAGTAGAATCTGTTTACCCTTAAGGAGTATCTGAGACCACACCCAGTTTTTGGTGGGGTTCGTGTTGCTTAATCTTTAGTTTTCTATATTGTGACATGTGTAATATCATGTCTGTATGTCTTTTTCTTTTTAGCCATGGCGTTGTCAGTTCATTTTCGATTCATAAGTTTGCCTGTCCCTTTGGTATCTTTCGTCCCAGCTCTTTTTAGCCAAATCTGACACGTGTATACAACTGTTTTTTCAGGTTGATATATACAGTACAGCTTGTGACATTCTCTTAATTATGTCCACCCTCTTGCATGGTCAACATCCAATGGTGGCCATTTATTGGGGTATTCAATCTTGAGATGTTGGCCATTTATTGGGGTCATAAAACATAAGTTGATGTTTTATCTAATAATGTTACCTGTTGTAATCAATCAGGGTTGAAGTTTTCAGCTTGTATGTTTCATTAAAATTTACCTGTACAGGTAACTTAGGTTTCTTTCAAAATTGACATTTCACCTTTTTTTGAAAATGTAGAATAAGACATTGTTTTAGTCTATGTTAATTAATATTATTTTTGATTTTTCTGTCTTTTGAGTTTATTTTTTTTAATTTTTTTTTATTTGTTTTTATTCATTTTTGAATGATTTTGTTTCTTTTTCTTTTAATGTCTTAGTAAGAATCTTGAGAAGCAAAAAGACAAAAAGACAAAAATGTCAAAGATAAAGTTATTGACTAGCATTTGAAAGACAACAGACTTTAATTAATTTTTTTTAAAGTTAAAAAAATAATTAATGTACATGATGTTCATTGTATTTAATTGTTTATTTGCATTATTTAATGAATTATCATTAATAACAACTAATAATCAAGCAAATGATATTTTTAAAGAAACCATGAAGAAAGCAATTTTTAGCAAGCCTGTTTCTTAACAAAATAAAATGATCAGACAATATCAATCCTCTTATAATAAATTTTTATAACATCTATTATTATTCAGGAAAACTACAAGTATCATTATACGGTTCTAATAGGAAAAAACTATTTTTGTCTATCTTTTTTTTTAATCTGAAATCAGGAGTTAACATAATGGACATATTGAAGAGACTTATTTTCCAAAAAAATATTTAAAGAAAAAAAATGTCTTGCCTTGCCTTTTTGAAACAAATGTGAACTTATTAGATATAAAATCTTAAGTTTGGCTAATATCTGTCAGTTAAAAGACAAAATTTGACAAAATACACTTATATAGATGGTTACACTTTTATGGTCTAATAATTAAATCATTTTTGTCTGTGTACATTTATATTGTTGGAAGTGCTGGACTGGTATGATACAGATTTTGGTATACATTTGCAAATATTTCCCTAAACCCAGGCCTTTTAGATAAAGTTAACAATTTCAGGGACTGTAATGAATTAAGACTTTAAAACCCTTGATGAAAAAACAATTTAAAGAAAAATTTAAGAACATTTTTGAAAATAGATTTAAGATAAAAACTTTGGTAAAAACTGTATACTCAAATGTGTCACATAGAGAGTTAGTGGTCATAATTTAGAAATAGAAAATTGTGGACAATATAAAATTCCTAGAAAAGATAGAATATGTAAACTGTACCACTTGCTGGACAATGAAGACCACTCCTTCCTTAATTGTAAAATTAACAAAACAACTTGATATAATAATCTTTTTGAAAATTGTTTACCTTCTCATAATATTGTCTCTTACCCAAGAACAAAAAGTGAAAGAAATGCTAAACATTTATTACATGAATATGTTGAAAATATTGGCTCCCTTATAAAATAGTCATTATTAGAACTGAGGGCAAAAACCTAAAAAAAAATCCATGTGTTTTAATTTCTTATAGAATTGTTAATTCTTTGCATTATAATTGTTTTTTTGTTTGTTTGTTTTTTTGTCACAAACTAAATACCATATGTTTATATGACAATACAAATATTATCAAATTTTGTTGAATTAATGAATATTTTGAATATATTTATTCAATAGAGAAATAAGGAATTGCCTAAATTTTATTTAGAATAAGTTCTGAAGACAATCTTTAACATTTGTAAAACAGTATTGAATAATATAGATAAGTCTATCTACTATGATTTAAGTATAAATCATTTTGATTTAAGAAAATTAATTTGAGAAACAACTTTTCAATAGAAAAAGGCAGGCATTGGGAAAGTTTGCTATTATATTAGAAGATGATATTCATTTATTCTTCACTTACAATAAAGTACATGTTAAAAATAACTTAAATTGATTAAAAAGGTATAATGTCAAACCAAATAGTCATGAGTCAAATTAAAAAAAAACAATCAGCTATTTATTCAACTAGCTATATTATTTCATTTTATTTTTGAATTTTCTTGTCATAATCAAAGTAATTAAATTTCACAAACACATACATGTATATTTTACCTCAGACACATGACCTGTAAGTTATATAATTTTAACACATCAATGCAGTCAAGATTTCCCTTTATCCTTGACTAGTTTTTGATTAATACCTTGTGTATTAATTAAGCGAAAGGGGGTATAATGATGGACATATAGGGCCACCATGGTGGACATAATTTTTATGGCCACCATGAATAAGATAATGTCACAGGTAGTTCTGTATCTGCCCTGAAATTTGCAGACTTACCAGACAACCTGTTGTGGCTGCCCATGAATTGGTATTTTAGGTAAAATTATGCAGTTTTTTTTATTATAATATTCTTAATATTATTATAGATAGAGATAAAGTGTAAACAGCAATAATATTCATCAAAGTACGATCTACAAATAAGTCAACATGACCATAATTTTCAATTGATTCCTTATGAAGTTTTGCAATTTTTATCATTTTTTCGTAAATTTGTAAAATATTTTACAAAAGATTTACCACTTAATCTACTGGTCCAAATAGAATAAAAGCTAGCACCAATTCTAAATAAGGTATGTTGATTGAAGAATGTGTCAAATGCGCCTGTCATCCAACCGACATGTCTGCAAAGGCTAAATAAAACCTTGGGGTCTACAATGGAAAAAAACCTATTGCAAATGTAACAACTTTAAAACTAATTTGAATAAGGGGTCTTCAGTAACTATTATAAGACTACAATGGGAGGACCTGCTTTTGTTTAACCACTGGGCCAACAGAATTGCCTCAATTAATATTAGGGTATCTTACACTATCAATTATGGTTTTAAACTTATTTTATCGGCTTTGCTTATTTTTGAAGGCCATACGGTGACCTATAGTTGTTAATGTCTGTTTCATTTTGGTCTCTTGTGGACAATTGTCTCATTGACAATCATACCACATCTTCTTTTCGATATATAGATGTATAAACATAGATGTATACAAATAGATGTATCAATATAGATGTATAAACGTACATGTATACACATATATGTATACACATAGATGTATACACATTGATGCATACTCATAGATGTATACACATAGATGTATACACATAGATGTATAAACATAGCTGTATACACATAGATGTATAAACATAAATGTATAAACGTATAGATGTTTAAACATAGATGTATTAACGTAGATGTTTAAACATAGATGTATAAACATACATGTATACACATAGATGTATAAACATAGATGCATACACATAGATGTATAAACGTAGATGTATATAACGGAGATGTATAAACGTAGATGTATAAACGTAGATGTTGAAACATAGATGTATACACATAGATGTATACACATAGATGTATAAACATAGATGTATAAACATAGATGTTTAAACAAAGATAAAATTGAGAATGGAAATGCGGAATGTGTCAAAGAGACAACAACCCGACCATAGAAAAAACAACAGCAGAAGGTCACCAACAGGTCTTCAATGTAGCGAGACATTCCCGCACCCGGAGGCGTCCTTCCGCTGGCCCCTAAACAAATATATAATAGTTCAGTGATAATGAACGCCATACTAATTTCCGAATTGTACACAAGAAACTAAAATTAAAAAAATACAAGACAAACAAAGGCCAGAGGCTCCTGACTTGGGGCAGGCGCAAAAATGCGGCGGGGTTAAACATGTTTATGAGATCTCAATCCTCCCCCTATACCTCTAGCCAATGTAGAAAAGTAAATGCATAACAATACGCACATTTAAAATTCAATTCAAGAGAAATCCGAGTCTGATGTCAGAAGATGTAACCAAAGAAAATAAACAAAATGACAATAATACATAAATAACAACAGACTACTAGCAGTTAACTATTTAAAGGTTTTGTTAGTTTCTGAGGTGAATACTGACATTTGTGTGCTTTATAAAGAATATTTCCATAACAATTGGATGTGAAATACCTGAACGTATAAGAAATCTGCATGTTGAGCTATATTTACGAATGATGCCCTTATACCGATGATAAAATTTAGTAAATGTTTTGACTAGTTTGTGATATCGAAAACCCTGGTGTAATAATTTTTCAGTAATACATAAACTTCTCTCGTTAAAATCTAAAACATTGTTACATGCACGAGCGAATCGTACAAGTTGAGATATATAAACACCGTAAGATGGTGACAATGGAACGTCACCATCTAAAAATGGGTGTATAGACAAAGATGTATAAATAAAATTATCATAGATACGAGGATTAAAATTTGAATTTACACCAGTCGCGCGTTTCGTCTAGTAAAAAAGATTCAGAGTTTTATACGCGATCGTTTCATCTACAAATGACTTATCATTGACGTTCGAATTCAAAAAAGTTAAAAAGGCCAAATAAAGTACGAAGTTGAAGAGCATTGAGTTGTGAAACAATTGTTAAGATTGTGGTAAAAACATTAAACTTTGCAGAGTTTAAGTGTAGGTCATAACAAACATTTATAGCTATGCACCCAATTCAGACAATATATATGGCTGCTCTTGGCGCCCAATTTAAAATGGCCTCCATCAATCAACAGAAATCACAAAAATAATTAATAGCTTCACCAGTTTTGATCGTCTTTGGTAGAGTAATCACTAATGACAAAGACTATCATCTGAGGACTTTGGATATTGAAGTACTGGTGGCTATCTTGGATTGTGGCCAATTTGAAAACAAAAATTTCAAATATATCAATATCATTATTCGCTTTTTTTTTAATAATTGGTATTTGCATTGAATAATGTTTGATGCATTTAGAACTCGATTTGCAAATGATTGTTATATAACGGATAATCACTAAGTTTACCTAAATAACTATTTTCCACAAAAAATACAAATATATTAATATCCTAAATATGACCATATCAATGATAAATTCATTTCTATGTTGACTACTAGGCTGGTGATACCCTCGGGGAATTCAAACTCTACCAGTAGTTGCATCGACCCATTGGTTGTAAATTAACTCATCATAGATACCAGGATTACATTTTGTATTTACGCCAGTCGCGCGTTTCGTCTAATAAAAAGATTCAAAGTTTATACATGTATGTTTATACAGCTATAAACATAGACGTATACACATAGATGTAAACATAGATGTATGAACCTTTGATTATACCTCTATGGTTATCCTTTATACTTTTGCACCCCATTATTTTCTATTCTATATGTTTTTGCTAAACTTTCTCTATTCAATCATTATTTTTTGGGACCATCAATTTCTTTAATGTTAACCACATATCTTAATATCATGTATACATAAACCTCATATTGTTCTTACGTAGGTCAACGTGTAAAAACCAACATCAAAAGGTCACAGGCAAAAAACGATATAAATACCATATTCTTTGCAGTTTGAACTTAATTACATGCTTAACATGCTGATTTTGTATCTGTTCTCTGCCCATTATATCACTTTGCCTCATAATCTCTTTAAGAAAAATTCAAGCATCTAATCAAATGGCTGTTTATAAAGTTAGAATGCGACTATATATGATCAAACTCTTTAATGTAATTTTTATGTTCATCCGTAGCGGCGGAGGCATTCACTTTAAACTTCGTCCTTATGTAGGTTCGTACGTCGGTTAATGATGGCACATTTTGGAATTAATATTGATTCACTCATAGGGTCTTTGAATCGGAAATACATAATTATAAATGCATTCTAAAACCAGTTGTTGGCATGGTACAAGTTATCTTCTTCTTATATATTTTTTTATAGTATGATCTTAAAACCAGTACGGGAGGGATTGTGATTGATTTACATATGACTAACACATTGTCTGTCAATCAGTTCAATTAAGGGCTGAAGCTGGCATTTCATTAACTGCTAGAAGTCCTTTATTAATGTATGTATTATTGTCATGTTGATTATAGTTCATTCTGTTATCTGTTTTGACATCGGACTCGGATATCTTTTGAATTGAGTTTTACTGTGCGTATCCTTATATTTATTTCATCATTTTACATTGGCTGGCGCTCTCATTTTTACAGAATACTGTTTTCAAGTATCATTTGTATTATTTATAAGATAATAATCTTTTTTAACATGCAATCACAATCAAATTTTTGAACTGTTATAAGCTTTAATGTTTTATCCATACTTTCTTAAATGTTTAGGGTTCGACCTCTGCATAAAAATCCGGTTAAATGTCACTTGTCAGCCTCTTGATTTTATTAAGATAAGACTGCTGGTTTCCCGTTTGAATGGTTTTACACTAATCATGTTGGTGACCCTTTATAGCTTGCTAACTAGTGTGAGCCAAGATACGTACTTTGACATATAATGGTTTAATAATACAAATTGTGACTTGAATGGAGAGTTGTCTCATTGGAACTCATACTACATCTTATTATATCTATATGTTTCTGTATGATCATTCCTATATTTTCCATCCGTTGTATTTTTAGTGGTGGATAGAGTGAAACTGACACGTAAAGAAAAGTACGAGTTCTTGCTTGCAGTAAAAAACAATCCGGAAGACGATGTTATCAAATTTATAAGAGAGCATCCTTGGGTAATATCATGCATGTTTTGGTTTGGTAAGTATATATAAAATGAAGCCGTGATAATGCCATTGCTTTTTATTTAAAAAGGATTATTACTTAAGTTGTGTTTTACTGTTTACTTCTTCAAAACAAATATATCTTGTTTATCGTTTCCAACGCCAAAAAACACATTCATTTTATGCTTTCTTAGTACACAAATTTAAAATTAAAACCATACAAATCCCTCCCCATACACAATTTTGGCATTGTTTCTACTACAAATTTTAGATGCGTATCTTAAAAGTCATTTGGTGGTAATTTTTAACATCTTCCGACACCGCTTTGTAAAGAAGGACGGGTTATATTGATTCTGGAGTCCGCCCGTTTGTTTGTTTTTTTTGTCCCACGTTTGTACTTTTGTGTTCACAACTTCTTCTTGATATATAAACGCTTCACAAAAGTGTATGAAACATTCACAAACCCTATTGATATGATGTATGTGTCCATCTTCTATTTGATTTCTGATTTTAACAATTTTGCAGGTCATCTTTGGAATGTGCATACCATATGTTTAAAGCACATAGATGTGCACTTGAATCTCTTAATTAAACCCTTAAAATGATATTGCGAATTTTTAGTGTAAAATGACATTGTGCACCTTCATTTTTTTATAAGAATATTTTCTGAGGTTACTTGCCACAAAGCACGTTATTTGTATGATGACGGTGTCCATTTGGTATCGGTTATTCTTACCCCCCTTTATAATGACAATTTTTTGTTTGCACCTGTCCCGATTCAGGAAGCTGATGTTTAGTAAATGTCGTTTGTTGATGTTGTTCATAAGTGTTTCTCGTTTTTCGTTTTCTTTATAAATTAGACCGTTGGTTTGAATGATTTGACATTTGTTAATTTTGGAGCCCTTAAAAGTTTGTTTGGTATTTGGTGTGGGCAAAGCGCCGTGTTAAAAGACCGTAGTTTGACCTTTAATGGTTCATTTTAATAATTGTGACTTGTATTGAGAGTTGTCACAAGGGCACTCATGCCACATCTTCTTATATCTGTATTAATTTAAAAACTTAAATAATATTACACGTCCTTAACTACTCTTCTTAGTTACATAGTGTGATACTGACCTTATACGGTATATTTTGGGTCAGCAAATTTCATATGGACCCTATATATATTCCTTATTACGTCACATGCACACTATGTATTTAATCCTACCGACTATCTGAACATGTGGTATTTAGAATAGTGACCTTTCATAGAGAGCAAGTATTCAATACAGTTAGCATTAGCAAATTACATGCTCCTATTGATCGTAATAAAACAAATGCCAACAACTTGTTAGCTTTAAATCTGTTTTATGAACTTATTCTAATCTTTCATCATCAATTTTCTCGTCTATTGAAACCTTTAAAAACAATTCTCAGTCCTTTTTTATTTTATAGACTTCTGTCAAACTATCATTAGTTACATCTTTTAATTTACTTGTAAATTTTTACTAATATTAATAGTATAGCAATGCCATAAATATCATGTCTTTCACTTATGTATTGTAAAAACGTATGTCTGTACTGTAGTTTGAACACCAAAAAGATCAATAAACATTAAAAAAAACATAAAAAAACTATCATTTCACATGTTTCAGTAGTAGGTATGGACTTTAATACAAAAAGCTCAATCTATAGAAATGAAGAATATAATTATAGTTTGAAATACTGACACCAATAAAGATATGCAAGTGGTTATATCACTGCTTTCGTGTTTTTCAGAGACCGACAGTTGTACTATAGAGAATGGAACCAAAACCTTGCATGATGGGAGGAACTGCTTCTGTTCACAAGATTTGGAAATATATGTAAAAAAGAAGGTATAGATGAAGATGAAATGATAAACAGATTAGAAATAAGCATTGCATATGGCATGTGTCCACACTTGATATTTGCCAAATATGGACTAAGTGTTTCATGTAAGCAAGAAATCACATCAACCGAAATTTTTAAAGTTTGGGATACCAGTGATATAACGAATAATGTAAGACATATCTCTAGACCTAGTGCTGGTGTATAATATTTAATCCATTTACTAATACTGTATTGCAAATTTGAAATACTTAAAGCAGTTTTACCTCTTTACACTACCATGAAAGTGAAAATTGAGGACATGATTTCAGTAAAGCATCATAATTCTCCCGTGTTGTTTGCAGTTGCGCACTATAGGATTTCTATGGCAAAGATGATTGCACAAAACTTTCCACATTTTCCAGAAGACTTAACGTTCCGTGAACCATGTTTGGTAAGTTTTGATTGCTTACAACATGGCGAACTCTACGTGGCACTAATGACGAATCAATTCAATGGATTCACAACGCTTTTACAATTTCATAATAACTTATGCCATGATAAGTTACTGATGACATGGGAGCTTTGGGCCAAGAAACTTGGAAAATGCATTGAAGAAAAAAGGAAAGTAGAACGAGAGCTTCTTCTGTCGCCTAAAAAGATACCAATTGGGGGATATAACTACCTCTTTCATTACGCCTACCAAACAGGTAAGACACGAATACCTTTAAAAGTATAACAGTATAATAGTATATCAGTATAACAGTATGATAGTATTTCAGTATAACAGTATAATAGTATATCAGTACATCAGTATAATAGTATATCAGTATAACAGTATAATAGTATATCAGTATAACAGTATAAAAGTCTATCAGTATAACAGTATAATAGTATATCAGTATAACAGTATAAAAGTATATCAGTATAACAGTATAATAGTATATCAGTACATCAGTATAATAGTATATCAGTATAACAGTATAATAGTATATCAGTATAACAGTATAAAAGTATATCAGTATAACAGTATGATAGTATTTCAGTATAACAGTATAATAGTATATCAGTATAACAGTATAATAGTATATCAGTACATCAGTATAATAGTGTATCAGTATAACAGTATAATAGTATATCAGTATAACAGTATAATAGTATATCAGTATAACAGTATAATAGTATATCAGTACATCAGTATAATAGTATATCAGTATAACAGTATAATAGTATATCAGTACATCAGTATAATAGAATATCAGTATAACAGTATAATAGTATATCAGTATAACAGTATAATTGTATATCAGTATAACAGTATAATACTATATCAGTACATCAGTATAATAGTATATCAGTATAACAGTATAATAGTATATCAGTACATCAGTATAATAGTATACCAGTATAACAGTATAATAGTATATCAGTATAACAGTATAAAAGTATATCAGTATAACAGTATAATAGTTTATCAGTATAAGAAGCAAACGTATATCAGTATAACAGTATATCAGTTTAACAGTATATTAGTATAAAAGAGGGACGAAAGATACCAGAGGGACAGTCAAAAATCATAAATCGAAAATAAACTGACAACGCCTGGCTAAAAATGAAAGAAGACAAACAGACTAACAATAGAACATAAGGCACAACATACAAAACTAAAGAATAAGCAACACGAACCCCACCAAAATCTAGGGTCTGATCGCAGATGGTCCAGAATGATAAGTATATCCTGCTCCACATGTGGCATCCGTCGTGTTGCTTGTGTTATAACAAATCCGGTCAATAGTCTAATTCGGTAGGTCACATTCATGAAAGGGAAGGGAATTGTAGTTACGACGTAAGAAACATATCCGATATCATTTGTCATAACGGTCAACCAATCCCGTGATGGCGCCCGTAAAATTTACGAAGGGATTATTTCAACTTCATCATTTGGAACTCTTGGTCTGATAGCTACCTTGTGAGCAGCAACCCTCTATCAAGAAAATCATGTTAGGGAATGCAAGCACGGGAATATCGTATCAATTTGGAGATATATACCCCGTATGGAGGTGCTGCTGGAATGTTGCTACATAGAAATGGAAAGTTCACAATTGAGAAGCTGAAATCATCTCTTTTGTCGTAAAGTTTTGTTTTCAACCGATCCTCATTGTCAATTTCTAGACATTTCAAATTTTGATACATGGATCTATATATTTCAGGTTGTTATTCAATTTACCATAAAGTTTTAAGGGACACAAAGTTTTATCGACAGTACCTAAAAAGAAAACAAGATGTACATATCACAAGAATATTAGATGAACTCATGGTTAAGGCTGTGTTTACAGGAGATCCTAATGTTGTCCAGCTTTTTGTAAATCGTGGATTTAATGTCAATGCAACTTTTCTTAGAGTTACAGTCCTAAAATGGACTGAATATTTGGCGTATGACGATGTTTGCAAAGTTTTAGAATCGAGTAAAGCCTTTCGTAAAAATGATAATGGTTATCCCATTTTCGGTTGCCTCATCAAGCATGGTGTATTTAGACATATATCATATCCTTTCCCTGCCATTGACCCGTTACCAATCATTCACCAGGCATGTGAAAGTGGTAGTTGCTCTGATTTGCCATTTGATGCGTTTCAGATTGCTTTCAGGTACGAACAGTATGACATTGTAAAATATCTTTTATTACGAGGGTGTGATGCTTCATGTATTATGGGAAACCTCGACCATGACGACATACGTGTACCTATATTCTTCTATTTATTAATAAGCTCAAACGCAAAATTAAAGTTCGAAGCAATACTAAAGCTTTATACAAAGGGAATATATCGAAATATTATAACAACTGTTGCAGAATCCGATGTTCTTGATATGATTTATGATGTTACAAGCAATCACCTTAATGCAAACAAAGAGGAACTCCTTACAAACAATTTATTAAGAACAAGTATTGGAAAGTCCGAAGAAGACTTGGCAAAGTTTGTTGATTGGATTGGTAAACCGCAGTCACTTAAAAACATATGTCGTCGTTTCTTCAGGTCAACATATAGAGTAGCAAAATATGTCGTATTTTTGAAATCAATTAAAACTGTCGTTCCAGCATCTATACATAACTATTTATCAATGCAAGATTTTCTAGAGTTTTTACTGCCTGATTCTGAACTAAAAGAGATAGAAGAAAAGACTAAGAATGCAGAGAAATACGTATTAAAATGCTCTCCTGATCAGTTTGAATTAAACTTGCATGATTCGAATTGAAAAAAAACCACAAAGAATGCAGAAAGAAACGTATAAAAATGCTCTCCTGATCAGTATGAGTTAAACTTGCATGATTCAAATTGAAAAAACATAAAGAATGCAGAAAAAAACGTATTTAAATGCTTTCCTGATCGGTATGAGTTAAACTTGCATGACTCAAATTAAAAACATAAAGAATGAGGAGAAATACGTATTAAAATGCTCTCCTGATCAGTATGAATTAAACTTGCATGATTCGAATTGAAAAAAAAATTAAAGAATGCAGAAAGAAACGTATAAAAATGCTCTCCTGATCAGTATGAGTTAAACTTGCATGATTCGAATTGAAAAAACTTAAAGAATGCAGAAAGAAACGTATTTAAATGCTCTCCTGATCGGTATGAGTTAAACTTACATGATTCGAATTAAAAAAAAACATAAACAATGAGGGGAAATACGTATTAAAATGCTCTCCTGATCAGTATGAACTAAACTTTTGTAAAACGAATTATATTAAATTTAAGACTAATGGATATGGTTAGGTAATTTGTTTGTAAAGGCGAAGTATCAACTTAAGTTGATAGGAGATAGCAACAAATATAACTATTATCTTACAAAATGCATAATACATATTGTAATCCAACTAATTTTTCAGACTTTCGCGAGGAGAAAAATAAAGCGAATATATAGAACTTAGATCTTATCTATTTAACTACATCAAATATATTTGAAAATCGCAAAGACTACAAAGGGCTTTACGTGATATAAAGTATTTTGGAAAATAATTTAGTTTTAACAGTTATATGGTAAAATAAAGAGCATTAAGGATAAAAGTCAATTTGCAACTTATTTTATTAATAAACTCATCCCAGATACCGGGATCAAATTTTACATTTACGCCAGAAGCGCGTTTTGTCTACAAAAGACTCATCAGTGACGCTCAAGTCCAAAAAGGTTAAAAAAAAAAAAAACCTAATAAAGTACGAAGTTAAAGAGCATTTAAGACCAAAATTCCGTAAAGTTTTGCCAAATACAGCTAGGGTAATCATTAATCTCCGAAACACAACCGTTATAACATGCAAACAGTGATCGATAGACACTTGAGGTCTTCAGTAAGGGCAATGGGAACATATGGTCTACTTCAATAATGACCATGATCTTTAACTTTGAATATCTTTTTTTCAATGTATACAACTATTTTATTTTTAAATTGGCAATTCTATTGAGTTTAAAGAATAATAGAAAGAGTCCTTGTGGTTGATACTAATTACAAAAGAGGGACGAAAGATACCAAAGGGACAGTCAAACTCATTAATCTAAAACAAACTGACAACGCCATGGCTAAAAATGAAAAAGACAAACAGACAAACAATAGTACACATGACACAACATAGAAAACTAAAGAATAAACAACACGAATCGCACCAAATACTAGGGGTGATCTCAGGTGCTAGTGAAGGGTCTTCAACCATGAGAAAAATCCTGACGGTATATTGAGGAAAGCATGCAGAACATGTGTAACTTTTACAGTTCAAACATGAAACCCAACAGCATTATTAAAGCAATATATAAAAAAAAAACCAGACGTGAATCATCGACAACTTTAGACACACATGCCCCTTGCTTTGGAAATAAAGGATGTGTCGAAACTTAAAAATGTCCAAGCGTGTTCAACCATCCACTTAACAGGGTTATTTAAGCGCGTTATACTAGTATAGGATTAAAATCTTAAAATCAGGTGGAAAGAACATGACATCAGATCGGATCTATAAGTAAGGGCAATGGGAACATATGGTCTACTTCAATAATGACCATGATCTTTAACTTTGAATATCTTTTTTTCAATGTATACAACTATTTTATTTTTAAATTGGCAATTCTATTGAGTTTAAAGAATAATAGAAAGAGTCCTTGTGGTTGATACTAATTACAAAAGAGGGACGAAAGATACCAAAGGGACAGTCAAACTCATTAATCTACAAGCAAACAATGGAAATTTTTATTTGACATTAAAAAAAGGAAAACATTTATTGTAACTTGAATGGCAATTGTTATTTTGATCTTCGAATGAGTTAACTTCGATTATATTCAGAGGAGTTGCTTGACTGGCTGGAGTTTTGATTATTGCACTCTCAAGCCCCTGTCGTAAGAATAGTATTAAATTGGAGGCACTAACACCAGTGCTCTACTTCTATCTCAGAAGTTGTTATTTCTCTGTCTGGCTCAGCATCCTTGAAATCAATGAAATCAATGACCATAAATGTTCCTAATAATTCAACAAAATGCAAACACAACAAAATATAAAACCTCGGGAAGTGAAGTAGGATATTTACCAAACATTGTTAACCTGATCCTACGCTACGCTTTTCGTGAATTAAATAAGTATTTCCGTAAAAGACGTGCTGTATATATATATATATATATATATATATAAATTTGCGAAAGCAAATTTACAGATCTAACATTGTTGGGTTGATGTTTAGACGAGTTGTATATATATATATATATATATATATATATATATATACAACTCGTCTAAACATCAACCCAACAATGTTAGATCTGTAAATTTGCTTTTGCAAATTTTGGGTTTTCCCTCGCCGGGATTCGAACCCATGCTACTGTGATATCGTGACACCAAATCGCCTGCACTGCAGCCGTCCCGCTAGACCACACGACCACCTGGGCTCTCAAAAAAAGAGCTTTCGCTGGCCGTGTGTTACCTTTCTTCGTCAGTTTTAATCTAGCGGCGTACTACAGTACATGATATATAAGGCATGAAGATGTTATTGTTACAGATCAGCTAGATTATCTATAGTAAAGGATCCTACAAATTAATGTAATATACAGTCACAGAAAATAATTATATTTATAAGTACGTCTGAGTCAGTGACAACTCTACAACAGATGTATCCATCGGATCGCCATCAATGATGGTGATACATGGCTGTGTACATAATGTATATACAACTCGTCTAAACATCAACCCAACAATGTTAGATCTGTAAATTTGCTTTCGCAAATTTTTGGTTCTTCCCTCGCCGGGATTCGAACCCATGCTACTGTGATATCGTGACACCAAATCGCCTGCACTGCAGCCGTCCCGCTAGACCACACGAAATTTACAGATCTAACATTGTTGGGTTGATGTTTAGACGAGTTGTATATACATTATGTACACAGCCATGTATCACCATCATTGATGGCGATCCGATGGATACATCTGTTGTAGAGTTGTCACTGACTCAGACGTACTTATAAATATAATTATTTTCTGTGACTGTATATTACATTAATTTGTAGGATCCTTTACTATAGATAATCTAGCTGATCTGTAACAATAACATCTTCATGCCTTATATATCATGTACTGTAGAACGCCGCTAGATTAAAACTGACGAAGAAAGGTAACACACGGCCAGCGAAAGCTCTTTTTTTGAGAGCCCAGGTGGTCGTGTGGTCTAGCGGGACGGCTGCAGTGCAGGCGATTTGGTGTCACGATATCACAGTAGCATGGGTTCGAATCCCGGCGAGGGAAGAACCAAAAATTTGCGAAAGCAAATTTACAGATCTAACATTGTTGGGTTGATGTTTAGACGAGTTGTATATACATTATGTACACAGCCATGTATCACCATCATTGATGGCGATCCGATGGATACATCTGTTGTAGAGTTGTCACTGACTCAGACGTACTTATAAATATAATTATTTTCTGTGACTGTATATTACATTAATTTGTAGGATCCTTTACTATAGATAATCTAGCTGATCTGTAACAATAACATCTTCATGCCTTATATATCATGTACTGTAGTACGCCGCTAGATTAAAACTGACGAAGAAAGGTAACACACGGCCAGCGAAAGCTCTTTTTTTGAGAGCCCAGGTGGTCGTGTGGTCTAGCGGGACGGCTGCAGTGCAGGCGATTTGGTGTCACGATATCACAGTAGCATGGGTTCGAATCCCGGCGAGGGAAGAACCAAAAATTTGCGAAAGCAAATTTACAGATCTAACATTGTTGGGTTGATGTTTAGACGAGTTGTATATACATTATGTACACAGCCATGTATCACCATCATTGATGGCGATCCGATGGATACATCTGTTGTAGAGTTGTCACTGACTCAGACGTACTTATAAATATAATTATTTTCTGTGACTGTATATTACATTAATTTGTAGGATCCTTTACTATAGATAATCTAGCTGATGTGTAACAATAACATCTTCATGCCTTATATATCATGTACTGTAGTACGCCGCTAGATTAAAACTGACGAAGAAAGGTAACACACGGCCAGCGAAAGCTCTTTTTTTGAGAGCCCAGGTGGTCGTGTGGTCTAGCGGGACGGCTGCAGTGCAGACGATTTGGTGTCACGATATCACAGTAGCATGGGTTCGAATCCCGGCGAGGGAAGAACCAAAAATTTGCGAAAGCAAATTTACAGATCTAACATTGTTGGGTTGATGTTTAGACGAGTTGTATATACATTATGTACACAGCCATGTATCACCATCATTGATGGCGATCCGATGGATACATCTGTTGTAGAGTTGTCACTGACTCAGACGTACTTATAAATATAATTATTTTCTGTGACTGTATATTACATTAATTTGTAGGATCCTTTACTATAGATAATCTAGCTGATCTGTAACAATAACATCTTCATGCCTTATATATCATGTACTGTAGTACGCCGCTAGATTAAAACTGACGAAGAAAGGTTACACACGGCCAGCGAAAGCTCTTTTTTTGAGAGCCCAGGTGGTCGTGTGGTCTAGCGGGACGGCTGCAGTGCAGGCGATTTGGTGTCACGATATCACAGTAGCATGGGTTCGAATCCCGGCGAGGGAAGAACCAAAAATTTGCGAAAGCAAATTTACAGATCTAACATTGTTGGGTTGATGTTTAGACGAGTTGTATCTACATTATGTACACAGCCATGTATCACCATCATTGATGGCGATCCGATGGATACATCTGTTGTAGAGTTGTCACTGACTCAGACGTACTTATATATATATATATATATATAATATATATACAACTCGTCTAAACATCAACCCAACAATGTTAGATCTGTAAATTTGCTTTCGCAAATTTTTGGTTCTTCCCTCGCCGGGATTCGAACCCATGCTACTGTGATATCGTGACACCAAATCGCCTGCACTGCAGCCGTCCCGCTAGACCACACGACCACCTGGGCTCTCAAAAAAAGAGCTTTCGCTGGCCATGTGTTACCTTTCCACGTCAGTTTTAATCTAGCGGCGTACTACAGTACATGATATATAAGGCATGAAGATGTTATTGTTACAGATCAGCTAAATTATCTATAGTAAAGGATCCTACAAATTAATGTAAGATACAGTCACAGAAAATAATTATATTCATAAGTACGTCTGAGTCAGTGACAACCCTACAACAGATGTATCCATCGGATCGCCATCAATGATGGTGATACATGGCTGTGTACATAATGTATATACAACTCGTCTAAACATCAACCCAACAATGTTAGATCTGTAAATTTGCTTTCGCAAATTTTTGATTCTTCCCTCGCCGGGATTCGAACCCATGCTACTGTGATATCGTGACACCAAATCGCCTGCACTGCAGCCGTACCGCTAGACCACACGACCACCTGGGCTCTAAAAAAAAGAGCTTTCGCTGGCCATGTGTTACCTTTCCACGTCAGTTTTAATCTAGTATATATATATATATATGGAACTTGTGAATATACTATTTCCACTTAAAATCTTGGCGATTCTAAACAACTTCATTCAATGATTTAATAAAATATCGACCTTTATAATTAAGCATACATGCTTGTATGAGGAAAATATTTTTGACATGATAATGTTCATGATTTATTACGACAAAACATGCATGCTAAAATTTTTATGAAATGAAAAAAAAACAAAGTCACACTGACGTAAAAGATAATGATAAGTTAAAAACATTTATATTATTATTTGCTATCAATCAGTTTATCATAACTAAGATAAGACTGTGTATCATTTTTTTTTATTTTGAATTAATTTAAAGTTTAACTGATATCGTCTTCTATATCTCCGGGCCGAGTTGTCCAGCATTCATTTTAACATTATATATATAACACATGATGAAACATATAGACCCTGTTAAACCAATGTATGTTTAACGTTTACAACAATAGCACACTTATAGACCCTCATTACAACTTATTGATCGACGAACATACACAAATGAACACTTTATCATAATTGAACTCTGAAGAAGATGTGAAATTAAATTATTTGTAGAGAAAAATGTAGCCGTTTATCATATTATTGCTTTGCTTAAAATGACTAACTGTCTTTTTTAGTGTTTGTTATGATTATGGAGATAATTGAAGTGAAGTGATGGGCAATTGTGGAAGTACAAACAAATGTACGTGTAACCAACAGATAATATATGCAAACAGCGAGGGTAAACAGTTTAACTGGTGTAAGTACAAAATAGCTTGTAATTTAACATACGCCATTTGTGTTTCTGTTTGTTAGGTACAACCTATCTATTTATGTATCTTCGAAGTATATATGAGGGTCGGGATGGAGTTCACCATTTTTTCCCATTACAATAAAATCTTTCCTTAACTAAGTAATATTCATTTTGTAAAATTCATCAGAAATTTGTTTACTATTAATCAAAATGTATGTATAATCGTATGGGGTCTTAGTTGTGTACATCGCACATTTCAGTTATCATTTATATAGTTACGATATATTAACATTGCTGTCATATTTAATTTAAAGAGTGCATACTTTAAAATTAATATAGATTTACTCATAATGTCTTTGCATCGGAAATAAACACATTTATTCTAAAACCATTAGTTCTAAAACCATTCTTTTCATATATATTTTATCATGGTATGATACTAAATTCCTAACAGGAGGGATTGTTCTTGTTTTGCATATGGTGAAGACATACTCTTTCAATCAGTTTGATTGAGGTCTGGAGCTGCCATGTAAGTAACAGCTAGAAGTCCTCTGTTAATAAAACTGAGAATGGAAATGGGGAATGTGTCAAAGAGACAACAACCCGAGCATAGAAAAAACAACAGCAGAAGGTCACAAACAGGTCTTCAATGTAGCGAGAAATTCCCGCCCCGGAGACGTCCTTCGGCTGGCCCCTAAACAAATATATACTAGTTCAGTGATAATGAACGCCATGCTAATTTCCAAATTGTACACAAGAAACTAAAATTAAAATAATACAAGACTAACAAAGGCCAGAGGCTCCTGACTTGGGAAAGGCGCAAAAATGCGGCGGGGTTAAAATGTATGTCTCATCGTCATTTTGCTTATAGATAGTTAATTCTGTTACATATTATAGCATTGGATAAGGACTTTTTTAATTAAGTTTTACAGTGCCCATTGTTGTGCGTTTGTTTGTTCTATATTGGCTAATTCTATCAGGGGTAGTTGAGATTTAAAAAAATATGTTTACCACCGCTGCATTTTTGCGCCTAGAAAAGGAATACTCGCATTTACTGGTATTTAGTTCAAAAATAATTCCAACTTATTATTAAACAAGGTTATACGCCAACCAAACGTTAATCTCAACACTGAACGTCATACAGATCGTTAAATTCCTTGTCCTATATACCATAATTTAATACATTTATTATTTATTCTCAAAAGCTCGAGGATTAAACAAACCGATTTTTTTTTAAGTTTGTCTGATAACATGCAAATAGACTGGGCAACGCAGTCTCCTGTATATTCAGACGAGCATATTTGAAGAGGTGGAAAAAAGGAACTATGGCGGTTTGATTCAGAATTTGT
This sequence comes from Mytilus edulis, assembly GCA_019925275.1. NCBI lineage: Eukaryota > Metazoa > Mollusca > Bivalvia > Mytilida > Mytilidae > Mytilus > Mytilus edulis. The sequence continues at coordinate 60,952,271 of CM034361.1, forward strand.
GCCTTGCAAAAGACCACCTTTACCGATCCCTCAAATTGGTGTTGTAATGTACATAGTTCGTTGGTATGCAGAGACAGAGGAACCTCATCTGCAAGAGGCATACAATTCAAGGGTCGCCTTTCCTATTTGGCGATTAAACTACATCCCTATGGCCACTCCCACATGCACCCCTGCTTTAATATGGTTCAAATTCCGACGGGAGAAGATCGTTGATCATATTTGTACTACACTCAATCATGTTGGTTGAATATAACTGTACTGTTAATGATCATTTTAATGTACTGAAGCAGTGACCCTTCAGGTTAGTAATTAGTCACAACCAATCCAGTTCATACAGAGTTTGTTTCTATATTATCATTGCTTCTATATTATCATATATTATTCATATATTTGTTCATTTGTTGTATTTGTAGTGGTGGAAAGAGTTAATCTGACACGTAAACAAAAGTACGAGTTCTTGCTTGCAGTAAAAAATAAACCAGAAGACGATGTTATTACATTTATAAGAGAGCATCCCTGGATAATATCATGCATGTTTTGGTTCGGTAAGTTTATCCAGATTTATAAAAATTAAGGCGTAATAGTTCCATTTGTTTTTTATTTGAAAAGGAGTCAGATTAAAGTTATATTCTAATGTTAACTCATTTTTCGTTTCACACGACAAAAATACATATCATTGTGCTTTCGTGGTTCATAAAGTCGGAATTTGAAAACCATAGCATCCCAAACCACAGCCAGTATGTTTGTGTGTTTGTCTGTCCGTCTGGCAATCAGATTTAAACACTTTTTATCTACTTGCTTGAATATATTGATTTGATATTTATGTGTACTGTTTTATCATACCAAGTTTCAAATTAAGTTCAGGTCTGATGATCTGTACGGTCGTTGGACTCAAATTTTCAGTTAACTGCACTTTTTTCGTCAAGCTTGAAGATATTGATTTAAAAATTGGTATATATTTCTTATATTCCTTACACCATAGCAAAGTTATAGATCAAGTTAGAATTTTTTTCCAATACAAGGACAATTTTTAACCGGTAGGGGACTATGTATAGCCATGCAATACTCACATAGTGCTTGTGTTTGTATAAATATGTTAGGGGTTACTTTCAATAAAGTATAGACTTTGCCATAACGTTAACTGTTAGACGAGGGTGTAACCCCATAATATCACACTTTATTGAAATATTCTCTTAATCATGTCAATTCTATTGTGAACCCCCTATTTATTTTTTTGTTATCATTCGTTTTTGTGGTTTTCTTAATGTTCACACATTGCCGATTATGGCTCCTGTTTGAGACCAGACAGCGATAAGACACGAAAAGCGAAAAACTCGGATTACTATCCTCAATTATCTGAAATGTCCTATCATTTTGTGGCCGCAGTCGTATAATTTCTAAAAAGATTCCTACAGATTGCGAATGATCCGGAGAGGTCGACCACGCAACCTGACAGTAAGGTGCGTCCCGTAACATTCGGGGAAACTCCTACTAGACAAAATCGGCAAAGTATCTACGAATGTTACGGGACGCATCTAACTGTCGGGGTTATTAGCCGACCCTCTGGACCATTCTCTATCCGTAATTATCTGTTACGAACGAATACGACTACATTTAGACAATGATTGGACATTCCAGATTCATTGAATTTACCAATCTGACTTTTTACCTATCGTGTATTAATGCTGTATGACCTCAAACGGGAGCCATAATCGGCACTGTGTGAACGCTGCATTATTAAGTAATAGATTATTCAAGGGGAAGGGTTAAGACTTGTTTTTTACAGACATCTACACACACAAAAAACTATACTTCCTTCACTTTATGACCTGTTTTTTCAGAGACCTACACTTGTATTAAAGAGAAAGGAACTTCAATTGAGCATGTTGTGAATTGCTCCTGTTCACAAGATTTAGAAATATGTACAAAAGAAGGAATAGATGAATATGAAATAATAAAAAGATTAGAAATAAGCATTGCCTATGGCATGTGTCCACACTGGATATTTAACAAATATGGCCTTAGTGTTTCATGTGAGCAGGAGATCTCATCAGGTGATGTTTTTAATGTTTGGGATACTAATGATATAACGGAGAATGTAAGACAGTTGTCTAGACCTAGTGCTGGTGTATATTTAATTCATTTACTTATTCTATACTGCAAATCTAAAACATTAATTGAAGTTTTACCTCTTTATACTACATTGATGATGAAAATTTGGGACACGGTTTCAGTCAAGCATCATATTTCTCCTGTGTTGTTCGCAGTTGCGCACTATAGGATTTCTATGGCAAAGATGATTGCACAATATTTTCCACCACCACCTAAATATCGCTGTGATAATTGTATGGTCGATATTAATGACTTTCGACATGGCGCGCTCCACATAGCACTAAGGACGAATCAATTCAATGGATTTACAACGCTTTTACCATTACATCCCAAACTTGTAATAGATGTCGATGCGACTTGGCGGTTATGGGCCAGGAAACTTGGAAAATGCGTTGAAGAAAAAAGAAAAGAGGAAGCAGAGCTTCTTTTGTCGCCTAAAAAAATACCAATTGAAGGATATAATTATCTCTTTCAGTATGCCTACCAAACAGGTAAGACACGAATACTTTTATATAACAGTCTAACAGTAAAACTGGATAACTGTATAACACCAAGTACAACAATACAGCAGTATAACAGTCTAACCTTTTAACACATAGAATAACATTTGGTGACCAAATACACATATTTTACACATAATATATTGAGTTTTTTTCTTAATAATTTTTTTAAGTTTTTTTAGGGCATCATCTGTAGGGAATTCTTGTATTTTAAATCGATAAAGTATTCCTTTACAATTTTGCTCAAATATAAAATGTTATATGCCCTGGTTCCACACATAAGTAGCTGCATATGCTTCCGGAACACCTGAGATCATCAAAAGTTTTTGTTGGGATGCTAAGTGGTAAGTCTTTAATTTTCTAAGTATTATTATGTGTACAGTTTTTTTCTGTTGGTCTTGTCATTTTAGCCATGAAGTTGAACGTTGTCAATCTATTTTCGATTTATGAGGAAAATAATACTTTTTATCTTTTGCCTCCCTGTACCTGGGATAATATCCCTAATGCGCCTTGAAATGGGGAACTCAAAAGTTACGTGTAAACATAAATTCTCTGTGTAATGATATTTGACACTTTTCTATGATAAAAAAGTGACTGGGTTTAACCATTTGTGTTAATTTAGAAAGTAGGGGAACAAAGAAAAAATGTGTTAAATTTATGGAGCTATTAAATGTGTCCAAAGTATTTATTTTCAAAGAACTTATTGTGTTAAAAATGGGATTTTTTACCATGAGGAGCCGCATCACAACAGGATACTCGGGGTATGCTAATTTACGGAAAAAGTAATCTCACTTCGTACCCCGAAAATTTAACCACATATGTCAAAATGTCTAAGCTTCGAAACGAGCCTTCACACATATCCAAGTTAACGATATGGACTGAGCAACAGAAGAAAACGTTACCATTACCGCCTGTGGAGAAACTAATACGCATCTTGACCCAATTTAGAAGCTTAATTCCAAAAGTTTTCAGACTGATTTATGGATGAGTTCACCTTGTACACCACAGAAAATTGTGAAAATGATGGTTAGTAGTTTTTTTATTTATACCTAGTTATCATAAATGGTTTAAGATACATATTATTGATAAAGATCAGCAAAAACTCAATGAAATTTTCGCTTTTAAAATGCATTACTGGCACGGGACTAAACACTTTTTTAACTCTGGTCTACAGGAATACCTGATAATCAATGGAGATAACACACTTCATACGAGTAAAGTGAGATACATCATCAAATGTGCTTTTATCCAATGATTTGACCCCTGGTCAGTAGATATCATATGCAAATAAACAGAAAAACATTTACAGTGAAAAAGGGAGAGGGTCAAACCTGTTTGAAAACAATATTTCTAAACCTATTCAACTATCAAGCTAGTTAGATACTACTCATTGCTTCTAATATAAAAGGTTTAAATGAAGGTGGCTAAGCCACAAGGGAGAAGCATTTGTCTTTCTTTGTGATAAAACTTTCAAGAATTAGATTTTTCTCTCTCAATAATACTTATGTATTTAAATCAAATGATAACACAGCCTGAGTAATTTTTTTTGTCTTATTTCAGTTCCAGCCATACCATTACTTTTAAACCTGAGATGGCAAAGGTTTTAAAGAGTCCTGAATAACTGGTAGGCATTTTGTTTTATTGGGCAGCTCTAAATTGTTTATTTATGGTATTTAAGCAATTGAAATTACAGTCGGTATGTTAAAAATATGCTTATATGAAAACTGTTGCTATGGTCTTGATATTAAATGAAAAGGCTTAGTTACATGTATTGTGTATAATTATTGTATTTATATTTCACTGATACAAAATATTGTAAAATTGTATATTCTATAAGCTGTATTGCTTCTGAATAAAGTATTATTATTATTACAGATCGTTTCGACTCAATATTTTGAGTTAAATCTTGCTCAAACTGTTTCTCACGTAACACTGCAAACTATATTTAGCACTATTTTGATCTGTCGTTATTTAATGCCGCCATAATACATGTGATGTCACAATGTTTCCTTTAATAACTCATGTGGATTTCTCACTGATAAAAGGTTTTCACTGAAATACATGTAAAAAACATTTTTACTCAAATAGAATTATGTGAAAGGACAAGTTTTGAAAATTTGCACTTCATTGCACTCTAAATATATGATAAGGATGACTTTCCCAGTAGTTTAGAGTGGTTTCCAAGGTATTAAATACCAGATTTCCACTAGTAAGAATTATTATTTTGGTGGTTTTCTTTTTTTATAAAATCTTCATTTTTGCATAATTTCTCTGTCAAAATGCACTTTAAGGCATAAGAAAATTTTATAGAATGCTTTAACAGGGTCTGTGTATTGTAATTTATCATATGAAGTTTTGTCCTTGTTTTGACTAGTGAAGGTATACTGGAAGAAATTTTTTATACATACACATTGTATTCAAAATAATTGAATATAGTGACCAAAGTGTTATTGCCTTATAGTGCTAAAACAGCTTAATTTTTTTTCAGAAATGGACAAAAATACACAGATTCATTCAGAATGTCATACCGATGAAGATCACATAAAAATATTTGGAAAAATCAGAACTATGGATTTCAATATGGGACAATATCCCTAATGCGCCTTGAAATGAGGAACTCAAAAGTCATGTGTAAACAAAAATTCTCTGTGTAGTGCTATTTGACACTTTTCTATGATAAACAAGTGACTGAGCTTAACCATTTGTGTTAATTTAGAAAGTAGGGGAACACAGAATAAATGTGTAAAATCTATGGAGCTATTAAATGTGTTCAAGTATTAAATTTTCAAAGAACTTATTGTGTTGAAAATGGGATTTTTTACCATGAGGAGCCGCATCACAAAAGGATACTCGGGTTTTGCTAATTTACGGAAAAATTAATCTCACTTCGTACCACGAAAATTTAACCACATATGTCAAAATGTCTCAGCTTCGAAACGAGCCATCACACATATCCAAGTTAACAATATGGACTGAGCAACAGAAGAAAACGTTACCATTACCGCCTATGGAGAAACTAATACGCATCTTGACCCAACGTTCATGCACTTGTAAGTTGCCGCTGATGTTTGTATACATCAAATTGCCAGTGCTTTGATTTAGATGAACTTGTTTTTTTTTAATAAATGTTTCTTTACCTATACTAATATAAATCAATTTTGCCTGCAAGAAATGGCAATAACTGCTTGAAGTCTTTAAATGACATTTCTGTTATTCATGTAACATTATTGGCACTATGAGAATTTTCTAAAAAACTGTTCTTCTTCTTCCAAGTAAGGAACCGAATTTGTAATCGAATGTGTACTGTCGCACGAAACTTTACGCAGTGTCAGGCAGCACAGCTTGTCTTCTCATAGATATAGGAAGATGTGGTGTGAGTGCCAATGAGACAACTCTCCATCCACATGACAATTTATAAAAGTAAACCATTATAGGTCAATGAACGGCCTTCAACACGGAGCCTTGGCTCACATCAAACAACAACCTATTAAAGGCCCAAAAATTACTAGGGTAAAACCATTCAAACGGGAAAACCACCGGTCTAATCTATATAAAAAACGAGAAACGAGAAACACTCATAGCTGTTTATATTTAGCTCTTCATCTAATCAGCTGATTCAAAACACGTGGAATAAGCGCACTGAAGTGGTTTCCATATATGTATAATGAGTAGTCGTTATGAACATAGCTAGTACACATCACCTCGTTGAAGTATATTGCAATCATTAGATAAGCCTCCACTTTGACAGAACTAGCACACTTTATATGGGCCAGTTGAGTCCGCCTCTAGATTTGGGATTTTCGTGTGAGTGTTGAAGACCCATTGTTGACCTTCTGATGTATTTGTTTATTCTTAAGTTCAGTTGTTGTCTTTTTTTTAAACATTCCCCTTTTCTATTCTCAATTTTATTGCTTGGAACCAAGCCTTTTGAATGCCAAAACAAAGCATATCTTTAATACAAAAATGCAGGTATGTCTTAGTTAGTCTTGATTAGACTATGCTGAAAGATTTGCCATTATAACCCTCAGTGTGTAAAATAATAATATTAGAAATATTTGCAATATATCAGTAAAATATAGGAATTTAACACATAAATGTTTTAAACAGATGCAAACTTCATTTAATATAGCGATGCTATAACCTTGATAATGCACAGTTTGGTTGTGCAACAACAATTAATTGATCGTTCATACTGTACTGGTGACGTGTAAACCAGGCCATGCATTTCCAGATAATCCTTGGTAGTTGTATGTGCAATAGAGCATTGGCTTAGCCCTCCATTATGTTCCATGTACTATCTCGTACCCAAAGGCGTGCTTCATCAGCTGGCACCTCAACAAAAATGTGTACTAGTTCAGTGAAAATAGTTGTAATACTCAACTCCAAAATATGTAAATCTACTGAAATCAAAATGCATTCTAGATTAACAAAGGACAATGCTCCTGACTTCGGACAGATGCAAACATGCGCCTGGGTTAAACATGTTTTGTGAGATCTCAACCCTTACCATCTAAAAATGAATAACTAACAACAGGAAATGAAAATCATCTCTTTTATCGACAATTTGGGTATTAAGCTTCCCGTTAATGATATATACATCAAGATCAGGGATTACACAATACATGTATATTTTTCAGGTTGTTACTTAATTTATTATACAGTATTAAAGGACAGAACGTTTTATCGACGATTCCAGAACAGAAAAATATTTCGAAATGTATTAAATGAAATGATGATTAAGGCTGTGTTTACAGGAGATCCAAGTGTTGTTCAGCGTTTTGTGGATTGTGGATTTGATGTCAATGCAACTTTTTTTGGAATCACAGTACTGACATTGGCTGACTTTTTGGCGTATGACGATGTTTGCAAAGTTCTGGAATCGAGAAAAGCGTTTCGAAAAAAGTATGATTGTGATCATTTTTTTATTAACCTCATTAGAAGTGGTGTAATTAGAGATCAAGTAATGGGCAGGTTTCGTGAGCCTATTGACCCGTTACCACTTGTTCACCAGGCGTTTGAAAGTGGCAATTGCTCTTCCTGGTCATCTGGTGCACTTCAATATGCTTTCAACACAAAACAGTATGATATTGTAAAATATCTTTTATTACGAGGATGTGATGCTTCATATATTGTGGGACACCTCGACCATGACGACATACGTGTACCTATATTCTTCTATTTATTAATAAGCTCAAACGCAAAATTAAGGTTAGATGCAATACTAAAGTTGTATACAGAGGGAATATATCGACATATTATAACTACTGTTGCAGAATCCGATGTTCTTGATGTGATTTATGATGTTGCAGGCAATCACCTTAATGCAAACAAAGAGGACTTCCTAACAAACAATTTATTAAGAACAAATGTTGGGAAAACCGAAGAAGACTTGGCAAAACTTGTTGATTGGATCGGTAAACCGCACTCACTTATAAACACATGTCGTCGTTTCTTCAGGTCAACATATAGAGGAGCGAAATATATCGTGTTTTTAAAATCAATTAAACCTGTGGTTCCAGCGCTTATACATAACTATTTATCAATGCAAGATTTTCTACAGTTGTTACTGTCTGATTCTAAACTAAGCGAGATAGAAGAAAAGACAAAAAATGCAGAGAAATACGTATTTAAATGCTCTCCTGATCAGTATGAGTTAAACTTGCGTGATCCGAATGATATTGAACTGTTAGATTGATATCTGCAGTTAAGTAATTTGTTTTGAAAAGGCGAATTATCAACTTAAATTGATAGGAGATTGCAACAATTAAATTCATTATCTTACAAAATTCATTATACATTATTAGATTGTATTGTAAAGATCATTTAGGATGAAAGTCAATATGCAGCATTTTTATGACGTTTCCCTAACATAACAATTTTAACCTATATCAGTTAGTAATAGACACTTGAGGTGTTCAGTAATGACCATAGGAACATATGGCTTAATTCATATCAAAAGGTAAATGGTCAGTCATTACATTGACCTTTGACTTCAGATACATTTGTTTCAATGTATACATTTTTTTTTTAATTGAAATTGTATTAAGTTTAATGAATAAAAGGGAGAGTCCTTGTGGGTTAATGTGAACTTGGACTTCGTTTGGGAGACGTCGTATCAGCACAATGTTACAATTATGTTTGTTACAAATGTATGTTATGAGTTAAAGGGGTATTTGCATTAGAATTTCTGATTTATTCTGTCTTGTGTTCCATATTTTGCAAACATTTCCACATGCTAGCGAACTCTTACAAAGATATACCAGTAAGTTTGACTGTTATACATGTGAAAGGTTTAGCTAGCTATAACACGAAGTTTTATCTACCATGTGCTACATAAGACAATGTCTATATCAAGTAAGGAATATGTCACTTTTTTATCCATGCGTTTGATGTGTTTGTGCTTTTGATTTTGCCATTTAATTAGGGAGGTTCTTTTTTTTATTTTCCTTGGAATTCAGTATTTTGGTGATTTTATTTTTTCGAAACTGCATCTAATATAAGTCTATTAAAGGCGTAAATTAGTGAATAAACTTTATTGAACGTTATATTATGGAAATAACATGAAAATCTTTCTAGTAACATGAAAAATACAACACAACACAACAGAACAGAGCACAAACCTCCAATCCCCGATTCATACGAACAAATATTTGAACAAAACATAGCCAGTACTTCCCACAGATTAGGTTCTGATACAGAAAAATACCGAAGAAGAACTGAACATTTTATTTGGACTTGATGCAGTTTGCATCATAAAAATAAATCAGATAACTTCTGAAAATTATTCTATTTAGAAAAAAAACCTACCATGAAATTTTTCCAAAAAATTACAAAAATAAATGCAAACAATAATGGCCAAATATCATTGATCATTTATACTTTATCGTCTTTAAACAATCTATAAAACATACCCTTAACTATTTTCAAAATATTTGATATTGAATTATATCTATAATATACATATCTCCTCTTAAAGTCGAATTTGATGCTATCTCTTTTTTAATATACTTACTAGTTAGGAACTTGTTGTGCAGTGGTTGCAATTTGTTGATAAGTTTTTCATTTCATTTCTTTCCTTATTATACATATTAGACTGTTCGCGTTCCTGTTTTACACTTTATCTGTCATTTTGAGGTCCTTCATAGTTTGTTTAAATCATCAGAGGGCATTCAGTCAAGAGAAAAACCCTTACAGCATATTCAGTATATTCAACTAGAAGGCATGAAGAAAATGTGTAACATTTACAGTTCTAACACAAAACCTTACGGCATTAAGCAATAAACAAAAAAACAACAGACGTGAACCATCGACAACTTTAGACACACAGACCGCTGGCTTTGGAATTAAAGGATGTGTCGGAGTTCAAACATGTTCAACCATCCACTAAACAGGGTGATGTATGCGCGTTATACTGTGAATTTATCTTTTTGTGTGGGTATCAATTTTTGTGGATTTAGAAAAACCAGCATTTTCATGGGTATTTGATTTCGTGGTTTTGCCAATCGCTTCATACAAAGCCTATAGCAAATGTGTAATTCGTTGAACATTTGAATTCGTGGTTAACCTTTACCCACAAAAGCAACGAAAATTGGTATCAAACGAATAATAATGAATCCACAGTATAGAGTTAAAATGTTAAAATCAAGTGGAAAGGACTTGACATCAGAGCGGGACTATAAGTACAACAAAGTAATTTAATTGAAATGTTTAGTTGACATTAAAGAAAAGGAAAACATTTATTGTAACTTGAATGACAATTGTTATTTTGATCTTCGAGTGAGTAAACTTCGATTATATTCAAAGGAGTTCGTTTTGACTTGATGGAGTTTTAATTATTGCACTCTCAATCCCATGTCATAAGAATAACATTAAATGGGAGGCACTAAGACCAATGCTATACTTCTATCTCAGAAGTTGTTATTCCTCTGTCTTGCTCCGCCTCCTTGACCTTGTAATAGATGAAATCAATTACCATATAATGTTCCTAATAATTCAACAAATTGCAAACACAACAAATATAAAACATCGGGAAGGGGGATGGGGCATTTCAAACCTAGTAAATCTGACCCTACGCTACGCTTATTGTGAATTAAATAAGTAGTACTTGTAAAATGCGTACTGTATATTTGAAACTTGTGAATATACTATTTCCACTTAAGGATGTATTCCTCTGACGTTTCAGTCTCGTTGAAATCTCGTTCTGGAATTATTTCGAAAGAACATATGATGTCGCTTGTCAAAGGTATTGGAGGAGCATAGACCAGGGCTTTAACTTTCATCTCAGAAGTTGTCATTTCACTGCATTTTTCCGCCTCTTTAACCTTGTTAACAATGAAATCAATGACCATAGAATGTTCCTTAAAATCTAAAAAAAAAATGATACCCAACAATAAATATGAAAATCACAAAAGAGGGGGGGGCGGGCTAACCATAACGCTAGTTATACTTGAAAACCTGACCCTTAAGCAAAAGGTTTCCCTTTACTTATCAAATAAATGACTGCGGAGAGCTACAAAAAAAAAGTGGTCTATAAACGAAGAGACAATATAGATAGATTGATGGGTACTTGTTTTATCATGTCAAAATAAATATTTCAAAAATATATTTTACTTAATTTAAGTCGTTTAATTTCCTCCACTTCTTATAGGTATATCTCCGTAAATTAAGCATGCTTAAAATATATAAATCAGGACCTTACGCACACAAAATTCGATCTACCAATTCTACATGTCTATTAATCGATCATTTTCATGGCGTTTGGAAGGGCGGAATACCTTTACAATAATTATATTAAACGTTGCTTTCTTTTATCTCTTCTAAGAACACACAGTTATCCAATTGATTTTTATAGCATTCAGTATAGTAATTATCTTCAAAGATTTTGCATCTATTCTTTTAAGAATGATCGCTCGAAGGAGGGTGGTTACTTCAAAAAGACAGCAAAATCTCGTTAATCTTTAAAAAAAAAAAAAAACCTTGAGGAAAATTTCACTGCAAATAATTCATTTATATGTTAATTTATTATTAATCAATACCTACTAAAATTTAAAAAAGAAAATACTGAACTCCCAGAAAAATCAAAAACGAAAATCCCGCATTTTGAACATTTCTTGTATTTTTAAGCCTTATTTGCCATGTTGGTTGACAGGCGAGTTGACCGGACATTTTGTTTTGATTAGATTCCCTTGTGATAATTACGCCTAAATTTGGGTGTTTTTACTCAGTTTAAAAACGCGATGAAATTCCAAGAAACCTTAAATAACATAAGATTGGTGACGTTCTAAAAAGTTAAATAACAAAAATACAGTTCCCGAGGAAAATAAAAGAAGTCCGTAATCAAAAGGAAAAATCAAGAGCTCAAATACATCAAACGATTGGATATCATCTGTCATATTTCTGTCGTCGTACATGCATTTTCTTCTGTAGAAAATGGTGGATTAAACCTGGTTTTATAGCTAATTAAACATCTCACTTGTAATAGTCAGACATGACAAAGTCATTTGATGAAGGGTAAAAAGGAAGAACAAGCTACATTTATTTGATATAATAAACGAGTTATAATAATCAACTTCTAGCTAGATCAAAAGATTGTTTTTAAGTTGTGGAATTTATTTATGTCTTAATTTGGTTACTTCATCTTCTCAATGTTGAACTTTGTCTCTCTATATACAAAGATTCCAGCAGCATCTGCATACGGAGTATATGCCATTCAGTTGTGCAATATGTCAATGCGTGTATTTTCTAGTATACTTGTTTGGATAAATGGCAGCTGCTCACAAGGGAGTTACTATACCAAAAGTTCCAAATAGGAAAGTCAAAATCATCAATTCAAAAACTTTACGGTCGCTGTCATAAGTTGATTGGCCGTTTTGAAAAATTTCGTTTAACATAAGGCACACATGTGGAGCAGGATCTGCTTATCCTTCGAGAGCACCTAAGATAACCCCAGTTGTTGTCGGGATTCGTGTTGCTAAGTATTTAATTTAATGTTGTTGTTTGTGTTTCATATTAGCCATGGTGTGGTCATTTATTTTTTTCGGATTATGAGTTTGATTGTTTCTTATTAAAAACAAGTTACAACAGAAGTCAACCAATGTTAAAAATTCTTCTTAACAATTCAAACTAAGGACAATAGAACTAGAATATGATGAACCCTTAATAGGGCAAAATTGGCCATCAAAAATAAAATTGTTCAAGACGACAATTATTATAGAAAAAGAGTTTGTCAGAAACTTCTGTTAATTTTTATATTTTGCTTGAAGGGAAACTGTATTTTGTAGTATTAATGATGATTGTCTTCAAGACCCTCGTATAGCTATGAAGTGTATATCGATTTTCAACTTCATAGATGAACTTTATCACTGTATTACAACATCGGATAGAATCAATGCTTAAATATCTGGAATTGAGAAACAGTAGTTTTATAGAGCATTGATTTGTATCAGATTGTGAACAGGCGAATAAAAAAGAAATTAGTTTGCCTTTATTGTAATTGTGGTAATTAGATGCAAGCACATACGATCTGTATTTGGTCTTATACTGCTTAAGTTATATAATGTTTAACAACAATATTATATAACGGTAAACACTTTAATTATAAACTATTAAAGTCATGTAGTTCATGGACTTTTCCAAGCAGGTTTAACAAAATTGCAAACAAATCTACTTAGAGGTGGGTTAGAATTAGTTATCTGTTACTATCCTATAGATTAAAAATGTTGGTTATATTTATAACTTAGAATCTTCATTGAAGGTGTAACATGAATGTTGTGTTAATTGATTCGTTTGACGTATCATTTGTATGCAAAAGTGACATCCCTTTGTACAATGTTTCAATTCCAATACTATATCGAATCAATGTGTTTATTGTCTCGTTTGAACAGGTTCATAGTTTCATCTTTACGAATAAGTATTTGATTTATTTTTAAATCATTACAAAATTTATAAATCTAATAAATCTTAGTATTTATTATTGATGTATTAAAGACATTTAAGTGTATCTATTATTTCATTTTTTTTTTTAAACGTTTAGTACATAGTTTTACCGACGTACAATACTCTAATGGGTAGTCAATGTCGTTTAAAAAAACACAAGGTACAAATAAACGGAAACACAAAATAAAACACCATAAACACCACTTTATTTCAGAAATTTCAAACTAATGTCAAATGCTTGAATGAGAAATTATGATTGGAACCAAAATAAAACATTTTTAACTTTATGAAAAAAAACTATAAAAGAAAACCGCATGTTATACGTTCCTCATGATAATAAAATGTTAGTAATATTAACCAGAGTTATCTTACATTAGTCACAATTTTCAATCAGAGTTTAATTAAAGTTAAAACAATTTTGCACTAAAAATAAATGTTACTTTATTTAAATATTAAGACAATTTGAATTTTTAGTAGATGAAACAGGCTACAATATACAATCTCCCCAAATGCATTCTTTTGTGTTCTCGTATTGACGTCATAGTTAATGTTGTTGCCTGAATATCACAATTATTGAAATTATGAAAATCTCCGCCTTCAAAATATTTAAATAATCACATGTAAAACATAAATTGCTAGGCATAATCAAACAAAAGATGTGTTTACAAATGTCCTTTCTTTTTATAAATTGGGTTCAAACATGGATTTGTTTGCATTTTGAGGTTCCGTAAGTATAATATAAACATGATAACATAAAACTGGTTTATTGTCCACGGTTTGAAAGAGCAATTATCCGAAGACCAGGTACATGTGTAGGTTGGGTCAGATCAGAAGAAACGTATAACTCTCATAAACCATCTTTAAATGAGGGCTGTTGAAGGGATGTCACTGCATTTTGTATGTTTTGGTCTTTACCTACGCATTTCTTTGTGTGAGCATTTATTTGTTTTTGCTTTATCTATTTCTATTTTTTGTACTCGTATGAAGCAGAATTCATTCAAACCCTTCTAAAAAACAAACAGAAAAAGCACCTTGCGAAATTCTTCAATTTCACTTTCCGATATATTGATGATGTCCAATCACTGAATAACCCATATTTCAGCCAATACCTGCATCTCATATATCCCAGTGAACTTGAAATTAAGGATACTACTGATACTAGAAGGACTGCTTCATACCTTGATCTTTTCCTCATTATTGACACAGATGGACGACTTCACACGAAAATCTATGATAAACGGGACGATTTCAACTTCCCAATTATCAATTTCCCATTTCTCAGCAGTAACATACCATCTGCCCCTATGGTGTTTACATATCTCAATTAATACGTTATTCTCGTGCATGTTCACACTATACGGACTTCATATACAGGAGTGTGCTCCTAACGCAGAAACTGCTCCAACAAAGTTATGAGGAGGACAGATTAAAAATGACACTCCGTAAATTTTACGGACACCATCACGAATTGGTTGATCCTTACGATGTATCGTTGTCCAAACTAACTATGGACATTTTTACCACGTGTTAAATTGTGGTTTGTCATCACGTCGTCTAATCTTTTTATTACCGAACGTGACTTATTCCCGAATTTGACTGTTTTGCTGAGTGTGAATTCGTATTGCTTTAAGACGTGGCACGGTACTTTTCCATCCCAAATTTATTTGTTGGGTTTTGATGTTGTGTTTGTTGTTGTCATCGGATTTTGTCAAATGTCTTAACGTTTTTAGTTGTAAATTGTATTTTTTTCTGTTGTATTCGTGTGTTGTATTGGGGAAAACTTCTCATCCAGTTCATTTGGTAGAATTACTTTTGGATCAACGAAATTTACACGATATATTTGGTTTGCAGTTTGATCAGAAGAAACACCCACAAAGCTAGATAATACAATTAATTATCTAATTACTACTACAATTAAATATTAATTAGTATTATAATTTTCACTGTTATTAATATAAGTTAGATAAGTCATACAAATCTTATCTTGAAAATCATCCAAATTCTTTCTTAATTTTCGGAACACGTTTTAGAAATTTAAATGTGACGTCACTTTCGGCGTTGCATTGACTATGGCTAACAGGGCTGTGATTTTGTAATGTATTCGGTTTTATTCTATAGCTAGTCACAACTTCAGTTTAATCATGTATATCCGTTATATAGTCATTTTATAAAATTTACTGTTTGCAAAACTATGTATTATTCTTGATAATAATGATGTTTTTGTCCCAGGCGGATAACCCTGGCCTCACAACTTTTTGGAACTTCTGGTCCTCGGCGATCTTCAACTTTGTAGTTGTTATGGCTTTCAAACTTTTTACATCTGAGCATAGTTTTGGGTGGACGTAGCGTGCGTCTGGCGTATAAAAATATTTTTTAACCTGTTACCTTTCGACGGCTATTATTCGTTTGTTTCTCTGTCCTATATTTTCTCCCATTTATCTGTTTATTATTTGTAACCCTGTCATGTAATGTTGTCATTTTAATGTTATAATCAACACTGCCATTAAAGCGGGTGGTTTGGCATGCCACAAAACCAGGTTCAACCCACCATTTTTTTCATAAAATGCCTGTGTTACATTATAGATTATTTCTGTGTGTGTAACATTTCGGTGTTGTCTCTCTGTTGTGTCGTAGTTCTCTTATATTTGATACGTTTCCCTCAGTTTTAGTTTGTAACCCGAATTTGTTTTTTCTCTATCGAATTATGAATTTTGAAGAGCGGTCTACTACTGTTGCCTTTATTTTTCCTATTTTTTATTTCTTCATAATTATTATATTCATGTCTCTTTCATTTTCATTTGGTCTGTATTTTAGTTGCAGATCGAAGGCAATTGACACGCAGAGAAAAGTATTACAGGTTCTTGCTGGCAATTAAGAATGACTCGAATGACGATGTTATTAAGTTTATACAAGAACACATGTCCAGTCTTTACGGTCATGCATGTTCTTATTTGGCTTTCTTTTTTTATCTATGTATTGTATATTTTTTAAGAAAGCATATAATATACCAGTAGTTCCAAATATGGAGTACTGTTGTAACTCTTTTCGAAATTTGTCGTTTTCGTTTGCCGTAATATTATCTTTGGCCTCTTTTTCTCTGGAAAGAGAAAGAAGAATATACTGCAGAGATCTATTTTGAATAAATGGCTATTACCTGCTAACTTTCAAAATCTACAAGAGATATATTAGCTCTTTTCAAAATATGTTAATAAAAAAAAGCAATGTGAACAACTATAAAAATGCATGCTTGATTGGTTATTGGTGTTGAAACCCACTTTCAGCACACTTGACTTCAAATCATTTTGGCTAGATTTTGTTTGAAAAAAGAATCTGGAACACCGAACAGTATTAAGAGAATTTAAAATTCGTGTTGTTCTGTTTTGATTGAGACAGGTGGACGTATACATTTTTCTTGAAGTTAAATTATGAAGTAAGCAACAATGACACGGGGAAGGTTGTGTTGGTTTTGGTAAGCCTCATAGTTGTCCTTTTATTCATCTTCTCTCCCCCGCCTAACTGAGTTATTAGCTTCTAACTCTGATTATAGATTTGTGTATAAAGTGCTATGATGTATTTTAGAAACATACAACTGCATTCAGGAAAAAGGAATGACGCCTGGGCATGAGATAAACTACACCTGCTCCCAAGATTTCGAAACATGTATGAAGGAAGAAGTTTATACAGATAACATGATAGATCGGCTAGAAATAAGTATAGCAGCTGGTATGTGTCCAATATTGATTTTTGAACAATATGGTATCAGTGTTTTGTGTGAGCAAAACTTCTCATCAGCTGATGTTCTGTGCATTTGATATACCAGTGATATAAATAAAGGCAACAGTAGTATACCGCTGTTCAAAATACATAAATCGATAGAGAAAAAACAAATTCGGGTTACAAACTAAAACTGAGGGAAACGTATCAAATATAAGAGATCTACGACACAACAGAGACACTACACCGAATTGTGACACACACAGAAACGAACTATAATGTAACAATTGCCATTTTCCTGACTTGGTACAGGGCATTTTATGATAAAATGGTGGGTTGAACCTGGTTTTGTGGAATGCCAAACTACCCGCTTTACTGGCAGTGTTAATTATAACATTAAAATGACAACATTACACGACAGGGTTACAATAAATAAACAGATAAATGGGAGAAAATATAGGACAGAGAAACAAACGAATAATAGCCATCAGACATCATATAACAGAGAATGTAAGACATTTGTCTAGACCTAGTGATGGTGTATTTGTGATCTTTTTACACACATTATACAGCAAATAGTAATTAATTTCTGTAAAACACAACATTTCACCGGTAATCCTTGCAGTAGCACAACACGAGATTGATATTGCCGAAGTGATATCACGCTTCGTGTTTTGTACAAGCTTGAACATGATTTTTCATGTTTTTTGTCATTGGAAACAAATCAGTTTCGTGCATTTGCACTTCCTAACCATTCTACCACGATTTCAAATAGTCTCGCTTATTGGTCAAGCTTAAAAGTACTTGCAAATTATGGGCTTGTAAACTGACAAAGGGTATTCAACATAAAAACACAGATAGTGCGGATATTCTACTCTCCGTTCAGAAGATATCTTAATTGTGATATAGTTATGTATTTTACTTAGCTTATGAAGTAATCAATACTATTTTTGTTTGTCATTTTGTTTCTATAAAAATAAAGTTATATGAATGTGGATTTTTACAATATGTTCTTTGTGAGATTCAACAAATTCGATATTCTGTACAACGAAGAACAAATGCATCAGGTGTATGTATATATTGTTTGATTCAACTTTTACTGTATTTAATTTGACACTATTCCTATAGATTAACAATTCATATTCATGAATTTATGTACTAATGATAATTTAAAGTTCTTTTAAGTGCAAGAGTAGATGTACCTTTAAGATACTGATTTTGAAAATATTCTATACCTGTGATTTAGGGAAGACCTTCTTTTAATATTACATCTAACCTGTGTCGGTATATGCGTATGTGCTTTTTAACTATGACACGCCTTAAATATATATAATATTGCCAGTCATTCTACATAGGTAAAATAGCACTGCTCAAATATGCTGCCTCTTTTGAGATTTGTTAAGGAGTCTTCCTAATAAATATTGACACAATATGAAAAGTATATAATCTGTCAAATTTTAATTTGTTAAAAATTTGAAACAACTATGATAATATATTAAACATAAAATGTCAAAGATAGATCTGTCATCGCCATCGTCATTAAAATCTTTAAATGACCAAAATAATTCAAAAACAGATATGTCATATCATAAACAATGCTAAACAATGATTTTCGAAAATATTTTGTTTGAAGTCACAAAGATAAATTTAAAGAATAAATTAACTCTTTATAAAGGAAATTAATAGTAATTTTAAATTAGATAAATAAATATGTAAAACACATAAAAATTTTAAGAAATAAGGCTCAACAAAAAGACTTCTTGAGATAGCACTGTCCGGATAAGTTCTGGTATCGAATTATCAGAATTGTTTCTAGGGGTAAGACGTTGGAATGCGTAACATTTCGACAACTTTTTTCATGTAATTCCTTATTAAACATTTATCTCTTTGAAAGACATGAAACATTTAACTATATACAAGTAGGTTGAAATACGTCTTTTTCGGAATAATTCCCATTTAGATGTTTATAAATTTGTATCATTCAATGATCCCGACTTTTACTCTTTAACCACTCGTTTGCACAGTCCCTTTTGCCAAAACAGGTCCATCTTTATATAACAGCAAAGTAGGCCATACTACAAATTCTACGGTTGTTCCAGATCTGTTATATTTATTAAATTTCGTAGAGTCGATCTTATGATTTTCAAAGTTTTTGTATTCGATTACCATCGGTGGATCAGCAATGCATATGCACCAGCAAAGTTCTGAACATTTTTTAACAAAAATTAGTTCATTGTCTGTAGCTTCCTTGTTTGATTTTAGATAATCTTCAACGCATCTCTGAAAAGAAATGAAGAGAAATGTGACCAAAATCTATTGAGTTGAACATAGAGATATTTGGAGATACGACTTTAGAAAATATATAAAACACAGTGACACTGAGAGACAGCTATTTATGATCATTTATGCAGTATATGTTCAGAATGAAGTATCACAATTGCCTTCAATAAAATTGGTAATTAACGAACAGTTATCGTAACAATCTGTATATGCAATGACATGGAAAAATTTGAAGATATAATCAGTAAAAGAGAGAAAATGGTCAACTAAAGTCAAAATTATGTTACATTTCTACGCAAAAAACAAACTTTAAGATATAAATGCACACCTCTTAAACGACAAAATGTGGCTATATTGGACAAATATAACCATAGAGAGAAGAAATTCACTTTTTGCACCGAATATTATTGTTCGACACACTCTAACAAAACTCTAGCAATGTGTAAAGACAAAATGGATTAAGACAAGAAATGAATTTTATCCAAACTAAAAAAACGTGGTTCACTTCCAATTCAAATAAAGTCAAAAGTAATATACCACTGCTTAAAAGTCAAAAATCGATTTGAAGAAAACAAATCCGGTTTACAAATTAAAAGAGGAAAACAACAGAAATACTAATTACAAAAAGAGATTTACAGAAATACAATAGCAAAGGCCAATTAATCACTGTTATGATCAAAAATAAGTTCAGGCTATATGAGTTAATAATTGTCTGTGACAATGGAAACAGGGCTTACAAGGGTTAAGCAGTACTGCGTTTATTGATTAACATAATGGATTTCACTTCACCCATAATGGAACGGCTATGCATCAGATTTCCATTGACAAAGCTTAACGCAGTCTAAATTCCACTGCTATTTATTTTCGGAATCGCAAGTTATTTATCAGTTTGTACTGTCAATCATTTGGTTTACTTATTCAACTTTTTTTTTAAACTACACAAATTTGTTTAAATAATTTTTTTTGCTGCGTTTTTTTTTTTTTTTGCATTTTCACTTTACTTCGATGCTACATAATGAAATTATCCTATACTCAGTGAAGATTTCAACACCTCAAATGAAACACGAACTCATGCATTGTCATGGTTGAAGTCTTTTTATGTTTAAACGTATAAATACCGTATACGATGTAAGGATATTTTAGTTTCTTAAGTTTGAATAAAATATAAACAATTTTGTTAGATTTACATACTTTTACAGCTGTCTCCATCAACGGCTCATTATTCTGACGTTGATTTCTAAAGGTTTCAATGAAAGGTTTGATTGAGTTGTCTTCTTCATATACGACTGTTATGTTGCATTTGTCATTGATATTTTGATTCTGAAAAAGAGACGTTGGTTTTGTTTTCATCGTCTGGCAAAATAAGTGTTGCTTAACGTTTTGTTTTCTTTGATGAGTTTTGTTGACAGTGTTTCTCTTTGGTAATGATCTTTTAAGTTTTGTCTTACCGCCAAGGAGTTCCGCCCCCATGTGTTGTTTTCTGTGTGCCATTTTGTGAATAAGGGGTCATTGTTTCCCCTGTAATTGTGTGCTTAGTTTGTTTTTATCTTATCTTCTTGTTTACTTTTCTAATTTTATGAATTGACTTCGACATGGTTTTAGCCTTTATCTCCTATTGTCTGTACACAACATACATAGTGAATCAGTTCTTTATGCATGAAAAGAAACAATTCTAAGGATAGCTCAAAACGGGAAGTCACTTATCAAATGGAAATATCAAAAGCTCAAACACATCCCACAAATGGAAAATATTCTTTCACATGTATGAATGCCGCATTTAATTCAATAATATTGACAACAATGTAGGAAAACAACAGACATAAAATTATATGATATGTCCAAAAATAGAGGTACAGCAGTCAAAATTGTGTCATAATCCTTATCCATAAAACAAACAATATTTAGATAACAAAGACATTACTTATAAGCAAGAATAAAAGGACAAATTACAAAAATGACCAAAGCACGATAACACAAAGCCGGGGGTATAAGGACTGAGCCACGCCAATGAAATACTTATGTTCAAAGACACAACAGTACACTAATGACATGTAATTGAAAAGATCAAAAACAATGTAAGTATCGTGAATATATACTTCAAGAACATTATGTACTATTTGTGTAGTTAGTATATTTTTTTAAGTTGCTTAAAAACTCATGTATTTGTTTTGGTAGCAATATAAGATATATTTGTACAATCTAAAGACCGTTGCTCTCTTATACTTCGGTACTTCTGCACATACGTCTAGTTTTTGTTCGTTAATTGTTTTCTGTTATTAGAGTTACCAATAGCTAGTTAGAAATGTGGAAATGTGCCAGATAACTATATAATATGTGCAAACATTTTTATTTGATATAAATACTTACGATGTCATTTTTGCTTTCGTCTTGTAAATTTATTTGAAGAGCAACATCCCGAAGCAACAGCTCAATTCGTTTTGCTTGATTCTGAGATAAATTGCTGCATGTTGTATAACACCACTTGTGTAATAAAAAAGTATGAATAAAAATTTGATTGTTGATTGAGAGAGAATTTATTTACATCTATTGAATGACAAGTGAATAAAAGCAATTTATAATTGTTTGAAAGAGCTTAATTTATATATCTTTTGAATGGCAAAACAATGATAAACGTATTTGACAACTGAATCTTATAGTATTACGAAAGTTATTATTTAAAGTTTGTACATGTACATGTATCTGCAATAAACTATCGATTCAGTAGATACCAGTTGTCGACAATTCTGTCTTTTCAGTATGCCTCAATACTAAAGAAAGGTGATGTGACATGATGGTCAATAAGATGAGTGTAAATAGATATACATGTAGATCAAGTTTATAATAAGAAAAGTATACTGAATGAAGTGTTTTTTTCAAGTATGTTTGAATCTTTACTTCTTACATCAACTATCTTCAGTAAAATCTTTTCTGGGACAGCAGTCTTATTTGTCTTGCATTTTGTACTTATTTCTTCAAAAGCGTCTGTCCATTCATCGGTATAAAGCGAACTCCATTTTTCTCCAAGTTTCGTTGGCCTGTTTGGGTCCCCAAGATCTGTTATGGATGGATTCCCTTTTGATAGTTTCTCTCCGGCTATTTTACTTAACCTATGTGTACAATAAATAATGTATATGCACTTAACAGTTTTTGTTGGAGACGGGTGTTAACAACTATATCGTGCAAGGACAGAAATAATAAATGTTTAACAAAAGAAACTAAAGATAGGGTACATTTTCTAGGGGCACATCATTAAACTTGTAATTAAAAAGTAGATATTTAAAATGAAGACAAACATATCACTGAATCTAATTGAGACAGTAGAAATTAAAGTCATAGTCCGGCCGATTGGTGCAGATATAGAGCAGAATTGCTCACTTGATAAGGAAAGCATGAAACTTTGCATAGTAGTTCTTGGTTATATATCCTTTGATTTCAGCTATGGACCCACTCTGAAAAATCCAATATGGCTGTCATTTTCAAGATGGCGGAAAAACGGTATAAATATCAAGATTGTCCTTAAAGTATTCTATATAATTTCGGAAATTAAAGTAATGATTCTTTAAAAATGGACTTCATGTTCGTGAATTTGTTATCAATTAATTTTAAAATATAAAAAAAATAATTTGGTTATTTCTATAACACATACATTTGCAAATATGGCTGCATATACAAAAACAAATAGTGAAATTCAAAATGTTAATCAACATGTTACATGTTATTGTAATTATTCTTTAAACGCTTTCAGTTTTAAAGGTTGGAATGAAGTAGGTCGAAACGAGTCGATTGAACGTTAATATATGTCGGTTAAATGTGGTGGAATAGTTGGTAACTCATCTAAACTTTGAGGCAGTGCCGAGGACACCTTGCCTTGTGTCTCTTCAAAGCCACGTCTTACGTCACTTATCGTGTTTTCATCTGCCGTACCCACTACATCGTCAAATTATTCTATGTAACCAAGAGGTGTACCTGTCTTCAGACGGATTAGACGATTGACATCATTTAAAGGTTAGGTGGCAACTATTACCTTTTCCAACTACGTGCGAAACCAATTCGCAACTATTCAGCGAGCATGGTCCTAAAATGAACTCCTTGTCAGCACTTTTATTAGTTTTAATGGTAACAGTCATTTTTGAGTTTTGCGGAACTGTGATGGTTCGTTTTATGCAAACTTGCTGAGTTGAAATCTCGTTTCCACTGTTAACTAATGCCGCATTCATCACTTTATTGTTGATGGTAATTGTTGGAGTACTCAGGTTTATCATTGCGCTCAGTGTGTCCAAAATATCTAGCCTAAGTATAACATCGTCTGTTAATGGCTCTTTGCACACATCCCATTGTATGTTTACTCTACTAATGTTGAGAGTCGTTCTTTATAATCTTCCAAATAACAAGCTGTTAACTCAAACCACGTAGCGTTACGTTCTCTAAATCTCCATTTTCTGCTGGAATTAATTTCTCATTTACTAATTTTATCATTGCAGCAGTGTCCACAATCATGCTCACATTCTGATCATGTATAGTACCTCGTACTGCTAAGCTCTTTCAAACGGTTCGTCTGCTGACAATATCGGACGAGGCCGTGGATGAGGTGATGTTTCATGGCCAATAGACTTTGGAATCGTGCGTTGGCCTACTGGCCCGATCCTTTGCTGTTTAAAGACTCCATTGTTGGGGTTGCACTTTGATTTGCTCCGTATCCTGGTGAAGTTGACCGTTGTCTGAAATAACCGGGATTTCTGAAGTTTGTCCGTGGATATGCTAACCGTTGTCTTTATGGACTATATGATCTTTAGCTTAGTGGGGGTGTTGCTGATCGATAGGCATTAAGCTTGGGTGTATTTCTGTCTGGCGATCTATCGCGATTGTATTGCTCAGGAGATCTTCCACGTGTATATTGATCAGGTGATATTCCATTGAACTGGTGATCTTTCATGATTATTTGATCAGAAGAACCGAGGTTATGTTGATTGGCAAATCCACGGTTATGCTGATTAGTTGAAAGTATAACATCAGCTAGTTTTGTGACATTTTGTGTGAGGTTATGCACCTCATTATCCAAAGGACTGCTCATATTTCCTTTATCGGTCGGTGATACTGCGCCATCAGCAAAGTAGACTTTTCGATGGTCATAATTGGCACTTTTTGATCCATATATCGCCATCTGGTTTGCTATTGAGGTTTTCAATTGTTTTAACACCTTGTTGAATGTTTCTGGGTTCCTCGCTATTACATGCCTTGAAGAATCTTTGTCTTTACATCCTCGACGGAATGCCTCGGTTACAATCTGGTTTGATCGTCTTTCTTGCTGAAGCGCTGCTCAAAATGAATGCTTTTTTTTAAGGCATTGGAATCATCACTTGTGTTTACCTTGCGAGCTTACTCAAAGCCAAAATCGGCCTGGCAATCTGGGGCCTACACATATTTTTCCTGTTTTCCCATTGTCATCTACCGGCTGTTCGTTCAAATTGGTAAATGAACGCCTCCCAAGTCATGGATCCTCTTCAATTGAGTTTTTGCATGTTATGGGAGCTGTGTGCTTCGGTTCCGGTCTCTTGCACCAAGATTTTCTTGCCATCGGGTATATTCTCTATCAAATGAGGAGTCTGAAGAAGAGGTGTCTTTTAGTTTCCTCTGCCCTTTCCTGGATCGGTCAGTAGAGTCAGCTTGCTGTTATGGTTGTCATAATTTGATTAATAAATGTGGGATTTGCATTCAGCATTGGAGAAACTTGATAGAATCCACTTGCAGCCAATTGTTTATGTAATGGTGTGCTGCTCTGAACCAAAAATTATTGACTCATAGTATATGGTAAATGTGCGTAAGAATACACATAAGCCTTTTACTGGTATCCTTGATTAGCATTGGATGTTTATAGTAAGTTCTTAAATGGTGATTGTTGATGAATAATTTGAACTGTCTCATGCAGGGCCAAGGGCCCTGACATAGGACTTTTGTCTTGAGGTGAAGACATCTTCAACAGAGTTTGCGCGGTCGATGGTTCATGCGAACTACAATTAGGGATGACCCAAAGCATGGATTTTGTTGTGTACTTTTGGTAAACTTGCCTTATACTGTCTAAAGGTTAAATTTTGGCTACGATGATGTGTCCATTGTATGAATTTCAACTTCTTTATTTTGATTTTCCACTAATTCATTTACAACAGATGTCAGTTGTTGGAAGGTACCCTGCTATTCAAATGCACTTTTGAATTGAACTGTGTCTCATTCCTCAGTTGTTGTCAGCTTGTTCATTCGTCTCACCACAACATTGAATATCTTATTGGTCTGACCATCAATTCCGCCAAGCAATTATTACTAGCCTTGTGGTCTATCCTGTCTTCAGACTGCTGAAGTTGCTGAGATATTGCTCTCATCTGTTCGTTATTAATAATCATTGCCTCTTTTTGTTCAACTTAAAACGTACTGAGACCAACACATATTTAATCAACTCACGCTTCGCTCTGCTTTATATCGCGGTGAATCTCAGCTGTTCTTTGAGCGTTATATTTTCTATCTGCTAAAAAATCTTGGTACAATTGTTTAAAAGTCATTTCTGAGCTGTCCTCTGTTAAAGCGTCTTTAGCTGTGAGTTTCTCCATATCCCTTAGTGATTCAGTTTCTGCCATTTCAATGTTCTTGTCCTTGCTGTCCTCAATTACTGCCATTTCACTGATATGTGTTAAAATATACGTGTCTCAATTCACAGTTTAATATCTCAAATTGCAAAATATTGCGAACCAAGAAATAAGATAGTCACTAAATAAAATCTTAAGGCATATAAATCCCAAATCACAGCTTTTATGTGTGACCCAAGACAACAAATAGTGCAGCTTTTAATGAAAGCTACTATTGCAGCTTTTTATGAAAGCTGCTACTTTGTGTATGAAATAACAAACAAGACAAAATCAAAAGGGACAGAACTTGGACAGATACTTAATGACACAATACATCAATAAAATGCTTATATTCAGGTCAATTCTCAATAATGAATATTTGCTTATTTTTTCAAGGCGGCCATTTTGAAAATAGCCGCAATTTTGTATTTCAAAGATAGATCAAAACAAAAACTTGCTAAGTTCACTCAGTCATTCAAGTATCTTGATGTTTGTGCTTCCAGCATCAAATCCACTGTGGTTTGTGCAATACTGGAAAATATTTTAGAACGTACGGCAGCCATCTTGAAATAAGCCGCCATATTGAATTTTGAGGGTGGGTCCATAGCTAATATTGCTCAGTATACAAAAATGTACCATCATGCAAAAATTGGTACTTTCCTCATTATTTGAGCAATTTTTTCACCGATCGGCCGGACTATCATATGAAACCTCAAATTAAAAAAACAACGATGCATATGTTTTTCTAACAAAATGGATAGTTTTCTTTATTAAACTTCTGTACATTTACTTTTTTCTGAAGAAAATAATTTAATTTGTCCACATTTTGAAGATGGTAATTTCTTTTGAATTGCTAGCTTCCAGGAAGCAATTCGCCGACATATTTTCCGTATGCAAGTGACCTTAGCGTAATCCTACTCGTACAAATCCGGTGATCGCAATACGCATGGATTTGTCACTGAAATAAACTATTATCTGATTGTACATATGATACACGTGCTCAATATCCATGCTTCTTTGTTCATTGTTAACTATAAGGTGACAATCGGTAAACTCCCGCTTCAAAACACGAAAATTAATAAGCTGCAATATTTTACATCATAACAGACAGAGAGAAAAAAAACAATTGACGATTATACGATATGTTTGCGTAAAAAAATATAAAATCGTGCACAGAAGACTTAGTGTATAATATATATACATGCATTGGTTCAAGAATTGGATAAAACATATTTTTCACCAATCACTCATTTCATATGACTTTAAGGATATTTATCATATGGTAAAGATTTAAAAACGCGATCGGTTCTTGTATGTCAATGACATAATTGACCACACATCTTTGTAAATAGAATTAATGGAAAATACTTTTAATGAAGATAAAGAGTATGGGTACACGTATTTCTTTATTTTCATTATATACTTAAAAATGTTTATACTGTGTGATGTTGAATAAACTTTTTACCTTGAGAGAGCAGCTTCCTTGTCTTTTTCTAACATTTCATTTTCTCTTTTCAGTCGCTCATTTTCAAAATACAGCTCTTTGTTTTTCTTGTCTATTTTATCCAGCATGTCATTTTTAAGATCTAACTGCGTACTGATATCAGTAGCACTAAGGAATCGTTTTGGCGTTTTGTTCTGTGTTTGTCCTCTATTTTTATTCATCATTCCGGCTATGAAGTCTCAACCGGGTGTAGGTTATTCTTTAAAAACAAATACATTCAAATCAGAATAAAAAAAGATTTTTTAATTAAAAATATAGCAGTTTTACAAAATTGTTAAAATGTATTTTTTTTTTGGTTATTTATTGGAAAGTAGAATGCCTCTGCTACATAAATATGGTATGTGTTTGACAATACAATGCACATATATCGGGTGCTAATATCATTAAGTCATGCTAAATCAATGAAATCTTTAGCATTTTGGTTTCCGTCTTAAATGAAAGTGGCTGCATTTGTGTTCATTCTTAATATTGAAATGTAAGTTGTAATTGATGATAACACATAACATATATAAAGGTTGAGGATGAACACGGATGCGGCCACTTTCATTTTTGACAAAAAAAAAACATCTGAAAAGAGACAGTTTTTGGTATATTTGATAGATTTTTCATATCTAAGCTTGAACTGGAGCGTTTCTAATGATTAAATCAGTTAAAATCTTAAGTGTTTAAACAGTGTCCAAAATCTTTCGTCAGGTGAACCTGACATTTGAGGCCAAAATCGGCCCTTACCGGACCTGTACCTTTGTTTAACTCTAATCAAAAGTTAAACACTAATTTTGGCGAAATAAACTTAATAAACATTTCAAAGTATTTGTTTTAGGATAAGTGAGTATAACAAAAAATCATTTTATTCATATTCTGCTTACAATTTTTGGGTGATTTTAAGCAAAGCCTTACCTGGTAAATGATTGACGATTCACGGAAGCTTAATTTATATTTTGTTTAAGTTTATAAATAAAAAAACACGGAAGTAAATCTGACAAGGAAGTCTCTAATTTTATCTGATACGTCATTTTATATTTTTACCTTTAGTATGAGTACTTTATGTACCCTAATAATCAACTTGTGCACGAAACACCTGTTATAATAGATTATAAAATTGAGAATGGAAATGGGGAATGTGTCAAAGAGACAACAACCCGACCAAATAAAAAAACAACAGCAGAAGGTCACCAACAGGTCTTCAATGTAGCGAGAAATTCCCGCACCCGGAGGCGTCCTTCAACTGGCCCCTAAACAAATATATACTAGTTCAGTGATAATGAACGCCATACTAATTTCCAAATTGTACACAAGAAACTAAAATTAAAATAATACAAGACTAACAAAGGCCAGAGGCTCCTAACTTGGGACAGGCGCAAAAATGCGGCGGGGTT
Source organism: Mytilus edulis (assembly GCA_019925275.1). Classification (NCBI taxonomy): domain Eukaryota; kingdom Metazoa; phylum Mollusca; class Bivalvia; order Mytilida; family Mytilidae; genus Mytilus; species Mytilus edulis. The sequence continues at coordinate 60,981,306 of CM034361.1, forward strand.
AAACATGTTTGTGAGATCTAAAGCCTCCCCCTATACCTCTTACCAATGTAGAAAAGTAAACGCATAACAATACGCACATTAAAATTCAGTTCAGAGAAGTCCGAGTCTGATGTCAGAAGATGTAACCAAAGAAAATAAACAAAATGACAATAATACATAAATAACAACAGACTACTAGCAGTTAACTGACATGCCAGCTCCAGACTTCAATTAAACTGACTGAAAGATTATGATTTCATCATATGAACATCAGGCACAATCCTTCCCGTTAGGGGTTTAGTATCATACCATCATAACACATATGAGAAGAACATAACCCGTGTCATGCCAACAACTGTTTTTAGAATAAATGTGTTTAGTTCCGACGCAAAGACCTTATCAGTGACTCAATATTAACGCCAAAATATGCAATCTTTAATGACTTGACAACAGTATCGTAATTATATCCCTTCTTAATAAGTCTATTCAAAGGTTTTGTAAGTTTCTGAGGTGAATACTGACACCTTTGTGCTTTATAAAGAATATTTCCATAAAAAAATGGATGTGAAATACCTGAACGTATAAGAAGTCTGCATGTTGAGCTATATTTACGAATGATGTCTTTATACCGATGATAAAATTTAGTAAATGTTTTGACTAGTTTGTGATATCGAAAACCCTGGTGTAATAATTTTTCAGTAATACATAAATTTCTCTCGTTAAAATGTAAAACATTGTTACATTCACGAGCGAATCGTACAAGTTGAGATATATAAACACCGTAAGATGGTGACAAGGGAACGTCACCATCTAAAAACGGATAATTAACGATAGGAACTAATCATCCCTTTTATCATAAATTTCAGTATTCAGCTTTCCGTTAGTGATAAAGATATCAAGATCGAGGAAAGGGCTGTGGTCATTGTTAGTATTAGCTTTATTTAAAGTAAGTTCAGCAGGATAAATTTCATTAATATACATACTGAAGTCGTCATTATTGGGAGCCAAAATATCATCCAAATATCTAAAAGTATTATTAAATATGTTTATCAGATGTTGTTTTGATGGGTCTTTGCTTATTTTTGTCATATATTGTAACTCATAACAATACAAAAAGAGGTCCGCAATAAGTGGTGCATAGTTAGTCCCCATTGGAATTCTGATAATCTGACGATATACGGAATCCCCAAAGCGAACAAAAATGTTATCTAGTAAAAATTCAAGGGCATATATAGTATCAAAGCATGTCCAATTAACATAGTTTTTTTGTTTATTGCTACTAAAAAATGACCTAAAAGAGTTTGAACATATATATTCACATTCTGATTTTTTGAATGCCAATTTAATTAGGTGTGTGAATTTTTTCTTAATGAGAATGTGAGGCAATGTGGTATACAGGGTAGAAAAATCAAAACTTTGAACAGATTCAAAATCACCAATATAAGCATGCAATTTATCAAGTACTTCCAACGAGTACTTGACACTCCAAAAGTAATTTATTCCACTATTTTTGAAGGCCTTATTTGAACAATTTATCATCAGGTTTTTAATTGTACCAAGTGTGCTGGTAAGAAGAATAGACAATTTAGTAGTTGAACAATGGCTTGAAGACGAAATAAATCTATACTTGTAAGGGGTTTTGTGTAGTTTCGGAAGCCAATACATATCAAAACAGAAACTCCTTTTTGTATTACTAATTTTATTACACACTTCTGATAGATATTGTCAATTTTGACTTTCGCATTTAGCATATTTCTCTTTTATTGTTTAGCATACATGTACATTAATACCCTATCCCACCAAAGTTTCTTGCTGTTTGTAGTGATTTGTCTTCAGGAGAAAAATACAAAGCGTACAGACTCAAACTTACTATATTGGTTCACAGTATTAAGCAACGAACATCGCCGCTTTATAGTTTTACTGCAATGACGGATATCATTTGATGACTACCACTATTAAACGAAATAGCAGGACAACTCTTAAGTTGCTAATAATTACAGCTTATTCGATAACAAAAAACAAACCTGCAAATGTTCTACTCCTTTGTCTGAATGTGCTTTCATCAGGAACGCCGACTATTTGGAAGTCAATGATGCAGAATAACCGAAACAGTCGAAAAGAATAACTATATGAACCAAAAGACCTACATTGTAAAACGAATGGTCAAATCCATCAAAGGTCAACTTCGCCTGAGGGAATTGAAACCTTAGTATATGACGTGAAATATGATATGAATATACAGAAATACATAATTTATGCCTTTGTAAAAGTCGCGATCGTCTGTTTCAATTTTAACACATTCTGTCAGAGATCTATTGCTTTTAATCTACTAGTATAAAGTAAAATCACAAAAATACTGAACTTAGAGGAAGTTCAATTGGGAAAGTCCATAATCACATGGCAAAATCAAATAAATTTTGCTTCGTTTCTGTTATTATTCTCAACTACAAGTATTTAAGTTCCTAGACTTTGATAGCTTTCAGTTTTGAAGCGATTCATTTGGGAATGAACATCAAGGAGTCCAGTAGTTTTCAATGCTTTATTTCCAATTTATTTTACTAATAAATAATATAAATTATGCATCCTCGGTTTGGCTTGAGCGGCAATTCTAGAAATGGGTCCAGACCACCTCAATCTATTAAGTGTTGTTTTCATTTTCGAGGTAGATACCGTATTATATATTATAAGTGAGCAGTCCGTCGGTTCTAAAAATGATTTGTTGCGTACGTTGATGATCTATATGCCATTTTGTGCTTCTGTGTTGCATATTTGTTAGTTCAGTTCTTTAGTGATTAAGATTATAACACAATTTTGACTGCTGTACCCCTAATTTTGATATTTTTACCTAATATGTTTGCTATGTTTACGCATCTTTGGCAATGCAATCAAATTTGATGCGACTGTCATACACGTGAAATATTGGTTTTAGAGTGTCCACAAGGGTGATTATGCCTTGTATTACAACTGCCACCGTGACCTTGACCTTTGAACTTTAAAGTCAATAGCGTTTAAGATATTCTTAACGAGTAACACCATACCAAGTTTTGAGCATTTTGGTTCTAGAGTGTCCATAACAATTTTATCTACACGCGATTTACATGTAGTAGGCGAGGGCCGGGAATAATAAACTAAGTTTTATAAGAATTAGACAAAAAGATCGATTTCCCGCCATGCATGGCAGACTTGTACAGACACTAACAAAACCTAACAAAACCTTTAAATAGACTTATTAAAAGGGGATATAGTTACGATACTGTTGTCAGGTCATTAAAGATTGCATATTTTGGCTTTAACATTGATTCACTGATAGGGTCTTTGCATCGGAACTAAACACATTTATTTCTAAAAAAACAGTTGTTGGCATGACACGGGTTATGTTCTTCTCATATATTTTATGATAGTATGATACTAAACCCCTAACGGGAGGGATTGTACCTGATATTCATATGATGAAGACATAATCTTTCAATCAGTTTAATTGAGGTCTGGAGCTGGCATGTCAGTTAACTGCTAGTAGTCTGTTGTTATTTATGTATTATTGTCATTTTATTTATTTTCTTTTGTTACATCTTTTGACATCAGACTCGGACTTCTCTTGAACTGAATTTTAATGTGCGTATTGTTATTGTTTTACTTTTCTACATTGGCTCGAGGTATAGGGGGAGGGTTGATATCTCATAAACATGTTTAACCCCGCCGCAATTTTGCGCCTGTCCCAAGTCAGGAGCCTCTGGCCTTTGTTAGTCTTGTATGATTTTAAATTTTAGTTTCTTGTGTATAATTCGGAGTTTAGTATGACGTCCATTATCACTGTACTATTATGCATATTTTAGGGGCCAGCTGAAGGACACCTACGGGTGCGGGAATTCTCGCTACATTGAAGACCCATTGGTTGCCTTCGGCTGTTGTTTACTCTATGGTCGGGTGGTTGTCGCTTTGACATATTCACCATTTCCTTTCTCAATTTTATACGATATGTTGTCGAGATTCTGTTCGTATCATAAAAAAGTTCAAAACAGGTAGAACGCATTTAATTTAAATGCATCGTAAGCTGTACACGACGTCTTTTAGACATCGTATGGCCATCGCGCCATCATCGTAAGCCATCATGTAGCCTTCGTAATCCATCGTGTAGCCTTCGTGATCCATCGTGTAGGCTTCGGCGGAGATATGAAGTTTAAATACCCGTCTTCGGTTAACCTTCGTATGTCCATCTTTTGCTATCGTATATAATTTCAGCACCATCGTATAGACTTCGTTATTCATCGTACTTGCTTCGGTAACTTTTTGGTATTTTAACGAGATCGGGACTAACTTCGTACGAACTTACAATTTTCGCATTCTGGTGTTCATCGTATATAAAAATCGGGACAGTGTGACGCGGGCATAAAGAAGCTACGATTTTTCGTTAGAGTAATATTTAACGTTTCTTAAAAAGTCCCTTTTGCAGATATCAAGGCGATCAGAAAATCGCAAAAAAATCATTTGAAATGTGTTTTTCTGACACTGTACGCAGACTAATACCCCCAAAATCGGTCTTAAATGCAGTTTAATCTTATCAAAATAGATGTAAGGTGTTTTTATTATTAATGTTCTGACTCACAAATCCGACAAGCTTTCATTTAAACCATTACAACTGAAATTTCCATTAGAAATAAAAAAAAAAAAAAAATAGCATGGGTATATTGAAAATGACCAATATAACAAACATTTCTGAAATTGTCCATTTATGAATCAATCGATAATTATGGAATAACAGTACTGTAATTGAAGAGTTGCCACCGTCAATTGTAGATTTGACGGTCGCAAATGCAGTTTTACTGGCGACGCGTAGCGGGGACAGTAAAAAACGGAGATTTGCGACCGTCAAATCAAAATTGACGGTGGCAACTCTTCAACTACAGTACTGTGATTCCGATTCTAATGCATTTCAAAAAGAAATAATACGATAAAACTTGGAAAAATGTCTTAATTTGACATATAAAAAAAATCCGCCAAACTTCATGAATGATTTTTGCGCAAAGACGTCATGGGTAAACGTGACGTCAGACAAATGAAAACTTACAAACTGGAGGTTATTACTTTACCTGTACGCTTCAAAATCAGATCAAATAACTTTAAAGAGCTGTGCATCTGTGTTCTTATACATCATTTACTTCATTGGATTAAATATTCAACTACAAGCGTTCATGGTGAAGGCTTATCAAGAAAAGCGCTCGGATGCATGAAATATATAATGTGTTGTGCTTATTTGTATAGCACTGTAATCAGTCCCCGAGATAATCAGAAGCTCAGAGATCAGTACTTATGGAATAGACATAATTTATAGCAAACCTTTCTTAAACATTTATTAAGCAACTAAAGGTTTCAACTCCTTCATCAGTTAATACAAGTTACCCTTAGATGATTGGACTTTTTTTCAGGCCCTAGTTCTCCTCTTATATTCGATGTGTTTCTCTCGGTTTTAGCTTGTAAACCGGATTTGGTTTTTTCTCAATCGATTTTTGAATACCGAACAGCGGTATGATACTATTGCCTAGTATAGTGCTTCAACTGTTAAATTTCTAATTGTAAAAATAAACCAATTGTTCAGACGTTTCGGCCATTGGCCTTCTTCAGTTATTTATTATTCCTCTAAACTACATGGCTGACATTTATAATTGTAAAAATAAACCAATTGTTCAGACGTTTCTGTTAAATTTCTGATACATTCTTATCTTAAAAATGTTTTGCTTTGTGAATTTCTAATGAAGGTAATTCCAGGAAAACGCGTCAGACGCACGACTTAATCTTCCTATATATTTTGTTCTACATCTTCGGTAATCATTTTGATATGTCTTCATCGTTTTCTCTCGATTCTTTTTCTTTGTAATTCTTGATCTGTTTCATGATATCTTTTTATCTATTTTAGAACATTTCCTGATCTTTTTGAAACCGACTATACGTTAATATTTTTTGGGGGAGTACGAATTTGCGTGATCATATTTAAAATTAAAATGGGAGGAGAATAACTATGGATGAATTTGCAGCAACGTTCGTCTGGTAATAAGAATCTTATATGGAATGATCTGTTACGCATTTTGTTTACTATAAATAATGATCTAAACTTTTTTTTTGTCAGAAATATATTAAGACCAGATAAAAAAACACAATCATTTCTATATCTCGTCCATATAAACTGAGTATGTGACGTCATTGTTATGACTTTTTGCGTTCAGGCCTGGACTGAGTTGGGTGTGTCTATTTTCTGTGTTGGTTCCAATGTATTATGTATTCGGGTTTTGTTTTCTGTAATTAGTTAAGACGTCAGTTTTATCATGTAAATATTTTATATTCATTTGATAAAATTTACTGTTTGCAATAGCATAAATTGTTCTATATAATAAGGATGTTCTCATCACAAGCAGAAAACCCTATCCGTATTTGATACAATCGTTTTCATCTGTTGATCCTCAGAGCTGTACAACTTTGAACCCCCTTTGTTTTGACTTTCAAACTTTTATATCTGGGCGTCATTGGTAAGTCTTGTGTGGACGAGGCGAGTTTTTTGACGTATTGAGTTTTAAACCTGATGCCTTTTGTTATCTATTATTCATGTGTTTCTTTGCCTATATAATACGTTCTATTTATTTGTATTGTAGTCCTGTATTATTATGTTGTCATTTTAATGTTATATTTAACAATGCCATCAAAGTTTGGCATGCCACAAAAACCACAAAAACCAGGTTCAACCCACCATGTTTTTCTTTAAAAATGTCCTGTACCAAGTCAGGAAAATGGCCATTGTTATATCATAGTTCGTGTCTGTTTGTGTAACATTTTTACGTTGTGTTTTCGTTGTGTCGTTTGTTTTCACATTACTATAAGACTTGTCACGGTACTTTTCTATCCCTAATTCATGTATTTGGTTTTGATGTTATATTGGTTATTCACATCTGATGTTGTCTAATGCTTAGTCCGTTGCTGTGTGTGTTACATTTTAATGTTGTGTCGTTGTTCTCCTCTAATATTTAATGCGTGTCCCTCAGTTTTAGTTTGTTACCCCGATTTTGTTTTTTTGTCCATAGATTGATGAGTTTTGAACAGCGGTATACTACTGTTGCCTTTATTTATATATAAAGGTTCATATTCTTGTGGTGAGGAAAGTCATATATATCACTTTGAAATAAAAAAATAAATAACGATTACAAATTAGTCTAAGTATCATTAAGCAGTTACATCGAATGTAGCAGATACATAAGCAAACAAATGCATTATATTCGAACATCCAAATGGTGGAGACGTCACAATGTACTACTGGTATTTAAATAAGAAACAAAATGTCCATCCTTTGGAGGTTTCAGCTTATGTTTTTTATTTGGAGACTTTGTTCGAAGATTTAAATGGTCATCAACTGACCCGTTATATTCTGCACTTCTAGAGAGATTGGAAAATAAGTCTTGTTTCGGTCCTTCAGGACAATGATCATTTGGCCTATCATGTGTATCGAATGGGTTTGTTCTTTCATTAAAATGTACCCAGCTAGGTGTTGATGCTTCCTCTCTAGGAAAGGGATCACTTGAGCTTAGCCATTCTGTATTTTTCATTGTCATGTAGTCATTTATTTTTGGTGTTGGTAATGGTTTCGTTGAATGTATTTTGTCTACGTCAGTCAGAGGAACTTCTGTACAATCAGAATTTTTGAAAATTTGAGTTTTTCCGTTGAGCAAGGCAGCTGGAATTTTAGGGGGAAAGTCATAAATACTATTTTCCGCTTCAGAATACGTTCTGGCGATGCCTTTTCTCACATAAGTTCCCTTTTCGTGCACAAGTAACGCAGGCCATACTATTAGTTCGACTTTATTGCCAACAAAGTTATATTTAGTAAATTTGGATGCATCAAATGAAGTTCCTTCCAAATTCTTATATTCTATAACCAATGGAGGATCGAACAATCTCATCAGCCAGCAGAGCTCACAGCAATTTGTAACAAACTTCAATTCTGTTTTCAAAACTTCTTTGTGTAGCAACTTGTATTCGTCTGTGCATTTCTAAAAATACATAAGCTTGTTTTTATAATTTCTAACTTCTGATTGTTTTCTTTGAACGTGCAAATCTTTAAACAAAACAAGGATAGAGATGTATTTAAACCGTCAATAAGAAAGCAATTCACCAACCCAAAATCATCGTGCAGTCAAGGCAAAATGTAAACATTCCAGTACAAGTCGAGTTGTTGAATCTTTTTACAGGTAAATGGTCAAATTTCCCGAGACAAAGACTCGACAATATGTTTTTGAATTCAACAACAGAGTCCAAAATATCAGGCAAAGAATTTCCTCTATCAGCATAACTCAAAATGAAAAATGTTTAAGCTTTCCCTATTGTATCTTATTATGCATTCGGAGAATTAAGACTTAAAAACAGTTAGTTTAATCCCGCCACCTATTTATGTGCCTGTCCCAAGTAAGGAAATTCATTATTTTTGCCATATGCTTTATCTGATTGTTTGGGGTTTTTTTTATTGTTTGAAGATTCTGATGCTGATGACAGACGTGTGTATTGATTTGTTTATAGTTAATTGACATATCGATTATGCACTACTTTCATCTTTGCATCCTGTCGTTTGTTACAGACTAGTGGGTGCTTCCTTGCGTAATTTGGTGAGGTATTTTTCTGTTTGTGGGTTGCTCACTCATTAGGAATTGTGTGTCCTCAATTCTCTTCAACTATGTACTTTATTTGACCTTTTTAACTTTGTTGATGCATGCGTCTCTTGTGAGTCTTATGTGTACGTAACGTGTGTCTAGCGTCTAGATTTGAATCCTGGTATCTATGATAACTTTATATTTCTATGCACGATCACTTTTTATTCATCCGGAGTGGAAGATAGACATGTTTCCAATACACTGATCATCATAGATATCAGGACTAATTTTTGTATACACGCCAGACGCGCGTTTCAAATACTAAACTTTCAACTTACATGTGTCCATAGGAGATAAAATAGACATTTGAGGGGGGAAGCAAAATTAAGTCCACGGAGCTTGTGTCGCTCACATGATATTTTTATCTACAATTGATTCATGAAATAATGCAACCGTTTCAGAGATACAAGTCAAAAACTGCATTTTCCCCCGTATGTTCTATTTTTAGCAATGTCTGCCATGTTATTTGACAGGCAGGGTCCTCGGGCACATTTTCAAAAATTAAAATATTGGGCCATGTGAGATATCAAACTATGATACCAAGGGTAAAAAATGTTTAGTCCTATTTAACAAACAAAAGTGACAACAAACACGGTCAAATTGATAACGAAACACATAGGAAAAAAACAACGACACTTAAAAAATAAACCACACATAACAAACTCTGGGACACACTCAAGTAAGTTCCGAGAACTCTATTACATGCAAGTAATGTTCGATACATCATTGCCCGATATCATTTCATTTTATTATTTTGAACAAGAGCATTGTTGGGTTGGATCGATTGACTAAAATATTTATTTTTATATGTAGAAATCAAAATTTGAAATTATAATTACTTATAAGGATATGGAGAATTATGTACATTGTGTATAATATATATGTATACGTAAAAAATGCAGTCTTGATTTAGATTTCCTTCTAATCAATGTTTATCCACCCTTTTATATAAGATGACCTCTACGTTTCTTTTATAATTCTTCTATATGAACTAATTCTATTGTTTTATAGGGAAGTTAAGGGAAACAATACTTCGAAGGAAGAATTATGTTTTCCCTTCAAATGTTTTGCGCTTTTTGTAAATCAAACGACATTCACATGTATTGATATACTTCCGTATATTTTTATTTAAAGTCACACATGTATAACCTATAAATATATACAATATTTATATTTCAAACTAGAAAAACAAGTGCATTTAAAGTTTTCTGAATTACTACACAATGCTGAATATTTAAAGAAATATAGTAATAAACGCGTACATGCAGCATGTAAAAAAATGTTTTTTGGGTTGATATATCTTATCGTTGTCTAAAAAACAGTTAATAAATACCTGTTTAACATTTTCAACTGTGTCTGTGTCATACTGACACCGTCGTATATGACGGACCAAGTTTTCAAAGGTACTGGACACGCATTCATTAGTATCTTTTATCTATAAAGAAGAGAATGTGTATATATACGATTTTCCAGATACATGCATTTATAAAAAGGCAAACAACATATTTTTAACTATTGGAAAACTTAGTATGAATATGATTTATAATTGATTGATGTTTGTGGTATGCCGTTAACAAGTATATAAAAATCAACGAATTTAACGTTATGACTTTATCAATATTTATAGGAATATTTGGCAGGAAGGTTTTCGTTATTGTGCAGACATTCCAATGATGACTATACATACATAACTATGGTTACAGCAAGACGGGATGCAGTAAAGATGTGGTTACCAGGTTACAGCAAGACGGGATACAAAGGAGATGTAATATGATTGCCATTTCGACAACTGCCCACCAAATGGCGAAGTTGGAAACAAGTATTTTAGTTAACCGTACAGCCCTTCAGTTAAGAGTAAAACCAACATCAATAGCATGTAGCAAGTTATGGTTGAAATGCCCACTATGACAAAATCAACAACTCAGAAGAAATAACTAACCTGCTGATTTATGCAAAACAAAATTAAACGCAAAACAAGAATGGCAGAGAGCAGAGGGTAAACGACAATCCTAATTAATAACTTTAACAGTCTTATATATAGAATGTGTATAGGAGCTCAACATGCTTGTGAGCACTCAACCCTTCCCTAACTTGAAAAGTGGTGTAAAAACATAACATCAGAACAATCTGTTGTAATAAGCATGAAAGAGTTTGTATGAATCGTCAGATTAGCTAGTATAATGTAGCACAAAAAAGCGACTCACAAAACGTAAAATAACAAAACCAACGAACTCCGAAGTAAATAAAAAAAAAAACGGAAAGTCCCTCCTCAAATGGCAAAATCAAAATCTGAGTCTTATTACAGGAGTAAAGTTTATACCGTAAAGTGATGTCAAATGAGACAGTCGAAATGCTTATCTGTATCCGGGTACATGTAAGACATCTAAAAGATATACCTGTTAGATTTTAAAAATCACTTGGTACATTAAGGTTGGATTTATTCAGACATGAAATACGTATTTAACGAACCTGTAATATTTGGTATACAAAGTTAAAGATATAAAACGTATACGTAGTAGTTGAGCTTTTTAAATATTTGTTCAATAAGTTGTATGGTATATTTATATATTTTATCATCTTTTCTATGCGTGCGGTGGTGCAGAAATATACGAGGCAATTGTTAATTTTAAATAACAAAGATATTTAGTTTTTAAATATATGTTTTAACCACTGGTACTGATTTTCAAAATTTTGTACATTCATATTATACGACGATGAAATTCATTTCACAAAGCGGTTTTTTTTTTGTCTTTATTCTTTGTCTTTCTTTCTTCGAACACCAAAACTTACTACTATAAAGATTGTTTACTAGTATACGGTTGTAATTTCTTTTAATTCAATTCACAATATCTCATACACGATAAGATGTTAAGTATAGCAGTTTTATTGTAAACAGTATGTCTATTGTTATAATCATTCTAGAATATATAAACATCGAAAACAATGACGGACGGAAAACAAGTGAATTGTATTGTGATTTTTATCTGCTTTCTTTGGAATTTCTACATGAATAACACTGGTTTGATCTCTAATGCTACCTATTTAAACTAACTTTTAATGCGGTATAATACTATTTCAACGTTTCAACCTGCTAAGTTTAACCATTTTAACCTCTTAAAGGGAAGGGGCATTTCAAATCAGAATTCTACGAGAAACTGACAACCACATGGCAAACAACAAAGACGACGAAATATACAAAAACAAGGCCACACAACATAGAACATTAATTACTTGGCGAAACAAAATCTACCGAAAACTTTAAGTGATCTCAGGGTTTCGGAAAAATAATCATAATATTAATAATAATGGTAATAATGTAAAAAAAAAAAAGGCAAAAGATACCAGAGGGACATTCATACTCATGTATCAAATATACAAATAATGCTATGACTAGAAAAAGACCAATAGGCAAACAATAGAACACAAAACACAACTTGAACATAGAAACTAAAGATTGAGCAACTAAAATCCACTAAAAACTTGTGGTGGTATTAGGTACGCCGGAAGGGCAAACAGATCCAGCTCCATATGAGGCACCCGTCGTACTGCTCATGTTATGGAATGCAGGTCCTTTTATTCATGGATGTGTATATATTGGTATACTTACGTTGTTATTTGAAGTTTGTTGAAAATACAGGTGATGAGTGATATCCGACAACAATGGCTGTATTTTCTCTGTCTGATCTCTGGCAAGATCTGAACATTTATCGTAACACCACTGAAATGAAGAGGTAATTCCTATGACATAAGGTATTTCTTGCATATGTGTAAAAGGTATACAAGAGCTTTCACATAGTCAGAAAGCAACATTTCATTTTTTCCTCCTTAAAAATCGGTTGGAAATAAAACATTTTATTGTCAATATTCATCAAATATATTATTACAAAAGTAAAAATTTTACTACAACTACTAAGTTAAACATGATGTTAGAGCGAAATGAAATGGTGAAAGCATTTTGTTATTTTCTGTTTAACCCCATGACCTATGGCTATGATGTATTGCTTGATTTCAAATTTTATCGACTCCTTGTCCTTGGATATTTATAAACTGTACTAAGCTATGTAACTTTAAAAAATCTTTGCTAGTTAGTCATTTTTTTATGTTAATTACTTTTATAAATATCTGATTTGGCACTCACACCACATCTTTCTATATCCATTAAAAAATGTCTACTCTCACTGAATAACGATACATGATTGACACATTACGATATATGATTGACAAATAACGATACATGATTGACACATAACGATACATGATTGACACATAACGATTCATGATTGACACATAACGATATAATATTGACACATAAAGATTCATAATTGACACATAAAGATACATAATTAATACATAACGATACATTATTGACACATAACGCTTCATGATTAACAAATAACGATACATAATTGAAACATAACAATATATAACGCATGTGACATTAAATAACGATATATGACACATGTGATATTAATTAACACAGAATGATATACATGTAGCTATCAGAATGTACCTCGATTATTTCCATCAAATGTCTTTCTGGTCCTTTATGACATTTTCCTTCCTTGTCCTTACTACACAGTTCTTCATAAGCCGCAGTCCATTCATGTTGATAAAGAGATTCCCATTTCTGACCAATCAATTCACTCCTGTCGTTCAGTGATATGTGTTTTTTGTCTGTGTTTTGCTGACCACCAAGTTCTTTTATTCTGATCGACAATTACATTTCATATAAAATAAGGTAATTAACTATTGTTACGATTTTTTAACCTTCCAAAATATTCAGATGTTTATGGCGACTTCTGTTTTAAAAGATAAAAAAATTGAGAATACAATCATCATACTAGTCTTGAAATTGATTGGTATGCCCCATTGATGGGCATTACATTTTCGCTTTTTTGTCAAGGTAGTTTTTAATGAATTTAATTTCCAATAAACTTGAAACTTAGTACACATGTTCCCTTTGATATGATCTTTCTAATGTTAATGCCAAATTATAGCTTTGACCCAAAATTGCACGGTCCATTGAAAAAAGAAAATGAATGTATGAGTGGGGCATCCGCGTACTATGGACACATGCTTGTTTTAATCATGCTTTAACACAAACAGATCATTTTATATGTTAATTAAGTTCAACAAAATAATAGTGTTCAAAAGATGATCGTTAAAAACGGGATTTTATATATACTTGGAAGTTCCACGGCTTTCAATCATTTAAAGAGAAAGTGCCTTCTCTTTTTTAACTCATAAAAAGTTGTTATTTATTAATCAAACTTAATTTTCCAACACTTACTAATTGTACTATAAGTTGAGTTTTCATAACTTAAATGTATTAAATGTAATGGACAAGAGTGTGAACTGTGTTCCTAAGAATTGCCAAGATACTCAGATTTATTGAATTGTGTTTGCTAACAGTACAGTTACAAATACTCCATGCAAATCCAGTATTTAAAAACTCAGAAGTTGATATTAAAATCAGGTTATTCGATTCTTCATTTTTACCCCATTGTGTGCTGTTGTTCTTTCACGGATCATCGATATCCTCTTTTGGGGTTGTTGTTTTATTTTTTCCACTAATTTTTAAAACTTGTGTCTCATACTTTTGTTTATTTTCTGAACTATAAAATATGTTTAACCAACGTTTTATTCTATCAAGCATTTTCTGGTTAAAAAGACATTGTATTATAAAAGGCATCCTGTAGTTTTATCATGGAAATTTATAACTTAGAGAATAATATATGTCTTTATCGTTCAAAGGTTAACAATAATACAATCAATATCGAAAGCATAACAGGAAAAGTTTGTTTTATCCCGAGACATTCACCCTATAACTTCCTATCATATACATGTATATATATCCTGATTTTTAACATTCTACTTGTATAGACTCTGATAAATTGTTTTCATAAAAAAAAACATCATACCTTGCTATGACTTCATCTTTGTCTAGTTCTAATATATTAATATCATATTTCAATTTCTTGTTTTCGTCGAACAATTTGGAATTTTTCTTGTCAGTTTTTTCAAGAATGTCTTGTTTTAAACTAAGCTGAACTTCCAATTCATCACATTGTTGTCTTAGCTTTCGGATCAGAGACTCGTCTTGTTTCTTCTTTTCTTTCTTTTCTTTCTTCGTCATTTTCTTATGCGACACAGTTTCATAAATATGTAAATCGTCAAGATCAGTCATTTTATAGATGAACCAAGCTGACAAGGAATAGAAATTTTAATTTTCAATTTAATTCAGTTTACGTTAAGTCTAGTAATCTAGTTTCCTCGTCGTGTTTTGTAGTTCACACAGGTTGAGTTTTGAATAATGATATTTGTTAGCAGGCATTACAGGATGTATGCATTAGGGTCTGTATGAATGTGTGATCTTTAATTTCTTTATTCTTTAATCATTTCCCTCTTTATTCTTTATTTATTTTGCCATTATTCTTTATATTTGAGCACCCTTTTATTCTCAATTCTTTACTTTTTTCGCTCATGATTACTCCCTATATTTTAAAGATGTTAATTATACAATTTTCCCCTATTATTCTCCATTGTGTAAACCTCATCCAAACCCTTATGCATAACTATCGCTGGAACCAAGGGGTCGGCATAATGCAACTGTTGTGCTGCACTTCCCTTTTAATTTTGTTTTTGGTTTTTTTTCTTCTTCAAATTTACTGCTATAACTAAGAGATTTCCATGATCATGGACACTTGCAATCAGTATACTGGGTCATTAAGTATCATAGCAGTTTTCAGTAAACATATATAAATAAGTAAGAAAGAAAGAATTGAAAGAAAGGGAATTAAAAATTGAGAATGGAAATGGGATCGAATGCGTCAAAGAGACAACAACCCGACCAAAGCGCAAAAAACAAGCGAATGCAACCAATGGGTCTTCAACACAGCTAGAAAATGCTGCGATCGAAGAAGGGCTTCAGTTGGTCCCCAAACAAAATGTGTACAAAGTATGTAGCTAGTCAAGAGAAAGGGTTGAGTTATTCGACGTGCATTTGTGCTCCAAGATGTGTCCTTTTTTATTGACCTGTTCAACAGCTGTTACGTTGATATGTATAACTCGTTTAAGTGTGCGCTTTAAATCGAGTATTTCAATGCAACGCGTAGAATTATAGGAAGCCAATAGACTTTCAACACCTTACTGTAAATAAATACATGTGTACATGTATTTATAAAATATGAAAAGGATTCAAAAGTATAGTCGATACAAATATAAGAACATGATTGTGGCTCCTATATCATTTAAAGATTATGTATTCACCTTTCCCCTTACTCTATTTTCAAAACGAATATTCCATACATCGGTGAAATGAATTGAAATGAAGATTTCTTGCCTGCATGTTTATTGCACATCCATTAGATAAACATAATATGGTTTTTACAACGTCATACGGGAAGTATATATTTGAGTTTCGACCGATTGTGACACATTTAACTTTATGACCAGATGACAGGTAACAACTTTGGGGAAGTATTTTTTATCATTTAAATTTTATAGTTTACTTAGTATTCCGACTACCAAACAAACTGCACTTGAAGTTTTAATTTTAAAAGTGTCCTTTGTTGATTTTTTCAGTTATTAGACCGTAAATACGATATAAAAGAAAGGATGTTAGGGGGGTTTTAGGTGGGAAATTATCATATATCGTACGAGCTTCTTTTTCAAAAAAAGTGCAATAATGTTAAATCAAATGCTGTCATGATATCATAGTTTTATTCTTTATTTTTAGCGATTCGTAGACAGAATTAAAGGAAGGAAACATGGAAACAATTAAAAACTTCCTTTTTCAAACATTAAATAATTATATTTTGTATTTAAATAGATGTAGCGGCTCACTTGTACGCATGTACGAATAAACATGAAAATCGCTGATACCACACGAGAGACCTATATATTTAAAAAAAAAACTACCCTTATACAACGATGTCACTTACAGGCGGGTTACCGATAAAGTATATACGTTGTACAATGAATAGTGTACAATGAAATTAGATATACATAACACAATATCAGAGTTAGAAATCAATACCTCCTAATGCAAGTCATCTGCCATAAAAGACATAACAGCATTTTATAAGATAACTCAACATTTGAAGTTCACAACAATCTAATTGCACACGCAAATCACAGTGAGCTAAATTTTCTAAAATCCGAAATTTTAGACATGCAGATTTAGTATCGAAAGTTTGACAGATACAGTATTAAGCTTCCCTTTAAAGATATTATAATGATCAAGTACCGGGAAAGGGCAGCGTTCATTGTTAGTATTAGCTTTATTCAAAGTCAGTTCAGTCAGATGGCATGCGTGATACTGAAGTCGTCATTATTGAGAGAAAATCTATCATCCAAATGTCTAAAAGTGTTATTAATTTTGTGTGTCAGATGTTGTTTCGATGGGTCTTTGAATTGGTGATTAAGACATAAATTGTAACTCAGAACAATATAGAAAAAGGGCCGCAATAATTAAGTGATGCACAATACGTCGCCATTGGAATTCCGATAAGTGACTATATACCATGTACATGTATACGGACTCCCCATAATGGCGAACAAAATTGTTCATGATCCTGTAAAATTCAAGGGCAGTAATAGTATCAAAGAGGGTCCAATTGACACAGTTCGTCCGTTTGTTATTATTTAAATATAAAAGAGTTGGAACATATAAATATAATCATAATGTTTTACTGTGCGTATTGATGTGTGTTTCTTTATTCTACAATGACTAGAGGTATAGGTGAGGGTTGGTCGAGATCTCACACAAAACACATTTAAATAACCCCGTCGCATTTTTGTGCCAATCCAAAGTCTAGAACCTCTGGTCTTTGTAATAAAGTAGAGGCTCTAAAGAGCCTGTGCCGCTCACCTTGGTCTATGTGAATATTAAACGAAGGACATAGCATAGATGGATTTATGACTAAATTGTGTTTTGGTGATGGTGATGTGTTTGTAGATTTTACTGTACTGAATATGCTTGCTGCTTACAATTATCTCTATCTATAATGAACTTGGCCCAGTAGTTTCAGTGGAAAATTTTAGTGAAAATTTTCAAATTTTATGAAAACTGTTAAAAATTGACTGTAAAGGGAAATAGCTCCTTAGGGGTCAATTGACCATTTTGATCATGTTGACTTATTTTTAGGTCTTACTTTGCTGTACATTATTGCTGTTTATCTGTTCATCTGAAAATTACAGGGCAGATAGATCTTGACCTGATAAACAATTTTACCTCCGATCAGATTTGCTCTAAATGCTTTGGTTTTTAAGTTATAAGCCAAAAACTGCATTGTACTCCTATGTTCTATTTTTAGCCATGGCGGCCATCTTGGTTGGTTTGCAGGGTCACTGGACATATTTTTTAAACTAGATACCCCAATGATGATTGTGGCCAAGTTTGGTTAAATTTGGCCCAGTAGTTTCAGAGGAGAAGATTTTTGTAAAAGTTAACGACGACGGACGACGGACGAAGGACGTCAAGTGATGAGAAAAGCTCACTTGGTCCTTTGGGCCAGGTGCTCTAAAAAGGAGATGTGTTATGTTTGTCAATGAGACATCTTTGCACAAGAGACCAAATAAGACTTTAATTTTGCCGGACGAAATAAATGATTTTAGGGGGAAAGTACTATTCCAATGACAGTTTGAAAGCTGATTTATTTATAGAACGATTACTATGAAGAGACGTATATATAAAAAATTTAGTGTTGTTTCCAATTTTTTTCAGTTGTTTGAAAGTTGTATGAGAAAATGATGTTTGTATGTTTTGATGAAGTCTCTTTTTTATAAAGTACTGTCGTATTAGTCGATCCGAACATACTCCAACTTCAAAATAAAACTATATATAACTTCAATATAAACAAGTCTAAATTGAAAACTGCATTCAAACCTATGATTGTGTTGGATAAAAACCGCAATTTTTATACTTGTGCATGTAAAACAAATTTCGTTGTAGAAGGGTCTAACAACATTTTCCAAAAGACCAAAAAAAAACGGTGAAAAAAGTATTTTAATAACCCTGCTGACTGCCATTGGCGATTGCCAAATAAAATTGATCACGACATGTAACAAAATGGATCTTAATATAAATATATACATACATATCTTTATTTCATCAAAGAACAAAGCACTAAGTAAAACATTACAGGTACAAACCCAGGACAATTAAATCATTCACATCAGATACATAAAGAAAAAAAATATTCACAAGCTTTCAAGTTTTTATTTCTCTCGACCTTTAACCAGGGTATGTGAACAAATACAATTGAATACAAATTAACACAATATACCAAAATAGGTTGATTCAATGAACAAGTTAACCATGTGAACATATAAACATGATATACCGTTTCCAAATATATGGAAGACGGACATATTATATAAACATAAATAGTAACTTCAATCATTTTACTCAAGAAAGTATGATTTTACAAAAAAGTTTGCATCCAGTTTGAAAATAACATTATAATTATCGGAGTTAAATCATAAAGCATGCAATTTATCATCATTTGAATTTGTAGTGAATTCTTTTGGCAATATCGTTTTCCTTTCGTTTTTGAAATAAGAACATTAGAATAAACTGGGAACAGTATATCGTTTATATATATGTTCCTGGAATAAATAATGAAATTCGTCAACTAATGAGTTACAGTCACAAATATCAGAAACTCTATCATCTCTTGCTATTCCCCAAAAGGCTGCCCTTTTCAACTGGCAGTTTATTATTAACACTGACATCTAAAAATATATAAAGCTTTCCTTAAAGCATTTGTAAATCTGTCATTGTCTGTAGGAAGTTCTATTAAACATTTTTCAAAACAATAGCTTCTTTTAAAAATGCTATACTTGAAACATTTATGTGATTCATACACAACGTATCCATTCTGAATGGTACATATTTCTGTTATGCATAGTGTATAACAATTTATATCACGCATTAATACACTAATTTTTTAAGGGCGTATGGGTGTCTTCCTCCATCTTGGATTGTTAAAAACAGAGAACCAAAGGTCCAGATTTTCAATCAAGTTAGCAAAGTTTGATGCAGGAATGCAGATATTTAGTGTGAATTTTCATTGAAAAGAACCAATATATAAGAATATAACTTATAAATATTGATATTTTTGCAAATGATGATTATTTTTGGTTGTTTTTAAAAATAAATTAAATTGGCATTTTAAGGGGAGGCAACTCTAAAACAGTGCATTTTCTGAAGGATTCTACATGGAAATTTTCTATTTTGTATTTTAGCCGGAAAAAACGTACGGTGACCCTATCTTTTCTTTTGATATTCTCAAAGCATTGTCTGAAAGCTATCTTTTCCCTAAGTATTTAACAATTCTATCATTTTGTTTAGTTTCTAATCACAAAATTGTGTTTTTTTCCTGTATAATCCATACAAAATGTGTCATTTTGTCACGCCCTGTAGCTTGAGAAAATGCGCGGTGACTTATCATTTTTATAACATTTTTCAACATATATCAATAGATACTACGTTTTGGCAAAGTATGAACAAATTCTATCATTTTTATTTTAGACTCCCATACCACCTTTAATAATACTTCATATGTGCTCCCCTTATAGACGATCGCGATCCGAGTTGTCTTATTGACGGTTCGAGTTGTCTTATTAACGGTCCGAGTTGTCTTTTTATACGGTCCGATCGCGAGTGAACATTTCAATTCAATTCAAAGCTTTATTTATAGTTACATAACAAATAAAAATAAGCTCTCTGAGCTTTTATAACCGAAAAATGCATACATTTACATAACAATCATACATAATACAAATATTAAAACATAAAAGACATAGAACATACATTTCATGCACATGTGTAAGGCAAAATAGTGTCCTGGGAAATAGTGTCCACATGGACAATATTTCCTAGAATTTAGGTATTTAATAATGTCCATTGCCATGGAATATTGTCCCCTAAGTGGACAGATTGTCATAGCAATATCGCTATGAAATAGTGTCCACTTGACTACAGAATGTTATGAAATAGAGGACATTATTAAATCCTACTATTATTAACAAATTATGTCCTCCAAGGGAAGTAATACAAAGGTCATTAAAATGTTTTATTATGCTTGAATTTTGATAAAATAATACAAATTGATTAAAATAAACAAAATAAAAAATGGATGGAAAGGAATACAGAGAAATTTACAACTATATAAGTTATAAGAAATATCCTGATAATACAAATCTAAATGAAAGAAGGAAATGTGAAAAGTTTAAAATTAAATTTGAAGAAATGTACTATATATGTACTATGACAAGAAGGCAAAAGAAAATGTAACTAGTGGTACACTGTGACAAGCAAGATGCTGTTTTATTCATATGTCATGATGAAAGTGGATGCCATCTTGGTTTTAACAAGACAGTTAGTAAAATTACTTCTAAATATTACTTTCCAAACATTATAACACTTATAATAATCTTTATTGCAAAATAACACCCATAAGGGTCAAGCAATACAATCAAACAATAACTTTATACAATACAATGCAATACAATGAAATACAATGCAATACAATGAAATACAATGAAATACAATGTAATACAATGCAATACAATGAAATTAAATACATTTACAATACAATATATAGAATAATAGAACATTAAGAGTTCAATTATAAATGTATATTAAAAACACCATCATAACCTTGCCTCAGTGGCGGATCCAGAGGGGGGGTTCCGGGGGTCCGCACCCCCCCCTTTATTTTGGCCGATCAATGCATTTGAATCGGGACATATGTTTGCACCCCCCCTGCACCCCCCCCCCCTTTTGCCCTGGGCTAGCACCCCCCCTTTCGAAAATTCCTGCATCCGCCACTGTTGCCTGACACGGGTCTGACTCCCTCAGTTCTAAAGACTGTTTAATGAAGACTCCAATATGACAAACAAGTTCAGGGATGTGGTTTAGAATGTGTTTAAGTTTATTGAATGCATCAAGATGTTGAAATTATAGACCATGTAAGGAATAATAAGGTGGACATCTTATCACTGAAGTATAGTATTTAAATATGTCCACTTTCAGGGACACTTTTTCATACCTGAGGACAGTTTTTCATAGAAAAATGTGTCTAGGACACATATAAATAAGTAAATATCGTCCTGAGACTATTTCATTGGGGACAATTATTAAATCCTACACATGGACTCGTTCCGACTGGTCTCCAGGTCGAGCTTTCCTGCATTAAAATTGATTTAATAATTTAACTACTCAGGTTTTAATACAATATAATTATGAAACCTTAAAAGACTTAAGTATCATTAATTTTTTTAAGATTGGGTTCTTTTTTACAAACGACTTTCGATTGAGAACGAAATCTTTTTTTTAGGGGAGATAACTATTTTGTTCTCCAGTCAGGAGGAGAGAAACGCGGGAGTGGAAATTTAGAAATTTAAAAATAGACATTGAGAAAGTATGGCATTTTTTGGAGGAGCTGCGACGACTCCTTTTGGAACAACAGCCACTACATCTACATCAACAGGATTTGGAGGATTCGGCACACAAACTCAAAGCACAGGTATCATAAATTAATTATTGATTATCAGATAAAACTGCGTAATTTTAGTCTGAAATTACTCTGTCATTTTTTGTCTGTGTTCTTGCATTCTTGATCATTCTTGATCATTCTTGTAGTCCAACTAATAATTTATGACATCTTGAAAGGCTATTTATAATTTTTTTCTTTGACGCCTTACATCGAAATTTAAAATAGCCTTCCAAGACGTCATAATTATTTGAACTAGCATTCTTGGTGCTACCTAGTCCAAATAATTATGATGTCTTGAAAGGCTATTACATTTTTTTCTTTGATGCAGTAGGTGCTACTAGAGACATATAACATGTATTTAAATGCTTCTACATGTATCTTCGATGATTGGCAGTTTGGGTGCAGGTCGTTTCGTAACCTGGTCGTTTCGTAACTAGTCGATTCACAACTTACTCGTACTAGGCCGTTTCAGACCTGAGACGTTTTGTAACCTTATATCAATATATAATAGGCAGTGTCTGCGCGTACCCGCATGTGGGTACGAATAGTAAAATTGCCATTCGTAGGCTACGCGTACCCTCATCCGGTTTTATAATCAATGATAATAAAATGCCATCGGATCGGGAATAAAACGTGAAATATACATGTATATAAAGAATTTGTCGCAATTAGTGAATAAATTGATTAAAACCACTGAAAAGTTTTATAAATACATTGTATCTATATATAGGTAAGTGAAGAGTATTTATTTCAATGGAAAAGAGTGATATACATGTGGGGAAGGCATTTCATAGGTATCATAAATTAGAACAGTTGATTAATTTTATACAATTAAAGTTTAACAGAATTCATTTTCATGTATTCATGGAGGCATCAAAAATTCCAAACAAATTCGATAGGGAATTCCGAAAAGGGCATAATATCGCAAGTATTTGTTTTACAGTGTAGTTTTAAATCGAATTTGCCACGTTTCATTCATTAGTCAAGTCTGAGACTACTACATTTGTACTACATGTACTATGTGTAATAGAAGTCTCAGGTCAATTTTTTTTTTTAAGTCGAATACTTTTAGTTTTCCTATTTTAAACAGTTCTTAATATAAAGGATATGCCTACTTTTAGTACATTTCAAATTGAATGTCCTTTCCACTTTAAACTTGGCGTGACTAAGGATGGACAAAACCTGATTGAGGGGGGCAAAATGTTTATTTGATCATCTTCTGTTTCTCATTTTACTAAAAGATTATTTTTAAATCTCATACAATGTCATGTGGGTAATTTTCAAATTCAGTAAAATTTAATTCTTTAAATTTGCATTTGCATTTTATAATCATGATAATAGTATCAATTTTTATCATGTTTTTCTTTTTACAGGGGCTGTACAGTATCATTTTCCATCAGTGTGCATTTAATTTGCAATGTTTTAAAGTGTATTATTAGATAAATACAATTTGAAAATATAATTTTTCATACTCTTCACTCTTTCTACACGAAATTTCCATATTAACGATAATTTCCGTTTATATTTCACTTTTCATTCCCGATCTGATGGCATTTTTATAAAACCAGATGTGGTTACTCGTAGCCTACGAATGGTAATTTGGCTATTCGTACCAGCATGCGGGTACGTGCAGACACTGCCTATATAATAATACACCTGTTTCCTATTTGTCCGCCATTGCTGGATATCTCACAGGTTCCCATAAAATGTTGACGTCATAAAACAAAATATCTGATGCCAAAATGGAAAAGTGATAGTTGTTGGTGTCAAAGTTCAAGCGGCCAGGTCAGCCGGGATAAACGATAAGGTGTATAATATGAGTCGTAGGTTACTTAAAAAATAATAAAAAGACCTATTGATGTACATATATATCTATATGTATTTATTAAATAATTGATTGCACATAATTTTACACTTTACAAGTACAGTTTTGCACACATGCGAATAGAACAGAAGAATTTATATTGTCCATCATCATTTAGATGTACCCCGTTTTTATCAAATTATCAAACCTACCATAATTACTTTTTATTAACTGTCATTAGTTGTCATAAAAACCGAGTGTAATTACCAACTAGCCAATAATAAAAAAAGATTTAAGAAAGAAACATTACAATATTGTTATTATAAGATGAACAATTTGATAATTTATAAATAATAACTTTAACTGTTTCATTTAAACGAATTGATTTAAACTAACACTTTATAACCATATATCAAATGTATATTATCACCGTGTATCATCATACAGCGGATATAGGTACTTACCAAGCGGGCGTGAGCGATTTTCATCTTACACGGTAACGAAAATCTTTGTTTTGTTCACATAATATCAATGTGTACTTCAATCTAAACATAATTGCTGTTTTAAGAAATGATTTGGTTGTAGGTTGATGGTTAGAGATCTAGATGTCTCATTATTTTCCCAAAACTAGAAGGATAACTAAAACATTGTAAAAGCATGTGCAAATACTTGTCAAAGAAGTTGGCCCTCGTCTCATCCCGTATAATTCTATATTCATTGCAACTCTTTTTCTGATAGAAGGTCAATGTGTGTGTGTAATAATTATAGCTGTTTCAATAATTGGCATTGGAATCTTTCATACGTATATCTGTATATGTTATTTTTCGATATTTTAACCCTAAAAAAGTGTTGTGCACAGTGTTTAGCTGACCACATAAATCTTAATGTACGGTGCATAGTTATGTTGTTGTACACCGTACACAAAAACATTATTTTTAGCTCACCTGGCCTAAAAGGCCATGTGAGCTTTTCTCATCACTTGGCGTCCGTCGTCGTCGTCGTTAACAATTTTTCAAACATCTTCTCCTCTGAAACTACTGAATGGATTTGAATGAAACTTAGCATGATTGTTCCTTAGATTATCCTGCACAAAGTGTGTGCTTCGATTTTTGATCCGTCAAAAACATGGCCGCCGTTACTTAAAATAGAACATAGGGGTCAAATGCAGTTTTTGGCTTATATCTCAAAAACGAAAGCATTTAGAGCAAATCTGACATGGGATAAAAATGTTCATTAGGTCAAGATCTATCAGCCCTGAAATTTTCAGATGAATCAAACAAACCATTGTTGGGTTGCTGCCACTTAATTGGTAATTTTAAAGGGAAAATTCACGATTTTTTACTTATGGTTTAAATATGTTCATTATGACATAATATATATATTCACAAAGTTTTATCGCTATATGTGCAGTAATAAAGGAGAAATTCAATAATTAATGAAAAAATATTAACTACTTCCTGTAGGTCGTGACGTTTTCTCCTGATTTTTGCATGCCGGGATTTAAAAAACAATCATTAAAAGTCTTGGTTTTTAATCATATTTTAACGTAATCGTAAGCGCGCCGATGACTTATGCTTTATCTAATAACCATCCGATAATAAGAAGATAAAACGCACAGACGTTGAATTGTACTCTTTCGTGAGATAAATTATCTATGTTAAACGTATATATTCGAATAATTTTTGTAGACAACACAAAAAGTTATAAATTTATTTTTAATAAATGCATTTTCGGACTGATAAGGTGAACAAATTAAAGTACAATAATCTGTAAAGACAATATGTTGGTGTACTCTTATTGACCTTTTACTATCTCTGCTATGACTAGGTTTATACGATGTGTGTATTCACAGTTCTGTGGCAATACTCGTAGATGGCTTGTTGAAATGTAAAATTGTTATTTGCCTTTCGGTATTTAACCACGCCTCTAGGGCACACCTTGCCAGGTGTGACTGTCTATTCGGATCAGTGGGAGCATTTAATACACACATTAAAAATACATATTCAAGTTGGTGACAAATAAAAATTGATCGCCGTGGAATTATTTAATTATATTTGGTGCTATTAATTATTTGAATTCAAATAAGTTAATTTACTAAGAAATACACAATTTTCGGGAAACTTAATTCATATGTCAGAATGAAATGATATACAAGTCTTGTCCTTGATTTATGTCTCATAAAAAAGGGGGACTTAGAAATTAGAAAAAGCTTTACTAAATCATTTTTATTTGTCTTAATTAGGCGAAAAAATTTACGAGAACACTTACATTTAGTCTTTTGAAAGCCATGTATTAATTAATATCTGAAACTATCTGAAGATAACTCTAGCGAAGCGGAATATAATATGTACGAATAAAGAAAAAATACTTTTGTAAAAATTTGACAGGAAATTTAAGGATCTTCATGGAATCGAATCGAAAAATTAGATATTCTTTTCAAGTGTGAAAAAGTCAACCAAATTTATTCATAATCGGGAACGTCCTTATTAAAATATGAGACTACAATAATAGTCGTCGTCTCCCAACGTATATAGAATTTAATGTTATCTTTCCCTATTTTTGAATGTTATTATAAGTCTGTTCAACTTGCAAGAATGCCCCTAAAGCGGACAAATATCCGACAAGCAGTTTATTCTTTAAATTGCTGTCATTGAATATCAAAAAAGAACATAAATCCCGAAATTGATACTCAATAGTTTTCCTAGAAAATATTCACATCCCTTGGGGATTATTAGTGTACGTCCAGTTGCATATATTTTACATGAATGTCGGAACAATTGTGATGATGACGAATTTCGTCCTTTATTCGAGAACAATCTAATTGATATATAAATCTGTGAGTTTACTATGTTCTTAACTTCGATGAACCAAAGCAAGTTATAAATTGACCTGTATTTAAATCAAATTGTTTCTTTTTTTTTCTTCTTCTTCTTTTGGTATACAATAGTCTATCGAATTCGTTGATTACATACTGTTGGCATACGTGGACTAGTCTATTTACAAAACTTTAACCACAATTAACACTAAATGTATGTTTTTTTCTTATGTTCAATGTATACATGCATATTTTAAATTGCGCTACTGACTATAGTTCCGTAACTTTCTACCCAGGCGTATGTATACACGAATCGTCGACAAGTGCGCACATTTTTTTAAATCAATAATTCTGGTATGTTCCAATCTGTCCTAAACGATTTACAACGAGTTTATATTACATTTTCCCAAATTAACCCTTGGAAAAATATGTAAATAGATTTGTATTTCTTCAAATTTTTTTTTTTTGTATTATTTTTTTTTTATAAATAATTTTCTTTACACCAGAAATGTTATTTATAAACAAGCGTATGAGTTCAGTAATGACTAGTATATTATATCACTTTCGGACACGCAAGACAAAAATGTATATTATACATGCACCTGATAGTTCAAAATGGAAAGTTATAAGTTACGGTCGTGTACACTGATCAATAGCTACAGAAGTGAAACGATGCATGAACTTGCAAGCCCGCCGGACAGGAAATCGATTGAATACCTGGACGTGTCACCTTACACCCCTTCCAATACCATGGGAGTAATACCTTTAGCCATGCTGGTGATCAGATGAGAGAAGATCCGAATTTATTTAAAAAATGTTTATTACTTTAAGGAATTATGAACGAATTAGATTTTTGAAAACAATTTCTACGGAACACTTATTTATGATTTGAACTTTGGCTTTTAACTAATTACAATATTATCAGTTTAAAAATAAGAGACTATATGGTTATTAAAAAAAAATAAGACCATTTTCCGTATCAAGTTAGTCAGTCAGATAAAACAACCTTTCGATTGACAAGATATCGACAAGCAATTACGACTACATCGTTTACTGTAGTTTTGTTCCTTTGTGGTTTATAGACATATCGGGATTTTTCATCGGAGAAGGTTACAAAATGGCGGAGCGCAGAGAACTGATACTCAAAATTTAAAATCGATGGTGATCTCTTTTTTAGCGGAATAAAACTTTAATATCTATAAATTTGAGCATTTTTATACAGAATGGACATAATATCAATTTTTGATTTTTTTGCGAAGTTTCCCTTTAAGGAAATTTTGCCGTTTTTGGTCATTATCTTGAATATTATTATAGATAAAGATAAACTGTAAACAGCAAAAATGATCAGCAAAGTAAGATCTACAAATAAGTTAATATGACCAAAATTGTCAATTGACCCCTTAAGGGGTTATTGTCCTTTAATGACAATTTTTCACAATTTGTTCATCACATTTGCTAACTTTAAAAAATCTTCTCCTCTGAAACTATTGAATGGATTTGAATGAAACTTAACATGATTGTTCCTTAGATTATCCTGCACAAAGTGTGTGCTTCGATTTTTGATCCGTCAAAAAACATGGCCGCTGTTACTTAAAATAGAACATAGGGGTCAAATGCAGTTTTTGGCTTATATCTCAAAAACGAAAGCATTTAGAGCAAATCTGACATGGGGGTAAAAATGTTCATTAGGTCAAGATCTATCAGCCCTGAAATTTTCAGATGAATCAAACAAACCATTGTTGGGTTGCTGCCACTTAATTGGTAATTTTAAGGAAATTTTGCAGTTTTTGGTCATTATCTTGAATATTATTATAGATAAAGATAAACTGTAAACAGCAAAAATGATCAGCAAAGTAAGATCTACAAATAAGTTAATATGACCAAAATTGTCAATTGACCCCTTAAGGGGTTATTGTCCTTTAATGACAATTTTTCACAATTTGTTCATCACATTTGCTAACTTTAAAAAATCTTCTCCTCTGAAACTATTGAATGGATTTGAATGAAACTTAACATGATTGTTCCTTAGATTATCCTGCACAAAGTGTGTGCTTCGATTTTTGATCCGTCAAAAAACATGGCCGCTGTTACTTAAAATAGAACATAGGGGTCAAATGCAGTTTTTGGCTTATATCTCAAAAACGAAAGCATTTAGAGCAAATCTGACATGGGGGTAAAAATGTTCATTAGGTCAAGATCTATCAGCCCTGAAATTTTCAGATGAATCAAACAAACCATTGTTGGGTTGCTGCCACTTAATTGGTAATTTTAAGGAAATTTTGCAGTTTTTGGTCATTATCTTGAATATTATTATAGATAAAGATAAACTGTAAACAGCAAAAATGATCAGCAAAGTAAGATCTACAAATAAGTTAATATGACCAAAATTGTCAATTGACCCCTTAAGGGGTTATTGTCCTTTAATGACAATTTTTCACAATTTGTTCATCACATTTGCTAACTTTAAAAAATCTTCTCCTCTGAAACTATTGAATGGATTTGAATGAAACTTAGCATGATTGTTCCTTAGATTATCCTGCACAAAGTGTGTGCTTCGATTTTTGATCCGTCAAAAAACATGGCCGCTGTTACTTAAAATAGAACATAGGGGTCAAATGCAGTTTTTGGCTTATATCTCAAAAACGAAAGCATTTAGAGCAAATCTGACATGGGGGTAAAAATGTTCATTAGGTCAAGATCTATCAGCCCTGAAATTTTCAGATGAATCAAACAAACCATTGTTGGGTTGCTGCCACTTAATTGGTAATTTTAAGGAAATTTTGCAGTTTTTGGTCATTATCTTGAATATTATTATAGATAAAGATAAACTGTAAACAGCAAAAATGATCAGCAAAGTAAGATCTACAAATAAGTTAATATGACCAAAATTGTCAATTGACCCTTAAGGGGTTATTGTCCTTTAATGACAATTTTTCACAATTTGTTCATCATATTTGCTAACTTTAAAAAATCTTCTCCTCTAAAACTACTAAACCAAATTCAACCAAACTTCAACTGAATGATCAGTAGGGTGTATAAAATAAAGTTTGTGCTTTATTTTTTATTTCGTCAAAAAACATGGCCGTCATGGCTAAAAATAGAACACAGGGTAAAATGCAGTTTTTGGCTTATATCTCAAAAACTCCAGCATTTAGAGCAAATAAGACACGAAGTTAAAGTATTTATTAGGTCAAGGTCTACCTGTTCTGAAATTTTCAGCCGAATTGGGTAACTGGTTTTTCAGGTATAATGCCCCTGAATTGATGATTTTAAAGAAATTTTGCAGTTTTTGGTTATTATCTTGAATATTATTATAGATACAGATAAACTGTTAATAGCAAAAATGTTAAGCAAAGTAAGATCTACAAATAAGTCAATTTGACCAAAATTGTCAATTGACCCCTTAAGGAGTTATTGCCCTTTAAAGACTTTTTTCACAATTTGTTCATCATGTTGACTTACTTTAAAAAATCTTCTCCTTTGAAACTGCTGTATCAATTTCAGCCAAACTTAGGCTAAATGAGTTTCAGAGTATCTAGTATAAATTTTATATTTCATTTCCTTGTATGTCAGAAACATAGCTCCTATGGCTAAAATAGAACATAAGGAGAAATTTTTTTTTTTTTTTGCTTTTGAAGAAAATAGGACGATTCAAAGAACATTTAAATAAATTGAAAAGCCAAAATAATCATTGATGAGAGATTTAACCAAAAAAATTAAGGTGAGCGATTCAGGCTCTTGAGAGCCTCTTGTTATACTTGTTTATTTCCCAAAATGTTTCAAGGAATGAGTAATCACAGGTAGGTTTATGATTGGTGACTATTACTTTTGCCCTGTATTACGTTTCTTTCAGATAAAACATGTAAATGTCTCACCAGCTGTATAGAAATTGAAAGTTGGGGTTGACATTCACAACTATTTGCGCTTGTACAAGTTAATTGTTCTTAGTAGAATATCAAATTTGTTTTATGAATAGGAAAAAATCGATGAGAAAATTATTTGGGAGCAGGAATTTCAAATGTTGAGAAATGTACACTGAATATCAAGCAAACCAAAGATTTTCGTTACTGTGTAAGGGGAAAATCGATCATGCCTGCTTGCTTAGTTCCTATATCCGGTGTTATGATGATACACGGTGATTATTACACCAGGTACGAAACGTCTCAGCTACCCTTACGCGACACTGAAAGAAAAAATCAGAACTTTGGAGCAAATGTTATCCACTGAGAATATTTATATTGGAGTTATTAGTTATATGTCTCTGAGAATATATAGAATTTTTTACGGGTTAACTAAAGCCTTGCCTTTAAAGGCCTAGGTTTGGATACACCTTATCACTATTTGTCCACCATTACTGGGTATCACACAGGTTCCATTAAAAATTTGACGTCATAAAACAAAATATATGACGCCACAATGGAAAAGTGATTGTTGTATGCATCAAAAGTTCAAGCGGCTGGGTCAGCCGGTATTAGCGATAAGGTGTACTGTATTTAAATCCTGCTTACAAGGGGTACAAGTCAGCACCTGGTCAAATTGGCACCCTTAGAAAAGTCAAATCAGCATCTAGTTAAATTGGCAGCTGGTCAAATCGTCACCCATTTAAAGTCTTTATTTCGGCATATAATAATATTTGATGGCATGTATATCATGTATATTAATAATTCTACAAATGTATAATTATGATCTTTTCATTTTATAATTTTCAAAAATGTTGGGGTTGAATTTTGTCATTTATTACATCATGTACATTGTAAAAAATCAATAACTTATATCAATTAAATAACATTGAATAATGAACAGGTAGTCTTGCAAAATGCTCAACTGGGTTAAACATGCATAAAAAACATCCAATACCTTGAATACAGGTTGAATATTCATTAAGTTGAATGAAAAAATACAGACAGCAACCCTGAAATTTTTTAATAAGTCAATAATTCTATGTGCCATTTGGACTAGGTGCTGATTTGACAATACTGGATGCTGATTATCACAATACTCTTACGCGATTGAGTGTGTAAATACATTGTAAATGTTAATTCTTACATATAAAAAAGAAGATGTGGTATGATTGCCAATGAGACAACTGTCAACAAGAGACCAAAATGACACAGACATTAACAACTATAGGTCACCGTAGGACCTTCAACAATGAGCAAAGCCCATATCCCATACATACATGTATATCATGTATATATACATGTACTTACTTTCACTTTCACTTGTAATTACTCTTTCAATTGCTATTTATAACGTTACTCACAATAGCAACATTGTGACATTTTAATTTTCTTAATCTGATTTTGTGCTACAGCATGATTTTATGTATTGTTTTCTATCCTGACTAGAGTGGCCTAGCCACCAAAACATGTCAATCTCCATGATCTCAATAAATTACTGGAGCATTCCTAAAATTGTTGTTGTTATAGGACCTTCTACACAATATTTATCTTTAATGCAGGATTTGGTCTATTTAACCAAGCCAAGACAACAGCCCCTACATTTGGAACTGGTGGCTTTGGGACTACTACTGGTGCAACTGCAGGTTTTGGGGCCAGTACAGGGTTTGGTTTAGGTGGAACAGCCACGACTCAGCCTACAGCAGGCTTTGGCACATCAACAGGTTTTGGTGCTGCCCCAGTAGCTGGAGGATTTGGAAATCAGACTGCGTTTAAAGGCTTTGGAGCTGGGCCAACTACAGGATTTGGAGCTACTGGAGCCACAGGATTTGGAGCAATAGGAGGTACTTTTAGATACTCTGCAAGCAAGAGTGTTTTGTTTTAGTGTGTCAGTCATTTTTTGTAGGTATGAACTAAAAATTATATAATTAAACTTAAAACAGGGAACAGAAAGACAATGTTCACAAGTTTGTTGTCTATTCACACCCTGTACAATGTACATGTACAAACAAAGTGTACTTGTCTTTGTTTAGAAGAAATGTTTAATGCAAAAACAAATGAATGTTCACGTTAAAAAAATGTAAGGAAGATTATACAATTATCATGATTATAAGATGCCTAACACAAAACAAACAACTTATCATATTGACCAACTGTTATTAATTACCTTTACTAATTTTGTTTGAATCAGTTTCATTGTAATTACTTTTCCATGTATGTTTTTCTTGTATAAATTAGGTCCCCAATTACAAGCTCAGCAGCAACAACAAGCCCAACAAGCACAACAATCCAGTCTGGAATTACTGGGTACTGCTGTTACCCTGCCACAAATCTATGGAGATGAGAGGGATGCCATCATTGCCAAATGGAACCAGTTACAAGCTTACTGGGGCACAGGAAAGGGATTTTACAGCAGCAATGGTTTTGTTAACTTTACCCCTGACAACCCTTATTGCAGGTTTAAGGTACATGTACATGCTCTGATATAAAAAGTAAAATCACAAAAATATTGAACTAGGAGGAAAATTCCATCAAAAAGTTTCTAATCACATGGCAAAATCAAATGATAAAACACATCAAACTAATGGACAACAACTGTCATATTCCTGTCTTGGTACAGGCATTTTCAAATGTAGAAAATGATGGAATGAACCTGGTTTTATATCGTTAAACCTCTCACTTGGACGACAGTCTCATCAAATTCCGTTATAAGTTGATGCCTTTCAGTCAAAACAAATTAATAAATTTCAAATAGTTTTCCATTGAAGATGTTTTTCATTTATTTTTTAAATAGGTTAAAGATTATGGAGGATAAAAACTCTTTAATTGAAAAAAGACAGACAGACACATTCAATCATGTCAAAGTAAAACAAAAACAACAGAAAACCAGAAAATAACTGAAAGACATGCACTAATTCACAAAACACTAACATAAAACCCGCAATACAAACCCCACAATAGCATGATCTGAGGTGCCCCCTTCTTATTGAAAGTTACATTTTTTTAATAAGCATGTATCTTGTTATATCCATAACAATGTATACTGTTTACATGGTATATACCTGTATTGAAATTGTTTTTAGATAACTATTGTAAAGTCTTGCAGTTTTTGTGAAATGTTATGAACACTTTCTCACACCATTAACATAATTAATATTATTATTTTTGCTGATAATTTTAACATGGTAAGTAAGGTTTTGAAAATAATAAAGAATGACAGTATCACAACTAGTGGTGTTATTCTAATTTTACGAATAGAAGCTTAAGGAATGTCTTTAAGTTTAACTATGTGATTATTTTCAAGTATAAATTGTAAAATTTAGTGTTGATAAAATAATAATAAAAAAAAATGGTGTATCTTTTATTCCAGGCAGTAGGATACAACAGATTACCCAGGTCCAGAAATGAAGATGGACTGGTTTCTATAGTGATAAAGAAAAAAGAATCAGATGTTACAGCACAACAACAACAAGTGGTAGACCAGTTGTTTAAAATCCTGGGAAATAAACCTCATCTGTCAGTGTGTGTGGAGGGAATCAAAACTCTTCCTGATGATAAGTAAGTTATTTTACCGAAATATTTTTAGGGTTTTAAGATCTTTTGATTGACCTACATTTATTTTTAAGGCCTTTAAAAAATTCTAAATGAAACATCAAATATGCATGAACAGAAATTGTTACTGAATACCAATCAAACTGACTTTCAAAACAAACTGAAAAATTCTATACACACTTTATTATCTGAAATAAACTTTCATTTAGTATATATTTATGCCTTTTAAATAATGTATTATTGTTGAAAACATAAACATTTAAAAGTGCTTATGTAAACAGCCAAATCTATGGCCATCATTTTCTGATGGATTTACAACCTCAGTGTTAGCATTTGTATGTATCACGTTGACTTCTTTCTTATGCTTAAAGTCAACAAAAAGGAAAACATCTTTTTGATATAACTGTAAATTCAGAAATTATTGCAATGATTTTATTATTGCGAAAAATGCAACAGGGTTATAATTGCAATAATTAAAACTCACATTTTAAATTTTTTTGATACTAAATTATCTATGTCTAAATTGTGTCTTTATATTATTTTTCCAGAACTGAATTAGTTATATACATCTTAGAGAGACCAGCAAGTGGTCCTGCCAAAAGAATTACAGCTAGTGAGCTGTTCCAGTTCCTGAACACACCCAACATAAAACAACAAATTACAACACAGCTTGCAGCAGAAGATATTTGGCAGAAGACTGGGTTTACACCTGAACAACTGAAAGTTTATTTAGAAAACCCTCCTG
This sequence comes from Mytilus edulis, assembly GCA_019925275.1. NCBI lineage: Eukaryota > Metazoa > Mollusca > Bivalvia > Mytilida > Mytilidae > Mytilus > Mytilus edulis. Next base: position 61,016,289 of record CM034361.1, read on the forward strand.
CTGGTTAGTTTTGAAACTTTTGAACTTTTTTTTTTAAATGCCTAATTTTTAATAAACCTAAATGTTTTCTATTAGGAACATGAGGAAAAGACCAGAAAAGCCATATCCCACTTGTGCCACCACATTTCAAATTTTTAAATGAACTGTAATGTCTGGGTTAAACCCAGAATTGGCATATATTTTATTTTAACCTCATTTATAGTAAACACATGTATTAAATTTCATGTTAAAGATTGATTGATTGTTGGTTGCTTAACGTCCAGTGGCAAATATTTCATGCATATTCAGAACGAGTCATGTTAACGTGACCATAACTTTATTATATGAAAGCTGAACCCAAAAAGGAAGTTGTCAAAATATTTAGGTTACCAGTTATAAACAATGTAATGGCTCCAATACAATCTTTATGCCAATTCAATTCAGGATTCTTTCAATGACAGAAATAGATATTTATTGTTTTATATTGTAGGAATTCATCCATTTATTTGGGAGCAGGCAAAGTTAGATAACCCTGACCAAGAGAACTTGATTCCTGTTCCAGTGGTAGGATTCAATGCTTTACAACAGAGAATGAAACACCAGGAACAGCAAACAAAAGCTCATCAACAGAGACTAGATGTAATTTAACTTTTTTTTTCTTTTGCATGGGTAGGATGTAACTTGAGAATACATATATATACTTATCTGTGTATTTGATTAAGTTTGCTGTTTTGGTCTGTTGTTTTAATGGAGACCTATAGTAATGTGTACAGGATATAAAACCACTATAATGCATTGCCGTTCTGCAACATTTGATTGATTATGACCTACAGTTCAAATTATAGGGGATTTGCTTAATTGCAATTCAGAGAATATTATGGGGTTGCTCGGTTTCATAGGCAAATTTTTATTTCTTTTTATGAAGATCAATGTTTTTTCAGTAAATATTTGGTGACTTTAATAACATTTTATGTAAAAAATACTATTAAAATTTTGTGTCCAGGTCCATTTCTCAAAAATGAGATTAATTACCAATTTAAAATAAGACATCTAAAGGATATTATAAACACAATGAAAGACTGTGATAATATATCAGCTGACCTCAGATGTCCTTTAGTTTTTGTGCTGTTGCTACACTTAAAATTTCAAAGAACATGTTTATTGGTAATAACTAGTTTAGAGTATAATTGTCAAATCCATAATGTCAAATTGGTAATTCTAGATAGCATGTGAAGTATATGTTACAACATACAAATGAAAATGAGGCGAGGTGAGAGGGTAAAAGTTATTTTTCAATAAAAAAAGTTATTTTATTAACACTTTTTTTAGCCTGGGAGTAATTAAGGGTTTGGTTCGCGATATTTTGTAGACACATGTCTGTTGTTGAAGATTGCATAATGATCTTAAATGTTTTTGTTTACTTGGGTTGTCAGATTTGCTGTGTCCATGACATATATATATAAATAACTCATTCAGACCTTTTATTCATGTATATAGCAATACTAACATAAAAATTACAAAATGACATCATAAATTGAAATAAAGTTGAGAATGTCTATAATAAAGACACAACAACATGACCAAAGAGCAGAAAACAGTAGAAGGTACCAATGGGTCTTCAGCACAGCAAGAAAATCCTGCACTCAATGGCGGGCTCCAGCTGGCCCTGAAACAAAGATGTGCAAGAGTTCAGTGTGTTCATTGTTAAAAAATGAATCTTCTCTGTTAAACACTATTACAACTAAAACTAATTTGATTTCTTATTTTTAAGTAAAAACTGTTTAGTTACTTTATTCGTGTAATTGTTTGCTTTTTTTATTTTTCATTTTTTTTTTTTTTTTTTTTTACAGATGATAGCCAATGAATTACAACAGTTCCAACAAAAACAAAATAACATGATGTCAAAAATGGATGAATACAAAAGAAAACACATAGAACTGAGTCACAGGTTATTACAAGTAGTGGTTAAACAGGAAATTTTCAGAAAGATGGGTTACGCAATACAGGCTGATGAAGAGCAACTCAGGGTCCATTTAGAGAAAACTCAAGCAGAGTTAAATCACCCAACACAGTTTAAAGTATGTTCAGATATTAGTGTTTTCTATTGATTTTTTAAAATTTGTTTAGCTCACTTGTCAGTCATTTGGGTCATGTGAGCTTTTCTCTTTGCATGGTACTGTCACTGTCCAATATCTCATACTAAAATATTCTCATCTGAATTTTCTTTGCGAAGTTAAACGAAAGTTAATCACAATCATCCCACTGGCAACCAACCAAGAATTTAAAAAGATAATGTCTGTAAAACACAATAATTTTCCATTATATTTTAATCCATAATAGATTGAGGAAAAAAAAGTAATAGGTCAGAAATGTTAAGAATGAAAAAATCTCTCTGCTGTTGTTTTTATGCCCCACCTACGATAGTAGAGGGGCATTATGTTTTCTGGTCTGTACGTCCGTTCGTCTGTTCGTTCGTCTGTTCTTCCTGCTTCAGGTTAAAGTTTTTGGTCAAGGTAGTTTTTGATGAAGTTGAAGTCCAATCAACTTTAAACTTAGTTAAATTCTCCCTCGCCCTGCTCGTCCGAATTTAAAGCATTTAATTTCTAATTCAATAGGCTATAAACAAGACAAACACAGATATAGGATTAGTTGCTCGCAGTAACATCTTATTTTCTCTTGCGATACAATATTTTATTTTACTGAATTGTACATATTTCTTCAATCGAAACATTATATAAACACATGACATATAACATTGTTCCTCTTTCGCATCGTTTCTTTTCCCCCGGCTAATGCCTCCAACGCCTGTACGTACAATAAACATAGCAGCAACTGCACATATACCTATGTGACCAACTTCAATCCGACGTAACTGCGAGCACCTTCGATACTAATACATTTAAATCCCAAACTTTATATACAGTGCATTCCGGTTATTTGCATAGCCTATTTGTCAGACGAAATTATGCAATAAAGCGGAGTATGCTTATATCCGAAATGCCAGAATACGGAGTCAAATCGGCGATAGTGCAGATCAGTAAAGGAAATACCGAAGAAAGACATCTAAAGAAAGATGAACGTCCTTAATCCACTTGCATTGACTTGCAACATATTGAATGCTTACATGTACTTATTCTAATAAAAGTTATTTGTCTAGTGTCATGCATTTTATTTCATTGTGTATTCTTTCAATAAAGTTGATCAACACATTTAGTTTTAGTTTATTTATGTACCGACTTTTCCTTTACCTGAGATACGAAAATAAAATTGTTCTAAAAATAGATTTGTTTCTATGACCCGGATGTACAAATGCTTTGATTAAAACAAACTGTTGAACAATGCTACACAGTTTATAATCATTTTATACAATAAATGTGTAATGAACTGCCTTTTATATGCAGTATTTACCAATTGCACAGTGATGTAACACTGTTACTTTGCCCTCGTTAGTTTCGTATATATGCAAAGTAACAGGTAATGGGGCCCTGCACGGGTTATTTGCTGGACACGAGTGTTGAAAGTGAGAAAATATAATAATTAGAAGTTAATATTCTTTTAAAAAAATATTGAAAATGAAAGATTGATGTATGAAATTCTTCAACCATATATAAATTCCCTGTAATATTTAACATAAATGTAGATCACCCCTAGCCGAATTACGAGATTGCACATTTGATAATGATAGATAATTAGCCGGCTTTATATTTTTAAAAATACACCCAAAATGTTATCTACGAGTTATCTATGAATAATGTTTGAAATCCAATCAAAAATTAACACCTTTCTAGATAGAAGATCATAGAATCGTTGTGTTTTTACAACAATCAGCTGATTGACATTTTTATGACCTCGAGGCTTAAAATAGAATATGGGAAACTTTACCTGTGTACACATCGAGGCCTTTTTTTATAATCATATAAACACGAAAGAAACTGTTTTAAAACTTTATTTAAATAACACAGAAGTAAATGTGAAATAATTTCAAAAATTATGATGCATTCAAGAATAATATACTTACCAAATTGCTGTTTCCGGTCAAAAATCTCGTCAGTTTTAACTAAGCATATCTAGCTGGCGAATTTTTTCTATGCAATTAACCGAAATGGCACTTGTGGGGCTATGCATATAACCGTACAATTTAACATTAGATGAATGGGAAATGGTTTTGTGCAGGAGAAAAGTATGCAATTAACCGAATTATGCTATTAAGCGGTATGCAATTAAGTGGAATCGACTGTAGTACCTTTAAACCCCACCCATAAAAACCGCCAAAACTTTCCTCGTGCCTCCTGCACCTAACATCAAACTTATAAATAGTACATACCGTTACAAAACCAGTATCCAAACTAGTTATACTAGTTCCCATCTGTAAATATTAACTACAAATAGCAAACGGGAAAAACCCTATTTCAAACGAAATAAAATACATTTAAATTCTCCCTCGCCCTGCTCGTCCGAATTTAAAGCATTTAATTTCTAATTCAATAGGCTATAAACAAGACAAACACAGATATAGGATTAGTTGCTCGCAGTAACATCGAAACAAAGGAAATGAAACAGTTCAGAATAAGATGCTGATATAAAAAGTCTTTTGAGATATTGCTAATTGAAGATAAATCTTCAACCACTAAACTGGACCAATATCAGTTTCAAGTCGACAATCGGAACGTCAAATACGACATATTGAACCGGAAGCTTCCGCAATAGATGGTTATGCAGACAAATGTTTTGCAAATCTTGAATCGATGGATAATTTCTCAAACTGTTTTCCTTGATTCTGTAAAAAGAAGAACACAATCAAAACTTCATACATACATGTACTTGTATCTTAATCAGATAAACATTAAACTCTATAGATATATACATATTTCATATCTATATACATCAACTTCTAATCATACTATGTGATTCTTTATGTTACACACTGCAACATAGCTCATGAAAGTCTAAACATATATATGCATCTCAGATCTACATACATCAACTTCTAATCACACTGTGATCCTTTATGTCACACTGCGCAACATAGCTCATGCAAGTCTAAACATATATGCATCTCAGATCTACATACATCAACTTCATATCACACTGTGTGATCCTATTGTTACATTCATAAAAATCTAAACATATATATATATATATATATCTATTATATCAACAACAACAAAAAACAAAGTCTACAGCTATGTCTGAAGCTCTGACTTTGTACAAGGTTTCTTATTATCTTTGTGACATTTTTATTATCGATTTTAAATTTAAAAAAAAAAAAAGTTTTCCACTCAATATGTTATGTACCATGTGTACGGACTGTAAAATATTACTGCTTACCGTTTTAAAATCTCTCCAAGTTGAACTCTTGGTACTGTCCGATTTATCTCACATAAAAACGGGCTACTTTTTATACCTACACCTGCATATTTGTGGCATCCGGGAAATAATTAGCACATACACAAGGTCTCCAATATGGTACTAAAACTCTGATCGTTTTATAGTAAATGCGACCTGCTGATAAAATAAAATCAAAATTGTGGTATTTAATGAAAAAACATATAAAATTGATGATTATTACAAGTCTCATCTTCAAATCAATTGTATACATATATTTAATTATGTACAAAAGTTAATGCCTTCATATTTAATCTTTTGTTTTCTGTATATTAATTTAACTATACAACATCCCATGGTGCATTGTGCAACCAATCACATCACTCCCAGCGACAACATTCCATGGTGCACTACACTGTGCAACGAATCACATCGCTCCCAGCGACAACATTCCATGGTGCACTACACTGTGCAACCAATCACATCGCTCCCAGCGACAACATTCCATGGTGCACTTCACTGTGCAACCAATCACATCGCTCCCAGCGACAACATTCCATGGTGCACTACACTGTGCAACCAATCATATCGCTCCCAGCGATCTAATAAAATAAATTTCATACATACCATTTCAAACTCATCTGTAACTCGTATCACTCTTCGTGACAAAATCATCTCACTGCGAGAAGATTTAAACATATGTTGTTTCCATGTCTCAAATCTAGTACAAGTCTTACAAATTCTTTACCTGAACTTTGTACTGAAACAGTAATCAGATTTTATACAAAAGGTGGACACTAATATTTAGTGAGCATTTCATCTATCAACTTTTAAATAAAAGTTGCATGCTTAAAAGCTGATTTGTTTTTCATATTAATGAACTCAACATGGTTCACATGATGATTATTACAAGTCTCATCTTCAAATCAATGTATACATATATTTAATAATGTACAAAAAGTTAATGCCTTCATATTTAATCTTTTGTTTTCTGTATATTAATTAAACTATACAACATCCCATGGTGCATTGTGCAACCAATCACATCGCTCCCAGCGACAACATTCCATGGTGCACTACACTGTGCAACCAATCACATCGCTCCCAGCGACAACATTCCATGGTGCACTACACTGTGCAACCAATCACATCGCTCCCAGCGATCTAATAAAATAAATTTCATACATACCATTTCAAACTCATCTGTAACTCGTATCACTCTCCGTGACAAAATCATCTCACTGCGAGAAGATTTAAACATATGTTGTTTCCATGTCTCAAATCTAGTACAAGTCTTACAAATTCTTTACCTGAACTTTGTACTGAAACAGTAATCAGATTTATACAAAAGGTGGACACTGTAATATTTAGTGAGCATTTCATCTATCAACTTTTAAATAAAAGTTGCATGCTTAAAAGCTGATTTGTTTTTCATATTAATGAACTCAACATGGTTCACATGGTTCAGTATTGAATGGAAATATATAACCAAATTCTGTAGTATTTTAAAATAAAATCATAAACCTGTAAAACGGTTTTTAAAAGAACACAAATATATTGATTTTCGCTTCTAACTTAATAATACGTTCCAGGCATGATTTCAGAATGTAAATAAAGTCAACATTATACTCAACTCCGTCATGTGAAAACATGTTCCTCTTTCGCATCGTTTCTTTTCCCCCGGCTAATGCCTCCAACGCCTGTACGTACAATAAACATAGCAGCAACTGCACATATACCTATGTGACCAACTTCAATCCGACGTAACTGCGAGCACCTTCGATACTAATACATTTAAATCCCAAACTTTATATAGTACCTTTAAACCCCACCCATAAAAACCGCCAAAACTTTCCTCGAGCCTCCTGCACCTAACATCAAACTTATAAATAGTACATACCGTTACAAAACCAGTATCCAAACTAGTTATACTAGTTCCCATCTGTAAATATTAACTACAAATAGCAAACGGGAAAAACCCTATTTCAAACGAAATAAAATACATTACACATGTTCCCCATGATATGTTCTTTCTAATTTTAATGCCAAATTAAAGTTTTGACCCCAATTTCACAGTCCACTGAACATGGAAAATGACAGTGCGAGTGGGGCATCCGTGTACTATGGACACATTCTTGTTTTTCCCAAAATTGTAGGACAACTCATTATATAGAAGTTATTGGTGGTTGAGATATCAAATACTGTAAATTCAGAAATAATTATGTGCATTTATTATAGCAATTTTGTCAACTTGCATGATTTAGAATTAATTGCAATTTTAATTTTTGTGAGATTGATAATCATCCTCAAATTCATATACAAAATTTCAAATGCAGGTTTAAATTATTGCTATTATAACTGTCGCATTTTTTGCACTAATAAAAAAAATCGCAATAATTTCAGAATTTACGGTATATTGACCATGCTCTAAACACAGAAACATGTTGATACATTAATGCAAAAATTTGGAAACTAACTTACATTTCAGAATACATAAAAATGCACACAAAGTATTTCTTGGTGCCCATTTGAATTTGATAGATTCATTGTAAATCAAGATCTAATTGTGTACGTCACAGAATAAGGGAAACAACTTCTATTGAATAAAAAAAAAATGTTCTTAATTTTCATTGACATAAAAATTAAGCTTCTCAGTAAGTATTAACAGCATTACAGTTGAAGATGTAAAATTGAATGATAAGAAAGGAAAACAATGTGTTAAGTAAATACCAATGAGTGTATGTACCTTTAATAATGTTAAATGATCAAACTTAGTAATTTATTTTGTTAACTAAATTTTATTATGATTTTTTTCAGGGAAGGCTAAATGAATTAATGTCCCAAATCCGTATGCAGAATCATTTAGCAGGAAATAGAGCTGATTTTAGTTACCAAATGGACCCATCGTTACAACAAGAAATCAAACAGGTTAGTTTTGGCAGACACTTTTTGTCTCGCCTTGACGGAGTCAAAAAGTGAGACATAGGTATGCTAGTTCCAGCATCGGCGACGGCTTCAACAATATATTAGTTTGTGATTAGGTCTAGATTCTGGTGAACAGCAAGTGGTAAGTCATTCATATTTGGTATGCAGTTGTATAAACATTGGCACATCTCATTTCCATGGAGAATTTTTGGCCCTGCCCCCCTCAGTCATGGTCTATTGACTTCGAAAGTTTTGCTTATTTTACATGTATAACATGTATAAGTTTGTGATTAGGTCAGTTTATGGGGAACCACAAGTGATAGGTCAATGATATTTGGTATGCAGTTGTATAAGCATTGGCACATCTCATTTCCATGGAGATTATTTGGCCCTGCCCCCTCTGTCATGGTCTATTGACTTCGAAAGTTTTGCATATTTTACATGTATTAGTTTGTGATTAGGTCAGTTTATGGGGAAACCACAAGTGATAGGTCAATGATATTTGGTATGCAGTTGTATAAGCATTGGCACATCTCATTTCCATGGAGATTATTTGGCCCTGCCCCCTCTGTCATGGTCTATTGACTTCGAAAGTTTTGCATATTTTACATGTATTAGTTTGTGATTAGGTCAGTTTATGGGAAACCACAAGTGGTAGGTCAATGATATTTGGTATTCAGTTGTATAAGCATTGACACATCTCATTTCCATGGAGATAATTTGGCCCTGCCCCCTCTGTCATGGTCTATTGACTTTGAAAATTACTCTAAATGATCATGTATTAGTTTGTGATTGGGTCAGTTCAAGGGGAACCATTAGTGGTAGGCCAATGTCAATTGGTATTCAGTTGTATAAGCATTGGCACATCTCATTTCCATGGAGAATATTTGGCCTTGCCCCTCAGTCACAGTCTAATGACTTTGAAACTTATCTTAGTTTACATGTAATTAGATCAGTTTAAGATGAACTGCTTATGTTAAGTGAATGATATTTGGTATGCAAATTTATTGGCATTTGCAAGTATTGTTTCCATGGAGATTATGTAGCCCCACCCCCTCTTCATGGTTCATTGACTTTGAAACTTTTACATAGTTTACAAGTAAATGTTTGTATTAAGATTTGGGAATGACTTATAATAAGTCAATGGTATTTGGTATGCAGTTGTATTAGCATTGGCACATTTCATTTATATGGAGATTGTTCAGCCATATAACTCAGTCATGGTTCATTGACTTTGCATATTTGCATAACTTGTGTAAGATGTAGAGTATTGCTATTTGGATTTCAACATTTGCATAATCAAAATTACAAAAAGGCGAGACATATTTCTGTGATAACAGTTTATTGTTTTTAAGATACAACATTGTGGTGTGCATAGACAATTTTATATTAAATTAATTTTAAACATACAGAATAAAAAATGGTATAAATGTAAGTATTATAAAAGACCCAGCATTATTTTTCTTGTACAGAAGACTGCACCAAGATTTTTTTTGTGAAATTGCCTTTTTTTTGTTTAACAACATAAAAACCATGAAATTATTATAGGATTGAAAACAAATGTTACCAATCTGTAAACTATGCCAGATTGACTCACAAAATGATTTGAATTTTGAGGAACTTTAAAGTAAAGTTTTCCCCTTTTTTCTCATCAATTACCTCTGCATATAATCCTTATAACTCTCAAACTGACCATATATAAAATACTTTTTTCTTTAAATTTACTCTTTCTTCGAACCAAAGAATTTCATTCATGTGTTTTGTGCATGAATATATCACACTGAAATCTACTAAGTGCTTACAAAGTTTTGTTTATTATGTTTTAAAGTAGTTTTTGCAACCAGTTTACTGAAGTGTAAACCAAGTGAAACTATTTTAATGACTGTCAGATCACAGTTAAGTATTTAGTGATCTGCAAAGTCAAGTTAGAATTATTAGTATGTCAGTCAGGGATACTGCTTTTACTAGTTATCCTTAGTTATGTGTATAAGTAAAAATCTGAATGTCTAAGGGACATAACTAAGCCAATAGAATAATTTACCTATACAAGTAAATAAAATATGAATAAGTATCTTATAAATTAATTAATAGTGGATTCATTAATATTCGTTGGATACTTATTTTCGTGGATTTCATGAGTACAGGCAGATAGAGGAACCACGAATTTAAGTGTTTAACAAATTACAAATTTTTTGAAGGAATGTGTGCTGACTTTGCTAAAACCCTGGAATTAAATATCCACAAGTATGCTAGTTTTCTCAATCCACAAAAATTGGTACCCATGAAAATAAATGAATCCACAGTATATAGATATATCAATATTTACTTCTTCAAGTAAATAAAAATGATTTGTATATGTAGTACCTTTATCTGTATGTGAATTTTTATAAAATGCAATGTATTGTATATCATGTATATGCCAAATTACTGAAAATTCATAAATTATTGTGAGGTTTTTATTATTGCATAAAAATGTGACAGAGTTGTAAACACTATGATTTTAACTCACATTTTGAAATATTTTATATGATCCAAACAGGATTTTTCATACAATCGTTAAAATTAAAATCGCATTTAAGTCTAAAATGACAAAATCGCAATAATAAATGCACGCAATAATTTCTGAATTTAAAGTAATGTTTTCAATTGACAAACTTATTAAGCCATGGAAAGTTGAATGTAACATTTATGCTAAGAGGGGATTTCCATAATGAATTTCCCTTGGAGTTTGGATTTTTTGTTATATTACTCTTCTATAGGAGAAACCAACGTGTTTGCATGTCATTAATGATTATAATAAGGAAGGTAAGACTTGTTGAACCAAACACTTATTGTTTTACGTCTGTCCTCTAAAGTGTGAAATTTTACTGTCTCCTTTGATCATATTGATAAAATAATATTTTTTATTCTTTCAGCTCCTGAAGCAGCAACAAGATGGTCTGAAACACTTAATACAAATTGTAAAAGACGATTCCCATGATTTACAATTAATGGAACAAAGTTTACAGGAATCATCACACAGAAGATAGCATTTGTTGTGTCATGTTAAATATTGTAATTTTGAGACTGTTTCATCAAGAATCTATGAGAAAATGACTAAAGATCTATCAATAAGATCAGGGAAACTGAAAGTAATATTTTTAATAAGATGGTTATTAAAGTACTAATCATGTCACCTAAAAATTATTTTATTATTATACACTGTTAAATCCATTACAACAATTACATGATCTTCTTCATCATAATGTATTAATTGTTATATACAGTTATACCTATAGTGTTCAAACATGGTCATATTTAATTGGACACAAACAGAATATCATTAAAAGGGTTTATATTAAAGTATTGTCACACGTGGATATTACCTCATTTATTGTTCAAATGTGTTGGATGTTGACCGGATGAACAAAACAGAGATTTCTGTCATGAATTCTTTTCTCGTCTATAATGTTAGAGAGTGCAGTGATCTCCCTAGGCTGTTTTAGTGTCATGGCACTGCTATGCTATGATTTTTCCTATGGCACTATAATAATTTCTGCAAAGCTATAAATATTTTGAGGATATTATTTTTTCTTGCCTCATTGCATTAATTTCGATGTCCTTATTTTTAGCTCACATTGGGCCAAGTGAGCTTTTCTCATCACTTGGTGGCCGTTGTATCATCCTGCATCCATTAACTTTTTCAAAAATCTTCTCCTCTGAAACTACTGGACCAAATTTAACCATACTTGGCCACAATCATCATTGGGGTATCTAGTTTTAAAAAATGTGTCCGATGACCTTGCAAACCAACAAAGCCCCCATGGCTAAAAATATAACATTGGTGTCAAATGTAGATTTTGGCTAATATCTCTGAAACCAAAGCATTAAGAGCAAATCTGACATGTGTCAAAATTGTTTATGAGGTCAAGTAAAATTGAGAATGGAAATGGGGAATGTTCCAAAGAGACAACAACCCGACCATAGAGCAGACAACAGCAGAAGGTCACCAACAGGTCTTCAATGCAACAAAAAATTCCCGCACTTGGAGGCGTCCTTCAGCTGGCCCCTAAACAAATATATACTAGTTCAGTGATAATGAACGCCATACTAAACTCCAAATTTTACACAAGAAACTAAAAGTTAAAATAATACAAGACTAACAAAGGCCAGAGGCTCCTGACTTGGGACAGGCGCAAGAATGCAGCGGGGTTAAACAGGTTTGTGAGATCTCAACCCCCCCTATACCTCTAGCCAATGCAGAAAAGTAACGCATAACAATAGATCTACCCTGAAATTTTCAGACAAATTGGACAATCAGTTGTTGGGTTGCTGGCCCTGAATTAGTGATTTTAAGGAAATTTTGCAATTTTTATACCCAACCTACAATAGTAGAGGGGCATTATGTTTTCTGGTCTGTGTGTCTGTTTGTCCGTCCATTTGTCCGTTTGTCCCACTTCAGGTTAAAGTTTTTGGTCAAGGTAGTTTTCGATAAAGTTGAAGTCCAATCAAACTGAAACTTAGTACACATGTTCCCCATGATATGTTCTTTCTAACTTTAATGCCAAATTAAAGTTTTGACCCCAATTTTACGGTCCATTGAACATAGAAAATGATAGTGCAAAGTTCAGGTTAAAGTTTTGGTAAGAGTTTTTGGTCAAGGTAGTTTTCGATGAAGTTGAAGTCACATCAACTTGAAACTTAGTACACATGTTCCCTATGATATGATCTTTCTAATTTTAATTCCAAATTAAAGTATTGACCCCAATTGCACTGTCCAATGAACATGGAAAATGATAGTGCGAGTGGGGCATCCGTTTTCTATGGACACATTCTTGTTGGTTATTAGAGATTAACTGTAAACAGCAATATTGTTCAGCAAATTAAGATCTACAAATAAGTTAACATTACCAAAATTATTAGTCGACCCCTTAAGTAGTTTATGCCCTTATAGTCAATTTTTTCGGAAATTTTTGCAATCTTTTACAAAATTCTCCTCTGAAACTACTGAGACAAATTTAACCAAACTAATTAGCCACAATCATCATTAGGGTATCTAGTTTAAAACATGTGTCAGATGATCCTGCCTGCCTACCAAGATGGTGGACATGGTTAAAAATAGAACATAGGGGTAAAATGCAGTTTTTGGCTTATATCTCTGAAACTAAAGCATTTAGAGCCAAATCTGACATGGTTTAATCGTTCATTAGGTCAAGATCTATCTGCCCTGAAATTTTCAGACAAATCCGGCAACCCTTTGTTGGGTTGCTGCCCCTGAATTGGTAATTTTAAGAAAATTTTGCAGTTTTTATACGGCCGCAAACAAATTTTGCGTTTGTATATTGGTATGTCGTCGTCATCATTCGTCATTGTCAGCATCTTCCAAAGACACTTTGTTTCCAGACAATAACTTTAGTTTAAGTGAATGGATCTCTATGAATTGCCTTTAGTTAATGTTTCATCTATAATTTTATACATTAAAATCATGATATTCCAATTCCCTTCTCAAACATTGTTTATTTACGTTAATTTTTCTTCCACCTCCAATGATATATTTGTACTAACTATGGATCGGAAGCAGACCAGCTATGATCAAATCAACATTTTTACTATGATAACTTCATACTAATAAATAGCACAGCTGACAGAATAATAATGATTCCAAAAGTGAAAGCTACTCATTCCACGTGAATTGACAGACTATTTGTTAGATCTCCTTGCTAAATGTATTCATTTCAATGTAAATGCATTGTTTCGATTTACTGATTAAAGTAGTTTAAAATTGTTAAAGACATATCTTTTTGTAAAGAAACAAAAGAATGACGAAAGATACCACAGGGACAGTCAAAGTCATAGATTGAAAATAAACTGTCAATCAATCTGATGCTATAATTTTTAGAAACAAGGTGGTATTTCAATTTCCCGTGTTTACCATGTTTACCAGGATGCTAAATGAAATATCTGGGGAGAATACTGAACGCCATGGCTAAAATTAAAAAGACAACCAGACAAACAAAAGTACAGAAGACACAACATAGAAAACTAAATACTAAGAAACACGAACCCCACCAAAACGTTGGGTGATCTCAGATGCTCCGGAAGGGTAAGCAGATCCTGCTCCACATGTGGCACTCGTCGTGTTGCTTATGTTATTACAAATCCGGTAAATAGTAGAGCTTTTTGTCGACATTAATAACAATAACAACACATACAAAATTAAGAAAAGGGAAGTGGACTGTAGTTACGACATAATGAATTTATCCGATATCATCTGTGAAACGGTTATTCCATAACAGTCAACCAACTCGTGATGGCGTCCGTAAAATTTACGATTTTGATTTTTGGTGTTGTAATGCCACTCTTAAGCACCGCATTTAGGCTATATCGTGGCTGCCAGTTTGTATTGGTGGAGGAAGCCGAAGTACCCTAAAATTCCCCATTTGGAACTCTTGGTTTAATAGCTTCCTTGTGAGCAGCAATCCTCTATCAATGAAATACAATCCCGGGAGATATAGACTCCGTATGCAGGCGCTGTTGGAATGTTGCTATATAGAAATGGAAAGTTCAAAATTGGAACGCTGAAATCATCTCTTTTCTCATAGAGTTTTGTTTTCAACCGACCCTCATTGCCAATTTCTAGATGTAAGACAAGATATTAGGCAGACTTAACTGTATCTGTAACATCCTTTATCTCTAGTTCGACGGGATATGTTCGTTTAAACTTTAACATAGTCACTAAATTTTGTATTATTTAGTGAGAACATCATCTATATAGCGGAATGTAAAGTTATTGGATATTGCTAACTTCTTATCTTTCTTCCTAAGAAGTTTCTGTATGAAGTCAGCCTCATAAAAATAAAGAAACAAGTCGACAAGAAGAGGAGAACAATTGTTTTATATTGGACTTATACATTGAGTTTATAATTTCATAAACATTATAAACGGAATAATTTTTAATTGAAATATTGTATATACCATTATCGCTATTTTGTGCATTTTTCTTTTGATCTTTTTTTGTGATAATTTTCATATCATGCTTCTCGCTTGAGATGGAAAAATTATCGCTAGAAACTAAGGAGGCCACGTGGCGTTGCTAACGAAATTGACATGAAATTGACAACGTTGTCATAGGTAAAATAGCGATAAACAGATTATCATTGGTCATCTCAACTCGATTGCTTTTCTCACTTTCGCTGTACCAGCTCAAGCGAGAAAATCAATCTCGTTGAGATGATCAACGATAATCTATAAGTATATGATACTAATATATAAAAAAAAAAGTTCTCTTTTGTACTAGATGCTTTGTTGGTAGTTTCTGACAAGAAAAAAAATATAGGTATCTTAGAAAATAAATTTGCGTTGAATAACAATGAAAAATGCACGAGCAGGTTTGTAGGAATACTAAAGACATAAACTGAAACAACTGTTATGCTTTTATTGTGTTTTCAGTTATGTATTGAACAAAATCAACATCACTTAAAAGAAAGAGAGCATTGCTGCAACGCAATAAATGTCATTGAAAACAGATACAATTTGTTAGTTTTTTTTTTACACCAAATGCTATACAAATTTGAGGGGAGAACTCTGGGAGAGAGTCCTTTGTTAAATTTGTACAAAGGTTAAGGTGCTCAATACAGGCTCTCTAGCGCCTCTAGTTTCTAAATTCTCCCCTCAATGACCCCTGCAGCATCTAGTACAAATGTTCTTATGCCCCCACCATAGCGGAGGGGTCATTTAGTTTTACCCTGTCTGTCTGTAAGTACGTCTCAAAATTGGTTTCTGATCTCTAACTTGAGTTTGTCTTAACTAAATGGTATGAAACTTATACACATGCACAATAATATTACCACAAATCTCAGTTCAAGTTTAAATTTGGTGGCGTCACTTTTACCATTCTTGAGTTCTGGCCATTTACAAATAAAAAAAGTGCCGAATATTATGTTTCCCTTCTCTAACTTTAGTTTGCCTTAACCAAATGTTATTTAACTTATACATAATGCGTACTGTCACAAAATACAGATCAAGTTTCAAATTTGGTTGTGTCGTTTCAACCGTTCTAGAATTATACTCCTTTACGAAAGAAAAAAATAGGAATCTAATATAAGTTCTCTAAATATCAATGATGTAATTGTTGAAATATTTTTTTTTAATTGGAGTTATCTTCCTTTGTCTATAATAGTAGTGGAATCAACTACAAACCATGCTTTATAATCTAATATCTGTTCTAAAAATATCAATGATGTAATTGTTAAAAGACATGTTTAAATTGGATTTACCTTTCTTTGTCCATAATTGTAGTTGAATCAACCACTGCCAATGCTTTATACAATTATAGATGCAATGTTCACAGAAAAAAAATAAAACCATCTTTAAACTTTGGTGCTTACATGCACTTTAAGTAATGTCCTTTTATATGATGTATGTATGCAAGCGGGGTCAGCATCTGCATGTGTTCCATGGACACATTCCCCATTTTTTTTTTACTGCATATCAAACTTGTCGGCTGTTGTTAAATATAAAACATAAGTGTAAAATGGAATTAATGTCTGATAGCACCAAAACAATAAAGGAATTCTAAAGTGAAGACAAAAACGAATAGTAATTGATCTTTTGCAATAATATTTGTCCAAACCTCCCTAAAATAAGCAAATAGAAGTTTTTAACTAATTATGCCTTGTATTGGCTTAACTTGACAATGTGAGCTTTTGCTCTTGTCGGTCGGTCCTTATATACGTCCCGAAATTTGTTTCCGTTCTCAAACTTGAGTGTGCCTCTACCAAACGTTATGAAACTTATACACAATGTTTATAACTTCATAATACAGATCAAGTTATAGTTTTTAAAAGTGACGTTACTTTTACCATTCTAGAGTTATGTCCTTATACAAATGGAAAAATTTCTGAAATTTTGATTTGTGTTCTCTTAATTAACTAACTTTGCATCAATCAAATGACATGAAACTTTGACCACAAAACTCAGATCAATACGAATGTGTGTAGCGTCACTTCTACAGTTTCTGATCTATGTCCCTTTATAACGTTGTATATGCAAGCGCGGGCATAATCTTACATCATGTTATCATTGTCTACATAATTTGCTCTCTTAAAAATTCGTCTGAACACTCTCGACTACTATTGACTAAGTACTACAGTTGAAGACTGATTCTTGAGAAGTATTGCCTCTCATTTGTATTTAACTTTACCGTTAATCTATCAGCATATCCATATGACCTGATACAACAAATCAATAGGGAATATTTATTAAAAAAAAACACACTTAAATTCAGAAGGTTTATAACTGGAAAAGTACGTTCTTGGGAACATGATACATTTTAAACGAATTATTGTTGGTGACCTTTTTTTACATAAAATACGTGAAACGCTAGGGAGGGTCGTGGGCCAAAACTATTAGAAACTATGGCTGTAGCCCTTGGTTCATATTTAAACATGTCAACCACAATCAATTCAAATAGAAAAGTAAACCAATTATTTAGAAGAAGAAAAAACAGTAAATGGTCAATTTCATTTTGATTTTTGACTCCAACCAACTCCTTTACAAAATATGTTAATTAATTATAGAGTTTTGATTGTATCAGATGAAGTTAGATTAAATAAAAAGAGAGGAAACAGATACCAGGTGGACATTAAAACACTTTACTAGTATATCGAATAAAAACAGACTAAATAAAGGCAACAGTAGTATACCGCTGTTCAAAATTCATAAATCGGTAGAGAAAAAACAAATCCGGGTTACAAACTAAAACTGAGGGAAACGTAACAAATATAAGAGAACTACGACACAACAGAGACACAACACCGAAACGTAACACACACAGAAACGCACTATAATGTAACAATGGCCATTTTCCTGACTTGGTACAGGTACAGGGCGTTTTATGAAAAATGGTGGTTTGAACCTGGTTTTGTGGCATGCCAAATCTCCCGCTTTAATGGCAGTGTTTATTATAACATTAAAATGACAAGATTTCAAGACAAGATTACAATAAATAAACAGATAAATGGGAGAAAATATAGGACAGAGAAACACACGAATAATAGCCATCAAAAGATAACAGGTTAAAAAATATTTTTATACGCCAGACGCGCGCTACGTCCACACAAAACTATGCTCAGATGTAAAAAGTTTGAAAGCCATAACAACTACAAAATTGAAGACCGCCGAGGACCAAAATTTCCAAAACGTTGTGAGGCCAGGGTTATCCGACTGGGACAAAACATCATTATTATCAAGAATAATACATAGTTTAAAATGACTATATAATTTATATACATGATTAAACTAAAGTGGTGACTAGTATAGAATAAAAACGAATACATTACAAAATCACAGCCCTGTTAGCCATAGTAAATGCAACGCCCAAAGTGACGTCACATTTAAATTTCTGAAACGTGTTCCGAAAATTAAAAAAGAATTTGGATGAAATTCAAGATTAGATGTGTATGACTTGTCTAACTAATATTAATAACAGTGAAAATTATAATACTAACTAATATTAAATTGTAGTAGAAATTAGATAATTAGTTGTATTAACTAGCTTTGTGGGTGTTTCTTCTGATCAAACTCCAAACCAAATATATAGTGTAAATTTCGTTGATCCAAAATTAAATCTACTAAATGAACTGGATGAGTAGTTATCCCCAACACAACACAATAATACAACAGAAAAAAAATACGATTTACAAATACAAACGTTAAGACATTTGACAAAATCCGATGACAACAACAAACACAACGTCAAAACCCAACAAATTAATTTGGGATGGAAAAGTACCGTGCCACGTCTTAAAGCAATACGAATTCACACTCAGCAAAACAGTCACATTCGAGAATAAGTCACGTTCAGTAATAAAAAGATCAGACGACGTAATGACAAACCACAATCTAACACGTGGTAAAAATTCCAAAGTTAGTTTGGACAAAAATACATCGTATGGATCAACCAATTCGTGATGGTGTCCGTAAAATTTACGGAGGGTCATTTTTAATCTGTCCTTCTCATTACTTTGTTGGAGCAGTTTCTGCGTTAGGAGCACACTCATGTATATGAAATCCGTATAGTGTGAACATGCACGTAAATAACGTATTAATTGAGATATGTAAACAACATACGAAGGGGCAGAGGGTATGTTACTGCTGAGAAATGGGAAATTGATAATTGGGAAGTTGAAATCGTCCCGTTTATCATAGATTTTCGTGTGAAGTCGTCCATCTGTGTCAATATTGAGGGGGAAAATCAAGGTATGCAGCAGTCCTTCTAGTATCAGTAGTATCCTTAATTTCAAGTTCGCTGGTATATATGAGATGCAAGTATTGGCTGAAATATGGGTTATTCAGTGATAGGACATCATTAATATATCGGAAAATGAAATAAAAGAATTTTGCAAGGAGCTTTTTCTGTTTGTCTTTTAGAAGGGTTTGAATGAATTCTGCTTCATACGAGTACAAAAACAAATTGGCTAGTAGGGGTGCACAATTAGTACCCATTGGAATACCGATTGTCTGTTGAAATATGAATCCTCCAAACTCAACAAATATATTGTCGATCAAAAAGTCCAGCATTTTGATAATATCATCTTCAGTATATTTTCTGGTAGATTCAGTGTGGTTCTTCACAAAATATGAATTATTGTAACCCAAAACAAGACGTTTGTAATTACAATTCCCATTATATAGAAATAGCTCTGTTTAATGCGATGGTGGAGTCGATCTTTCAACTGAGCATGGGGAAAAGTAGTGTAAAGGGTCGAAAAATCAAAAGTCTTTATGTTGCTGCAAAATTGCAAAGATTGTGATCGAAGGTTAAGCAGCAGATCTTTCAATTTTTTGAGAATCCACATCTGGTTAACACCATTGGTAGAATATATCTCGTCACAATATTTTTGAAGCCCATCTTTAACTGCAGAAAGAATAGTAGACAGTATTTTAGAAAGATTTTTAGTCGAACATTTTGAAGATCCTGCTATGTATCGTTCTTTATATGGAGTTTTGTGTAACTTTGGTATCCAGTATAATGATGGTAAATTTGCTTCGTTTTCTTTGATGTTGATACAAAAAAGAAAGAAGGACAGATTTTTGATTTTGTAAAATATCGTCCTTGGTAAATGATGTTAAGGAATATGTAGGATTACCAGTTGTTCAATTTATTCCAAGCTCTGTTGTGAGACATTGCAAACAATGGTTTTTACATATGAACACAATATTATTAGAGGCTTTATCTGCTGGAACAACGATATATTTGTCATTCAAAGAGGATAACTCATCCACAACATCCGGATT
The DNA here is from genome assembly GCA_019925275.1 of Mytilus edulis. Lineage (NCBI taxonomy): Eukaryota > Metazoa > Mollusca > Bivalvia > Mytilida > Mytilidae > Mytilus > Mytilus edulis. Next base: position 61,036,794 of record CM034361.1, read on the forward strand.
CTGGAAAGGGTTAGTAACCCTTGTGCTCATGGTTCATCGTAACTTTTAAATGCGCTTCTGAATGCACGATCGAATAGCTTTGATCCATTCAGACGAAGTGTCCAGTTCTGGTTCGTCTGGTTCGCGCTTTACCCATTTTCTCGCATAGTCCTCAACTGCATCCATCAGTAACTTGAAGTTCTTTTTCCAGTTCATAGGCTGGGAAATTCTATATTTTGGTCCCTTGGCTAATAAACCACGACTAAGATTTAAAAACAAACGACGAAAAGACAACAAATTCATTTTTCATGGACGATTTATAGTAGCTGCCGACTATTCTATATAACAGCCACCGGGCTAAAATTTATATATTGATAAAATTTGACCTTTTTATGGTCCACTGAGGTGTTTTATTTGTGGGGAGATTATTTATGAGCAGTGACTTATTTCAAGAATTGATAAAAAAATATGCATATCTGTTTATTATACTACAATGCATATTTTTAAAATGTTTTGACGTTTTGGCTTCTCCTGGGAAAACAAACGAATTTGATGATTTTTTTTAAAGAAGTACATATAGACATTTATATATGTCTGAGGGGTAATTTATGAGCTCTAATAAAAGCTTCGATTCATAGTTTTCATTTCAATTAGTTCACACCGATTGTGATTAGTCATTTAAGCCGCGGATACTCATTCATGATTTTTATAGCCAACCTTGACAGGACCATTCCCAATTAAATTTGTCAAACGTCTGACCAAGATCCTGTTAATTGTGACCGGAAATTCAAACTCAAATGAAAATTCATAAAAAAATATATTAGATCACGACAACAATCAGATATTTTTTGGGAAGCGTCCAAGTTCAGCCGTTTCCAGCCAAAAATGCCATAATAGCACCGATTCTCAATCCAATTCTAATCTGATTTGTATCTTTCGCATTGTTAAAAACTACAGAATCTGTACCGATTCATCCCAATGTGATCTGACACAGACCAGACAGTGAACCGACGCTGACAGAAGATATCCGTTAGAAAACTGTGGACATATTCGGGATGATCAGGTACTGTCGGAACGCATTCCTATTACAGTCTGATGTACCGCATTGCAAATTCCTAGACTGAATCGTATTGTGTTCTGTAATGGTCAGGACTCTAACATGTCTAACGTGGGTATAATTGCCGAATTTCGTATTAGTTCCGGAACGATTTCGGCAGAGATAGGTTGCATTCGGCAAGATCTGGACTCAATCAGCAAAAACTGCAATGACAAATTTCACCAGGTCATGCCCGTTTTACAGGACACTAACCAGAAAACACAGGACATTGTAACGATTTTGATTCGATATAACAAACTCTGTCTCGACAAATTCACGATTTGAATCCGACTAGAAACAATCGGTTGGGTTTCTCCGAATGTTACGGGACGCGACCAACTGTCTTTGTGCTTTGTCTCTCCTGACCATTTCCGATCCGTAGGAATCTGTAACGAACGTATTCGACTGCGTTCAGACAATAATACCGGTAGGAAATTCCAGATTATTCAGGATAGTAATCCGACTTTCTTTCACTTTTCGTGTCTTAGCCCTGTCTGATCTCAAACGGGAGAAATAATCGCCACTGTGCGAACGTCGCATTAAACGAGTGCCGCAATGGGGTTTACACATTTGACGATTACCCAGTTGTTGGCCAGATTTTATTGATTAATTTTAGAAATAAAAGATTTGGAATATATATGTGAAATGGTTAACATAAAAACTCAATGAAACAAGAAAAAGACATTTACATTAACCTAGTTATATGAGAGCATTTATTTATCTGTACTAAAATGATAAGATAATAGTAACTTTCGTTTTAAATATTAATTCATTCAAAAGAACGTAAGCTGAAAACATTAAATTACCTTTAAATTTTACCACTTGATTGCGTTTCAAAGAAGTGCACACATCATGGTTAATATCATTTATCATGTCACTTTGATATGTTAAACAAACTTCAGATGTATATAAAGGTATATAACAAATCTACATACATACACAATATATTCAAAAATAAATATAGGATGGGCTAGACATATTACATGATCGCTCATTTAACGTGTACTTAGCTTTATCTTTTTACTGTTCAAATAACTGGTGATATAAATATTTAAAAGCAACAATAATATTTTCACGAATGATAAAGGATGTATGAACTATTCAATTGCCATATGTTCTAGATCATGTCAAAATGGATATAAATAATTCAAAGTGTTCAGCAAAATTGGTCCCCAAAACACATGCATGTACAAACTGTTATTCCAGGATCTGCGATACCTGTCAAATACGTGAGGATTTTTTGTTTCAAGAGAGATCTACGAAAACCCATAGATCTGAACTTTTTATTGATGAGATATATACATGCAACAAATGTGATCAAACATGGATGAATTTATTCACATATTGTATTACATGTAGTCGATTAGTTTGTAGGTCATTTAAGGATGAACATGATGATTGTGAAAAACACTATGGCCTCATGGAAAGTGATATCCGGAAGAGGAGAAAACTTGTCGAAATTGAAAAAGAAATGAAACAGTTTGCTTTAAATCTAGAAAAAAGCCGGAATGACTTGGAGGAAGTATATGAAAGAGAACGTTGTTCAAACTTTGTTTCAGTTTTAAAAAGTTCGGTAAGCGCAATCATTTCTAAAATAGAAGATACTGTAAATTCCCATGTGCGTGATTCAGAACTCTTCAAAACCCAGCTGTTGAGCGTTGAACAATATTTAATACAACAAAATGATTCCTTCAATCATTTTAAAGAAAGAATGCAAAGCATAAGAAGAAAATTAACCTTTCCAGTTGCATTTTTACAAGAATTAAGCGAATGGGAAAAGTCATTCCTTAAACTGAGAAACAATCACTCACGCTTTGATTTATCAACACTCAATAGCAATCCAGTAATAATTGGTCATTGCAGACCAAAGCAGTTAGATCAGTATTTCATCGAGCATATACTTGGAATTCAAGAGTAAGTCCACAACTGTCCTTAATTGATATTCATTACGCCTCTCTGTCTAATAAAGAAACAATCAAACATTATGAAATTTATACACAATGCTTATTGCCACAAAATACAGATCAAGTTTCAATTTTGGCATTATTTTAACATTTAATAGTTATGCTCCTTTAAAATTGGGAAAATTGTTGATCTTTTTACTATCGTTCTCTTACCTAAGTTGCATCAACCAAATTTTATGAAATTTATACTTAATGCTTAATTCCACAAAACACAGATTATATACGAATACTAGTATAAAGATATACTGGTGCCAATAGTTATCAAAGGAACCAGGATTATAATTTAATACGCCAGACGCGCGTTTCGTCTGCATAAGACTCATCAGTGACGCTCATATTGAAATAGTTGTAAAGCCAAACAAATACAAAGTTGAAGAGCATTGAGGACCCAAAATTCCAAAAAGTTGTGCCAAATACGGCCGGTGGCTCAATATGCTTTAATTATATGATGATGCTTGTAAGTACAACTTAATCTGTTTTAATTAAAGACAAGGGCCCGAATTGCGGATCTTAATCGAAAAGCATTGCGAGGTTTCTCACCGAAAATCGGTGACTCTCTTCGGTTACTTCGACTCCCTTTTTCCTTGTTTTGAAATTTGGACTATCAGTCATCATTCTTTTTTGTGACACATGCTTAGTTGGAAAGACTTAGCTATCGGCTCATCCTATTTCGCTTTCCTTGGAGTACATCTAATTCCATAAGTGTTTTTTACCTTCATTTGTGGCATTAAATACCAAAACATTTTTTTTTTCAAAAGCTGATTATTGATGATTTTAAGTTCATTGAAATACTCCACATAAGCTTTAAACATTCGATAATAAAAATGTAAAGAATGTTCAGTCGAGACAGAAATGGGTTTTCGTTCATTTCATTTTGTGTCGAGTCTTTCTCCAGATTAGAACTTTCTTGCACATACGGCTAGGTGCTTGGTCTGTGGTAATGATTACTGCCTATTTATTTTTCGAAACGAATTAAAACTTTGATCGAAAAATTGGAATGTGTGTGATTTTTTGGACGAGTTGGGGTGTTTATTACTCACATTTCGACAATGATTTCTGGATTCCCGGATTTTACGAAACTAAGTTATGTAATTTGTAAAAACAGAAACAAATTATTGAAATAACAACATATCAAATGCGACCACTAAAATGTACGTAACCCCAACAGTTTGCAAGAATAAAACGACGTGTTGAATAGGTCATAATATACACGTACGCTAATGAAAATCATCATACTATAACAAAAACCTCAACATGTGGTCTCCAACACTAGAGAAGTGTTATTCGTGATCTTTGTTTTCATTAGGTCTCTCGGTCATTACCTTCATATTCACAAACCTATGTATGATCATTTTAAGAGTTAGATTCGCGTCAGGGAACATCCAGAATTTTCTCTTTTTGGAATAAAGCGTTTATTATTTTTGTTAACGTGGTAACAATGCGTCTTGTAAGTTTGATAAATTCTTTATTTAACAAGCAAAATAAAGAAAACCTTAATTTACAAGTTTCATCCTAGTTCTAAGGTTCTAAAAAAAATTGTTTAATATATTGTGCTTTTTATTTTCAGAAACACACGCCATGCGTTTTGATTAAAAATTCACTATACACGAATTTATACATCTTGTCTTAGAACATGGACTTTAATGTTGGTCCTTTTACCCTAAATGACTTGATATTTTCTTCAAAAAATCTTTACTTATATGTTACATTATAATTGTCGATCAATACCATAAACAACAATCATTTACTAATTATTAATCAAATACTAGCTTGATTTGGAAAGTGATTATCAAATATTTGTCTGGTTCGTTGAGTTTCAGCTTCAATGACATATAATACATATAATTCATATAGTTGTATACTTACAGGAGGATATCTGCATTCCGTATTGCCTAGTTCATGAATCAAAGTGATGTTTCTTTTTGCTCATTATTGGCGAAGAATATTTTCTTATTCCTTTTTAAAACATAATTCAAAGAACCCTTTTGTTACACAAAATAACTCATGAACACCTTTATTTAATATCTACACTTTCTAAGTCATTGCTGTTTATTTTGGTTGTAACACGATAAATTGTAGGATGTTGAAAATCCTTGTCTTTTGAATGGCGTAAATTCATTGCAGTGCGTCCTAGTAACCCCTGACTTGCAACTTCGCTATGAATAGCACCAATTGAAATTATATTTCAGATTAGAAATTATTCAAATGTTGACGAGACAGAACTATGCTTGAGTCTAGTCGTAATTGATTTAGACTAACCATTTATAATTGTTTAAGACGCACAAAGTGCGCCATTTGGGGTGAGGAGGTAGGAATTTCTAAACCCTCATCACAGCTTTACTAGTTTTCATTCCAATTAGTTAACAGGGGCTCTGTAGTCGGGTGGTCTAAGTCGTCGATATATGGTATCACTAGCTTGTCAACACTGAGGTTGTCAGTTCGAATCCTGCACGTGGCATGGTGCGTTCGACAACAATCTTAATTGACTATGGTTGTCAATTTTCTGATCGAAGTTCGGTGTTTCTCTCCGATTACTCCCGCTTCTCCACAACTTAAAACAAACCGTTACGAAATAGCACAATAATGTTGAAAGTGTCGTCCACAACGACTTCGATGGGTTCTTTAAACTGGTGACTTCATTAAGGTTTACAAATAAGTTGATTATCAGTTATTGAACAGGGGTTTTTGGTTACAATTAATACTAATGAATATATGAAGATTTGGAATGTCCTTAAGCTTAAATCCAGAAAAGCACTTCGAACGCATGCAGTTTATATAACGTGTTGTTTTCATTTTTGACAGCACTGGTTCGATACCTCTGCTGGTGGACAATCAGTCCCCGAGGGTATCATCAGCTCAGTAGTCAATTATTCGGTACTGACATGAATTGTAATAATCCTTTTTAAAATTGTACGTTTCTAAATTTAGAAATTATAAGAAACTAAGGATTCAACTCCCTCATGCAAAGTTGATGGATTTAGCTATTTTTAGGTACTTTTGGTCATATAGCTCTTTAATTGGTTCGGTTCTTAAAAGTCATTGGCTTTCAAACACGTTCCTATTTAAAGTTTATCCAGAAAAAAGCGCCAGACGGATGTAATTTATATAGCGTGGTATTTTTATTTCTTCAGAAAGAAGATTATTCAAATTTACTAAATTCGCAATCTATAGTTATATCAGTGCAGCTGTGTTTTATTCTCATATAGTAAAATGTATAACTGGTTTAAATAATAATTCAATCACTAGAAGAGAACACTTCAATTACGAAAGTTATAAAATTACCTTTTTTAACCACCTGATTGCTTTTGAAAGAATACATAAATTATCGTTAAACACGTCACCTGAACATACTATCTATGATAAATGTATATATGTATATAAATAAGTTATATATTCACATAGTATATTCAATGGCGAATACAGGATTGATAAGTAATATTACATAAGCGCTCATTTAAAGTGTACCTAGTCTACTTAGTTTTATCTTTTGTAAGGTATTTCATGTAAATATAATATTTCAAACTTATAATGATAATTGGCCTTAAAAGTTTTAATTCTTGTCGAAATGGATTCCATTTCTTTTTTTTATTAAAAAGATGTGTATGTAAGATATTTGACCGATCAACAAGCAGGTTTTTGTTTTTAATTTTATTATCTATTAAACAGTCACAGACAGAGATACACTTTTAACAGTAAAAATGTTTAGAACAATACAGTATATAATATGTAGTTTGCAGATTATCCCTTATATGATTTATTGCCTTAAATAATTATCTTTACCTTTTCTCCAAATTTTTGTTTAACCTGTATTTGATGGAAAGAATCTTTCGATGGTAAAATTGTTCAAATAAATATAATAATTCCACAATTCGCGAGTTCACCAATTATAAAAAAGTCATGTTATATGATTTTTTCTTTTGAAAGACTGATTTTCCTTAATTTGTTGGCAGCAACTTTAATAGATAGAGAGAAATAGTCAAGGCAAAATTATTTAGTAAAATAGGATTCACAAATAAGTCAACTTGGTTTTTTTTAAGTATAAATTTGTAAAGCAAATCACTTGAATATCAAGAAAAATTTCAAACGAAATCCAGTAGATATAGATATAAAGACATAGTAATATAGATGTAAATATTGTGCATTGTTCAATCAAATTGTATCCGACATATTTACTAGGACACTTTAAAAAGGAAATGCATTTCACTGGTATGAACATCTAAATTTTACCACAATATCTGATCGGACTACTGTTTTACAAAATAGCAGTTCGATTTGCCATGATTTACTTGAATCTGATATGTCTTGACCTTTCAATTGTTTTAATTCTAATGAGTCTTATGTAGACGAAACATGCATATGGCGGACACGATCAGAAGTCTTTAAGTGTAGTGTCATCTTTAAAGAGAATTTAGCCGATATTTGGTGTCGACAAAGTTTGGTAAGACCATTTTGTTTCAAACAAAAAATTCAAATAAATTGGCATGAAACAAAATACAAATTAACTGTGTGACTCAAATACCCATCGTCCATGGGTATTTGAGGCACACAGAATGACGTTAACATTAGCAATCATTTACTGCGGGTATTTAAGGCATATACAATGAAGTTAACATTATCAAACAATTATCGCAGGCATAATGAATTTAAAAAAAGGCAAACATCTACCAAGGATCGTCGAGGTACACAAAATAAACTTAACATTTTCAATGTTTTGTTTAAGTATGTGCGCGTATGTATCAGATATGTAAAATGATATATAATGAAATGATATTTTCATGTTGCAGATTATCTTTTTACAGAAACCCTTCACGAGAAGGAAACTGTCATTTCAATGAATCACATGAGACTCTAATATGTTCCGGATCATCTGCGCGTATTCCAGTTAGTAATCAGGCAGGGAGTCATAAGAGATGTTCACAGTAAGTATTTTAACCTTTGCGACATTTCATAAAGTAAGCATTATAACAACTCCGGTCATGATCTGAAAATATCAGTAGTAATTCCCAATGATCCATAGCTCTTTGTAATGTATACAGTAAACCCGAAAGAACTGTATACGTAAACTCAATGTCGAAACGCAATTCGTTGCACCTTACTTTTCACTAAGTCAATGAATAATACAATTCTACACCAGTGATCGAGGCCGTAGCCATATTGGGCACAGCTATTTTTTTATAATTTTTTTGTGTTCAATATTCTCTTTAAAAATTATTTACTTGGTTTGGTATTCCAACTTTTTTTACTCGGTTGATAGTTCGTGGCTCTGACATAGACACACAATTATAAGCCATGTATCTTTTGTGTTTTTTGTCGAGCCTGCGACTTTTGTCACAGAAAACTCGACATTTGGGATAGTGATCCGGCGGTGGCGGCGTTAGCTAACTTCTTAAAAGCTTTATATTTTAGAAGGTGGAAGACCTGGATGCTTCATTCTTTGCATATGGATGCGTCATGTTACGAAGTTTCTGTCAGTCACATGTCCAATGTCTTGACCTCATTTTCATGGTTAAGTGACTACTTAATAAAAAAAATGAAGATTTATTGTAATTTTAAATTCTCTCTTACTATAAGTAATAGGATAACTATATTTGGTAGATGCGTACCTTGCAAGGTCCTCATGCCCAACAGACAGTTTTCACTTGACCTCGACCTCATTTCATAGATCAGTGAATAAGGTTATGTTTTGGTGGTCTCATATCTCAGATACTATAAGCAATAGGTCTAGTATATTCGGTGTTGGACTGTAAGATGTCCATCTGGCAGGTGTCTTCTGACCTTGGCCGTATTTTCATGGTTCAGTGGTTATAGTTTAGATTTTGTGTTTTGGTCTGTTTTTCTTATATTGTATGCAAAAGGTCTACTATATTTGGTGTTTTGAATGAATGTCTAGCTGATAGGTCTCATCTGACCTTGACCTCATTTTCATGGTTCAGTGATAAAAGTTAAGTTTTTGAGTTTTGTCTTTTTTCGAATACTTTATGCAATAGATCAACTATATTTGGTGTATGGAAACATTGTTAGCTGTACATGCCTGCATAGCATGGTTCATCTTACCTTGACCTCATTTTCATGGTGCATTGGTCAATGTGCAGTTTTCTGGGTTAATGTTAAGTTTATATGATAGTTGTAATAAAGCTTTATATTGAGGACTATCAACATAATATCAATGATTAGTAAAGAAGGCGAGACATTTCAGCGTATGCACTCATGTTTAGCTGATGAAAATTATTATTTAAACGTCCTCGTTAGTAAGGTGAAAATTTCAAATGCAGAATGCAGTTTGCTTCGGTATGGTGCCAATACATTAAACTATTTATATCATATCTGGTTTTATAAGGGCTTTGTAAGTTTGATTCGCGGCAGTGTTACCTAAGCAATAAGCACCAATTACTTATTTTTTGCGCTTTATTTAAAGATAAATTGCAAAAAAGGACAGGAACAGAGACAACATATATATATTATTTAATTAATACTGCATGACAAATAAGTTAGCATTCTAAAATGTTTAATAATATGAATAGCGTTGGTACGTATTTCAACATAGCAAGTTCTTGTTAATTTTCAAAATGATGTAAAGTAGATTTCCTATGTTCAATCCTTATTAATCCTTATGATATGAAAGTACACATCAGGGAAACATATAACAAATGCTTGAACGGCATGAATTCTAAAAGTAACTGAAGACAAAATTCCGCGTCAAGCAGAGGAACACTATTTTATTGAACTTTACAAGCCGATTTTAAATGAGAAATGAAATTCAACAATGTTAGATATTAAAATTTGCTTTCGAAAATTTGTTGTTCTTCCTTCGCTGGGATTCGAAGTCGTGCTAATTAGATAACGTGACATCAAATTGGCCACTCGACTACCTGACTTTAGCTTTTTACTCTTTTTCTTTGACGATAATTTAGCTGACAATTCGTAATCTGATGAATCCTCAGAGCTGGAAGTTGAACTTGTTGATACTGCTGTTTCCTCTCAATATAGATTCAGGCAACTGTACTACTTTCTGAGATTTAGAATCATAATTGATTTTTCCTATGTTGAATAGTTTAAGAAACAGAACCCTTAGCTAAATTAATGTTTTTAATTGCTGGAATAACTCTTGATCACTTGTAACTTTTTCACTTTTAAATTTTACATTTTTCTCTTTTGAAGTTTCAGCCAGCTCGGACTTTCCACTTAAATTCCTTAAAATTCTTAAAGTCTACACCTAACCTCTTCATTTCATCATTAACAGCTTTATTTAGTTGATCGTTAGCTCTTGAATTCGTTGATGTGATCTCACCTTTGACTTTTCTTTAGGCATTTCTTCTAACTTTGACATTCCAACTACTTCCTCCTCTAACTCTTTAATCCGCTTGTTGTGCTGATTCCTGTTGAGTTGTTGTGTTTCTTTTCTTCTAGAAACTTAATTCTCAACTGCAGATATTCATCAGACTCATGTTGCTTTAACTCTTTTCTCTTTGTTCTAAGTGGCGTAGTTTAAATTAAAGCAGCGGCTTCATTTTATTTATTCGACTCATCATCTGACATAAGGTCGAGTATATCATCCTCTGCATGAAGTTGCAATTCATCCCGATCCGAATTACTATCGGCCATCTTATGAAATATATACTCAAATGCCATGTCATATATACCAGAAGTTCCATAATTATTAAAATCTTTATAGTCTACTGTCGCGACTTTTCTCTTAGGACGATCCATAAGTTAAAGAAATACTACATAAAAGTTACAAAAACTGTATAAATCTCAACGACGACGACAAGCGTTTAAAAAAAATGAACAAACGACGAATTGCTCAAATTAAATAAAGAATATCGACAATTAGCTATAAAATATTATTCTTTCTGAAAAAATGAACAAACGACGAAATGCTCAAGTCAAACAAAGAATATCATTTTCAAAAATGAACAAACGACAAAACACAATGTTCATTAACAAATAAGCTCCGCTGATAGAAGTTTCACCGACAAACTAAGACATATTCAAACATAAAATTTCTAAAATATTAAAATGTTGACTACCTATTTTCTGGTGTTTCTGAAAAGTGAAAGTCAGTAGTGAGTTCTACCTTTAAACTGATATGTTCATCCAATTTAAATAACAGTACTGTGTGACCAATAAAAAACCGTGTTTAAATTAAACTAGAAGGCATTTTAAACTAAACCTTGACCAGTGATGTGTTCACAGTTAAATGAAGTGAGACCAATTGTCAATTTAAAATTCACTAAATTATTTTTCTGATTCTTCAATGATTATTCATTTTTAATCAGAAGTTTACATGTGGCTTTTCCTAGGAACACAAAGGAATTGTATGATTTCTATATAAGTAGGTATATAATTGAACTTTAATCAAAGCTTACCTAGTTTTCAATTGAATTAGGTCATAGCGATTGTGATTGGTCCTTTAAATAAGTGACCTCAGTAGTGTTTTAAGATTGGACGATATTTTGCTTACCTATTTTACAATTCAATTACGACATAGCGATTGTGATGGGTCCTTTAAAAAAGTGACCTCGGTAGGGTTTAAAATTGACAATTTTTTGCTTACATATCTATATATAGTTTACAATTCAATTGGGTCATTGCAAATCTGATTGGTTCTTTAAATAAGTGACCTCAGTAGGGTTTTAAAACTTGACGATTTTTTCTTACATTGTTTTCAATTCAATCAAGTAATAGCGATTGTTATGGGTCGTTTGAACAAGTGACCTCGGTAGGTTTTTATACGCCCGTCAAAATTTTGACGGGACGTATTATGGTATACAAATGTCCGGTGTCTGTCCATCTGTCTGTCCGTCCGTCTGTCCGTCTGTCCGGCGTAAACATGTCGCACCGTAACTTGAGAACGACTTATCCAAATTTCATGAAACTTAATATAGTTGTTTCTTATGATGGTCAAATGATCTGTATACTTTTTGGTGAAAATAAGATTTAAACTTTTTGAGTTACGGCACTTTATAACTAAAACAGGGGTGTGTTTTTTTCACATGTCGCACTGTATCTCAAAAACAATTCTTGATTATGACTTAAAACTTTAAACACTTCTTAGTTATATTAATCTCAATATCTTTATACTTTTGGGTGATGATTCAAAATTTCATTTTTGAGTTATTGAGTACTTTGTAAAAAAGCGGGAGGTTTTTTTTACATGTCGCGCCATATCTCAAAAACTATTTATGATTATTGCTTAAAACTTTACAAATGTCTTTGTTATATTAATCTCAATATCTGTATACTTTTTGGTGATGATTCAAAATTTAATTTTTGAGTTATTAGTATTTTGTAAAAAAAAGGGGGAGATTTTTTTTTTACATGTGCCGTATCTCAAAAACGATTTATGATTATTGCTTAAAACTTTACACACTTCTTTGTTCTATTAATCTAAAAATCTGTATACTTTTTGGTGATTATTCAAAATTTTATTTTTGAGTTATTGAGTATTTTGTAAAACAGGGGAGGGTTTTTTACATGTCGCGCCGTATCTCAAAAATAAGTTATGATTATTGCTTAAAACTTTACACACTTCTTTGATATATTAATCTTAAGATCTGTATACTTTTAGGTTTTGATTCAAAATTTTATTTTGGTAATATTTAGTTTTTGTAAAAAAAAACAGGGTGGGGGGTTTCACATGTCCTGCCGTGTCTCTAAAACAATATATGGTTATTGCTTAAAACTTTCTCATAAACTATTTATGATTATTGCATAAGACGTCGGGCGTATCATGCGCTCATGGCGCAGCTGTTTATTACAAATCGGAAGATTACCCGGTTGTTCGCCATATGCTATTGTTTAACTTAATGAATAAAAGATTTGGAAGATATTAAGTGAAATGATTAACAAAGAACTCAATGAAACCAGAAATAAGACATCAATTCTACAGTTACTACATTCGCCATGTTCTCATTAAATAGTTATATCATAGTAGTTAGTAATCTGTACTTTATAATAAGATAAAACTAACTTTCGTTCTAAATACCTATTCATTCGTAAGAAAAGCACAAACAGATAAATTACCTTTTTACCACTTGATTGCGTCAATAAAGAAAATGTAAGATATCCTTTTTCATGTCACTTAAGTAACTTTCAGATTGATATCAAAGGTATACAAAAAGTATACCTATGTACACAACTTATATTCAAAAATTAATAAATGGATTGGTAAGACGCATTTCCTGATCGCTCATTTACATGTACAGATGGGTGCGGTCCTAACCTTGACAAAAGTTAACTTAGAGTTAACTTGTTGACTGCTTTCTAAGTTAACTTGAGAATTTTTAAGCAGTCAAGCAAGTTAACTTCGACGTCGGTGGACCAGACCTACGGTCTGCTTTTTAGGACTGCTGCAGACCTATCGACAAGTCTGCTCCAGACCAGACCTGTGGACAAGTCTGCTTTTGACCAGTCCTGAGGACAGGTCTGCCCCAGACCAGACCTGTGGACAAGTCTGCTTTTGACCAGTCCTGAGGACAGGTCTGCCTCAGACCAGACATGTGGACAGGTCTGCTCCTGACCAGACCTGAGGACAGGTCTGCTTTTGACCAGACATGTGGACAAGTCTGCTATTGACCAGACCTGAGGACAGGTCTGATTATGGCAGATTATCGTTATAAGAGTTTTCTTATCAGACTTGAGCTTTCATTAAAATATGTAAACAACATTCGCATTGTTTTTCCACAGATATCATTTATTATTTACTCGCTAGACTCTACAAGATATTATACAAATGCTCTCTTTTATTTGATATACATGTATTCTTATATAAATAAAAAATGGCTATACGATCACACAGAGTTTTTTTTATTAGAAGGCGGATAGAAAGGTTATCCAACGCATCGGAACAATATTCTTATATCACGGGATATCGTCAACATTGTCTACGTTACTTCGTTCCCCGTTGTTTACCTGTCCCTTCTAAATTTTACTTTATGCATACATTTATACTTGCATGGATATTTCATTGATATTCAACTTGTTTTCATTGGATTTACTATTCTATTTCCCGCAGAATATTCTAACAGAAATTGTACAGTGTCCGTAAGCATACGGTGTGGTAAAACTATCAACAATCTCGTCAAATTCGTCAGATTTGTCATTGCCGATATTTATATGGGACGTCCTAAAATTATACTCAATGCGCATTTTAATGAAATAGTTGCCACTTGACGTTTAACTATAAACAAAATCAATCAACCGACATAATAGATTCCAAGAAGAGAACCTCGTATACTTTTTTTTATTTAATCATTGTAAATAGTACAAATGAATTCAGACATGTCAGTGTTGGTACGGATTCGTTGTGATGATGTGGCATATTATTTTTTTTACACGTACACCATCATGAACTCCTATATATGATGTGACTGTTATTATGAATAAAGAGATGAAATTCTGACATTCTCAATTTATTCAGAATATTTTTTGCATTAATAGTTTTCCAATATTATTGATTACGTGTACATTTACGGTCCTACTAAAATGTGAACAGGAGCGCCTGAGGAGAAGACGTTAAGGCGCTAGGTACAATGGTATGCGGGTATATAGATTTGCAAATAAAAGTGCACATATGATCAGTTTTGGTCAAATAGTTTTGTTTTCCAAGTCAGCATGAGGTATTAAAACTACTGACATTTTGTTACGTATCAATATTTTGAATAAAAGGAGGACACGCTGGTATCCTAAATTTATGCGAACAAAAATTTGTTGTTATTAAATTGCAATATTGCTGTCCATTGTCATGATTATATTATACATTGATTCCTGACATAAAAAATATGGCTGATTAATACTATGTGGGTACGTCATGTTGTATATAGATTTACAAATTAAAGTGCACAAATGGTGAGTTTTGGTAATGCGGTCAAATAATTTTGTTGTACAAGTCAACTGGAGGCATCAAAACTACTGAAATTTTGTTACGTATCAGTATTTTAAGTAAAAAGAGGACATGCTGGCACCCTTAATTTAGGCGAACAAAAATTTGTTGTTATTATATTGCAATATTGCTGTCCATTGTTATGATTGTATTATACATTAAAGCCTGACATAAAAAAAATGACTGATTTACTGTCGGGGTATATAGATTTAAATTAAAGTGCACATATTGTCAGTTTTGGTAATGCGGTCAAATAAATTTGTTGTACAAGTCAACTGGAGGTATCAAAACTACTGAAATTTTGTTACGTATCAGTATTTTAAGTAAAAAGAGGACATGCTGGTATCCTAAATTTAGGCAAACAAAAATTTGTTGTTATTATATTGCAGTATTGCTGTCCATTGTCATGATTGTATTATACATTAAATCCTGACATAAAAAAAAACTGATTTACTGTCTGGGTATATAGATTTTCAAATTAAAGTGCACATATGGTCAGTTTTGGTAATGCGGTCAAATAATTTTGTTGTACAAGTCAACTGGAGGTATCAAAACTACTGAAATTTTGTTACGTATCAATATTTTGAAAAAAATGAGGACATGCTGGTATCCTAAATTTATGCGAACAAAAATTTGTTGTTATTATATTGCAATATTGCTGTCCATTGTCATGATTGTATTATACATTGAATCCTGACATAAAAAATATGGCTGATTTACTATGTGTGGTATATGGTATATAGATTTACAAATTAAAGTGCAATATGGTCAGTTTTGGTGGATGTGGTCAAATAATTTTGCTGTACAAGTCAACTGGAGGTATCAAAACTACTGAAATTTTGTTACGTATCAATATTTTGAATAAAATGAGGACATGCTGGTATCCTAAATTTATGCGAACAAAAATTCGTTGTTATTATATTGCAATATTGCTGTCCATTGTCATGATTGTATTATACATTGAATCTGACATAAAAAATATGGCTGATTTACTATGCTGGGTATATAGATTTACAAATTAAAGTGCAATATGGTCAGTTTTGGTGGATGCGGTCAAATAATTTTGTTGTACAAGTCAACTGGAGGCATCAAAACTACTGAAATTTTGTTACGTATCAGTATTTTTAGTAAAAGAGGACATGCTGGCACCCTTCGTATAGGCGAACAAAAATTTGTTGTTATTATATTGCAATATTGCTGTCATTGTCATGATTGTATTATACATTAAATCCTGACATAAAAAAATGACTGATTTACTGTCTGGGTATATAGATTTCAAATTAAAGTGCACATATGGTCAAGTTTTGGTAATGCGGTCAAATAATTTTGTTGTACAAGTCAACTGGAGGTATCAAAACTACTGAAATTTTGTTACGTATCAGTATATTAAGTAAAAAGAGGACATGCTGGCACCCTTAATATAGGCGAACAAAAATTTGTTGTTATTATATTGCAATATTGCTGTCCATTGTCATGATTGTATTATACATTAAATCCTGACATAAAAAAAATGACTGATTTACTGTCTGGGTATATAGATTTACAAATTAAAGTGCACATATGGTAAGTTTTGGTAATGCGGTCAAATAATTTTGTTGTACAAGTCAACTGGAGGTATCAAAACTACTGAAATTTTGTTACGTATCAGTATTTTAAGTAAAAAGAGGACATGCTGGTATCCTAAATTTAGGCGAACAAAAATTTGTTGTTATTATATTGCAATATTGCTGTGCATTGTCATGATTGTATTATACATTAAATCCTGACATAAAAAAAATGACTGATTTACTGTCTGGGTATATAGATTTTCAAATTAAAGTGCATATATGGTCAGTTTTGGTAATGCGGTCAAATAATTTTGTTGTACAAGTCAACTGGAGGTATCAAAACTACTGAAATTGTGTTACGTATCAATATTTTGAATAAAATGAGGACATGCTGGTATCCTAAATTTATGCGAAAAAAAATTTGTTGTTATTATATTGCAATATTGCTGTCCATTGTCATGATTGTATTATACATTGAATCCTGACATAAAAAATATGGCTGATTTACTATGCGGGTATATAGATTTACAAATTAAAGTGCATATATGGTCAGTTTTGTTGGATGCGGTCAAATAATTTTGTTGTACAAGTCAACTGGAGGTATCAAAACTACTGAAATTTTGTTACGTATCAATATTTTGAATAAAATGAGGACATGCTGGTATCCTAAATTTATGCGAACAAAAATTGTTGTTATTATATATTGCTGTTCATTGTCATGATTGTATTATACATTGATTCTGGCATAAAAAATATGGCTGATTTAACTATGCGGGTATATAGATTCACAAATTAAAGTGCACATATGGCTGTTTTGGTGGATGCGGTCAAATAATTTTGTTGTACAAGTCAACTGGAGGTATCAAAACTACTGAAATTTTGTTACGTATCAATATTTTGAATAAAATGAGGACATGCTGGTATCCTAAATTTATGCGAACAAAAATTTGTTGTTATTATATTGCAATATTGCTGTTCATTGTCATGATTGTATTATACATTGATTCTGGCATAAAAAATATGGCTGATTAACTATGCGGTTACAATGTATATAGATTTACAAATTAAAGTGCACATATGGTCAGTTATGGTGGATGCGGTCAAATAATTTTGTTGTACAAGTCAACTGGAGGCATCAAAACTACTGAAATTTTGTTACGTATCAGTATTTTAAGTAAAAAGAGGACATGCTGGCACCCTTCAAATAGGTGAACAAAAATTTGTTGTTATTATATTGCAATATTGCTGTCCATTGTCATGATTGTATTATACATTAAATCCTGACATAAAAAAAATGACTGATTAACAGTCTGGGTATATAGATTTTCAAATTAAAGTGCACATATGGTAAGTTTTGGTAATGCGGTCAAATAATTTTGTTGTACAAGTCAACTGGAGGTATCAAAACTACTGAAATTTTGTTACGTATCAGTATTTTAAGTAAAAAGAGGACATGCTGGTATCCTAAATTTAGGCGAACAAAATTTGTTGTTATTATATTGCAATATTACTGTGCATTGTCATGATTGTATTATACATTAAATCCTGACATAAAAAAAATGACTGATTTACTGTCTGGGTATATAGATTTTCAAATTAAAGTGCACATATGGTTAGTTTTGGTAATGCGGTCAAATAATTTTGTTGTACAAGTCAACTGGAGGTATCAAAACTACTGAAATTGTGTAACGTATCAATATTTTGAATAAAATGAGGACATGCTGGTATCCTAAATTTATGCGAAAAAAAATTTGTTGTTATTATATTGCAATATTGCTGTCCATTGTCATGATTGTATTATACATTGAATCCTGACATAAAAAATATGGCTGATTTACTATGCGGGTATATAGATTTACAAATTAAAGTGCATATATGGTCAGTTTTGTGGATGCGGTCAAATAATTTTGTTGTACAAGTCAACTGGAGGTATCAAAACTACTGAAATTTTGTTACGTATCAATATTTTGAATAAAATGAGGACATGCTGGTATCCTAAATTTATGCGAACAAAAATTCGTTGTTATTATATTGCAATATTGCTGTTCATTGTCATGATTGTATTATACATTGATTCTGGCATACAAAATATGGCTGATTTAACTATGCGGGTATATAGATTTACAAATTAAAGTGCACATTATGGCTGTTTTGGTGGATGCGGTCAAATAATTTTGTTGTACAAGTCAACTGGAGGTATCAAAACTACTGAAATTTTGTTACGTACAATATTTTGAATAAAATGATGGACATGCTGGTGTCCTAAATTTATGCGAACAAAAATTTGTTGTTTTTATATTGCAATATTGCTGTTCATTGTCATGATTGTATTATACATTGATTCTGGCATAAAAAATATGGCTGATTAACTATGCGGTTACAATGTATATAGATTTACAAATTAAAGTGCACATATGGTCAGTTTTGGTGATGCGTTCAAATAATTTTGTTGTACAAGTCAACTGGAGGTATCAAAACTACTGAAATTTTGTTACGTATCAATATTTTGAATAAAATGAGGACATGCTGGTATCCTAAATTTATGCGAACAAAAATTTGTTGTTATTATATTGCAATATTCTGTCCATTGTCATGATTGTATTATACATTGAATCCTGACATAAAAAATATGGCTGATTTACTATGTGTGTATACATGGTATATAGATTTACAAATAAAGTGCACATATGGTCAGTTTTGGTGGATGCGGTCAAATAAATTTTGTTGTACAGGTCAACTGGAGGCATCAAAACTGCTGAAATTTTGTTATGTATCAGTATTTTGAGTAAAAAGAGGACATGCTGGCACCCTTTATTTAATTAGGCGAGCAAAAATTTGTAGTCATTATTTAAATGAATTAAACTTTTGCTAATTGTTGCTGCATAGTTCAAGGATGTATAACTAACAAGGACGTATACACTCTAACATCAAATATACTTCTTTTCAAAATATACATAATATGATTGATTTTGATCTCGGAATATCTATATATTCAGTGCCTGTTATCATTGTAACCGATATCGTTTTAATAATACATAGATTGTCAGATCACAGAGAAATTTGTGTTACGTTCTGTGCGTACTTATTTTCAAATATTTACATTTAATCCTGTTCATAAAACGGAAGTGTATTTATTTTCAAATTACTTTATTTTCGATGTTTATACTACGAAAAAAAGATTTTTTTTTTTTTTTAAATCAACGAAGAGCGGTCCTGGTTACAAGTTAACTTAGTGCAGAGCAGACCAGTCAAAAGTTAACTTGGGAACAGGTCTGGTTTTGATCGGATTTGTCCAAGCAGAAGTTAACTTTGTGGCAGGACCGGTTTCCAAGTTAACTTATGTTAACTTTATGACAGGACTGGTTCCGAAGTTAACTTATGTTAACTTATGACAGGACTGGTTCGAAGTTAACTTATATCAATAGCAGACCTGTTTCCAAGTTAACTTTTTGGCAGACATAAAAACAGTCCTAGGACCAAGTCCGCTTTTCAAGTTAACTAGATTTTGGTCCTAGGACTGGTCAGAGCAGTCCTATATTCGGTCACAGGTTAACTTTTACCAGTCCAAATGACGGGTTATCAAGTTAACTTGCTGTACAGGTTAGAAGTGCACCCATCTGTACTTAGCTTTATCTTTTTAACGTATCATATGAGATAGATATTTCAAACCATAATGATCTTAACAAGATGATGATATATGAAAAAAGTAAAATCACAAAAATACTGAAATTAGAGGAAAATCAATTCGGATAGTCAATAATCACACGGAAAAATCAAATAACAAAACGCATAAAAAATGAATGGACAAGAACTGTCATATTCATGACTTGGTACAGGCATTTTCAAATGTAGAAAATGATGGATTAAACCTGGTTTTATAGCGCTAACCCTCTCACTTTGATGACAGTCTCATCAATTCCCGTTATATTTACATAGATGCGTTAACTAAACAGACACAATAAATAAAATAGTCAGAATATGGGTACATCAGTCATATTGAAATATTCAATTGCAATATGTTTTTATTCATATCAAAATGGATCCAAAGAACTTGAAGTGTTCAGCAAAATTGGTCGCCGAAACACATGCATGTACAAACTGTTATTCCAGGATTTGCGATACATGTTAAATACGTGAGGATTTTTTATTTCAAGAGAGATCTTCGAAATCACATAGATCTGAACTTTTTGTTGATGAGATATATACATGCAACAAATGCGATTAAACATGGATGAATGTATTCCCATATTGTATGACATGTAGTCGATTAGTTTGTATAGGTCATTTATGGATGAACATGATGATTGTGAAAAGCACTAATAGAAAGTGATGTCCGGAAGAGGAGAAAACTTTATTTCAGTTTTAAAAAAATCGGTTTGCACAATATTTTCTTAAATAGAAGATACTGTAAATTCATATATGCATGATTCGGAACTCTTCAAAACCCAGCTGTTGAGCGTTGAACAATATCTAGTACAACAAAATGATTCCGTCAATCATTTTAAAGAAAGAATGCAAAGCATAAGAAGAAAATTAACCTTTCCAGTTGCATTCTTTCAAGAATTAAGCGAATGGGAAAAGTCATTCCTTAAACTGAGAAACAAACACTCACGCTTTGATTTTTCTGCACTCAAAAGCAAACCAGTTATAAATGCTCATAGCAGACCAAAACAGTTAGATCAGTATTTCATCGAGCATATACTCTGAATTCAAGAGTAAGTCCACCAATGTCATATATTTATATTCATTACTCCTCTTGCTAATAAAGAAGCAACCAAACGTTATGAAATTAATACACAGTGGTTATAGTCACAAAACACAGAAAAGGTTCGTTTAATAAGTGGCGTCACTTTTACCATTCAAGAGTTATGAACCTTTAATATGGGATAAAAATTGTGAAAATAAGATTTAAACTTTTTGAGTTACGGCCCTTTGTAACTAAAACAGGGATGTGGTTTTTTTTTCACATGTCGCACCGTATCTCAAAAACGTTTCTTGATTATTGCTTAAAACTTTACAAACTTCTTTGTTATATTAATCTTAATATCTGTATACTTTTTTGTGATGACTCAAAATTTAATTTTTGAGTTTTTGAGTATTTTGTAAAAAAAGGGGGGGGTTTTTTTTACATGTCGCGCCGTATCTCAAAAACGATTTATGATTATTGCTTAAAACTTTACACCCTTCTTTGTTATATTAATCTAAAGATCTGTATACCTTTTGGTGATGATTCAAAATTTCATTGATGAGTTATTGAGTATTTTGTAAAAAAGGGGAAGGGTTTTTTTACATGTTGTGCCGTATCTCAAAAACGATTTATGATTATTGCTTAAAACTTACACACTTCTTTGTTATATTAATTTAAAGATCTGTATACTTTTTGGTGATGACTCAAAATTTTATTTTTGAGTTATTGAGTATTTTGTAACAATGGGGAGCGGTTTTTTTACATGTCGCGCCGTATCTCAAAAACAATTTATGATTATTGCTTGAAACTGTACACACTTCTTTGTTATACTAATTTAAAGATCTGTATACTTTGTGGTTTGATTCAAAATTTTATTTTAGTGATATTTGTAAAAAAAAAACAGGGGGGAGGGGTGGTTTACATGTCCCGCCGTGTCTCAAAAACAATTAATGGTTATTGCTTAAAACTTCCTCAGAAACTATTTATGATTATTGCATAAAACTTCCACACAAAACGTCGGGCGTATCATGCGCTCATGACGTAGCTGTTTATTTATTTCCATTCTCTTACCTAAAGTTGCATTAATAAAATTTAATGAAACTTATAGACAATGCTTATTACCACGAAAATCAGATCAAATTACACATATATAGTCATACTGCTTCTGTATGACTCATAGAATGATGCTTGTAAGTACAAATAATCTTTTTTAGATAATGACAATGGCCCCTATTGCGGAGATCATTCGCATTTTGGTACATTTTGTACTTGCTTAGTTGGAGAGGCCTACCTATCGACTCATCCTGTCTGTCTCTCCTTTGAGTACATCCGATTACATAAGGTTTTTTGTTTTTTTACCTTCATTTATGGCAATACACACCAAGATTAGGTGCTTTGTCTGAAGTTATGATTATTGCCTACTTATTTAACGAAACGAATGAATGGTTTTTGTGGAAAAGTTAAAATGTTTGATTTTTTTTTTCAACATGTGGTCTTCAACAATAGAGAAGTGTTATTCTTATTTTTTGTTTTTATTATTTCTCTCGTTCATTACCTTCATTTTTGAACAATCCTATCTATGCCTATTTTACGATATCAATCTAGGCCAGGGAATAAAGTCTATATATGAGTTTGATAACTAGGTAACATTACGCCTTATAAGTTTGATGAATTCTTTTTAATAGACATGCAAAATAATGAAAACATTAATTTTCATGGGTTTTACATTATATTTGGCAAAGCTTCAAAAAATATGTGATACATAGATTAAATTTAAAAGTTATATCTAATTTCAAAGCATTTACATACAAAGTTTTGAATTTTTCTACCCTATACCACATTGCCTCACATTCTCATTAAGAAAAAATTCACACACCTAATTAAATGGGCATTTAAAAAAAACAGTTGTTGGCATGACACGGGTTATGTTCTTCTCATATATTTTATGATAGTATGATACTAAACCCCTAACGGGAGGGATTGTACCTGATATTCATATGATGAAGACATAATCTTTCAATCAGTTTAATTGAGGTCTGGAGCTGGCATGTCAGTTAACTGCTAGTAGTCTGTTGTTATTTATGTATTATTGTCATTTTATTTATTTTCTTTTGTTACATCTTTTGACATCGGACTCGGACTTCTCTTAAACTGAATTTTAATGTGCGTATTGTTATTCTTATACTTTTCTACATTGGCTAGAGGTATAGGGGGAGGGTTGAGATCTCATAAACATGTTTAACCCCGCCGCAATTTTGCGCCTGTCCCAAGTCAGGAGCCTCTGGCCTTTGTTAGTCTTGTATGATTTTGAATTTTAGTTTCTTGTGTATAATTCGGAGTTTAGTATGACGTCCATTATCACTGTACTATTATGCATATTTTAGGGGCCAGCTGAAGGACACCTACGGGTGCGGGAATTCTCGCTACATTGAAGACCCATTGGTTGCCTTCGGCTGTTGTTTGCTCTATGGTCGGATGGTTGTCGCTTTGACATATTCACCATTTCCTTTCTCAATTTTATTTAAAAAGTCAGAATGTAAACACATATGTTCAGATTCTTTTAGGTCATTTTTTAGTAGAAATAAACAAAAAAACTATGTCAATTGGACATGCTTTGATACTATATCTACCCTTGAAATTTTACTAGATGACATTTTTGTTCGCTTTGGAGATTCCGTATATCGTCAGGTTATCGAAATTCCAACGGGGACAAGCTGTGCACCATTGCTATTGCTATCAGTTACAATTTATGACAAAAAGACCCATCGAAACAACATCTGATAAACAAATTTAATAATACTCTTTTAGATATTTGGATGATATTTTGGCTCTCAATAATGACGAGTTCAGTATTTTATACTTAAGAAATTTATCCTGTTGAACTTACTTTAAATAAAGCTAATACTAACAATGACCACTGCCCTTTCCTCGATCTTGATATCTATATCAGTAACGGAAAGCCTAATATTAAAATTTATGATAAAAGAGATGATTTTTCATTTCCTATCGTTAATTATCCATTTTTAGATGGTGACGTTCCCTTGTCACAATCTTACGGTGTTTATATATCTCAACTTGTACGATTCGCTCGTGTATGTAACAATGTTTTAGATTTTAACGAGAGAAATTTATGTATTACTGAAAAATTATTACACCAGGGTTTTTGATATCACAAACTAGTCAAAACATTTACTAAATTCTATCATCGGTATAAGGACATCATTCGTAAATATAGCTCAACCTGCAGACTTCTTATTCGTTCAGGTATTTCACATCCAAATTTTTATGGAAATATTCTTTATAAAGCACAAAAATATCAGTATTCACCTCAGAAACTAACAAAACCTTTAAATAGACTTATTAAGAAGGGATAAAGTTACGATACTGTTGTCAGGTCATTAAAGATTGCATATTTTGGCGTTAATATTGATTCACTTATAGGGTCTTTGCATCGGAACTAAATACATTTATTCAAAAGAACAGTTGTTGGCATGACACGGGTTATGTTCTTCTCATATATGTTATGATGGTATGATACTAAACCCCTAACGGGAAGGATTGTGCCTGATATTCATATGATGAAATCATAATCTTTCAATCAGTTTAATTAAGGTCTAGAGCTGGCATGTCAGTTAACTGCTAGTAGTCTGTTGTTATTTATGTATTATTGTCATTTTGTTTATTTTCTTTGGTTACATCTTCTTACATCAGACTCGGGCTTCTCTTTAACTGAATTTTAATGTGCGTATTGTTATGCGTTTACTTTTCTACATTGGCTAGATGCATAGGGGGGTTGAGATCTCATATACATGTTTAGCCCCGCCGCATTTTTGCGCCTGTTCCAAGTCAAGAGCCTCTGGTCTTTATTAGTCTTGTATTATTTTAATTTTAGTTTCTTGTGTACAATTTGGAGTTTTATATGGCTTTCATTATCACTGAACTAGTATATATTTGTTTAGGTGCCAGCTGAAGAACGCCTCCGGATGCGGGAATTTCTCGCTACATTGAAGACCTGTTGGTGACCTTCTGCTGTTGTTTTTTCTATGGTCTAGTTGTTGTCTCTTTGACGCATTCCCTATTTCCATTCTCAATTTGACATACAAGAATATGTGTTAGTTTAAATGCTTTATTCTAGTTAAAAATTTTCACTTGGAAAACATTCAAGTGTACCTAATGTCAATTTTCCTTTAAACCAATGAATTTGTTCTGATTACAATTCTCCTTCTAGTTCTTATATATTTACCGTGCAATGCATTTTGATTACAAATTCACTATACATGAGTTTATACATCTTGTCATTGAGTATTGACTATAATGTTGTTTTTTTCACCTTATGACTTGAACTTCACGTACATTACATGTTACATGATCAATCTCGGTCGTTTAATACTATACACAACAATCAATTTAAATTCTAACTTTATATGAAAATTCATAATAAAATTTTTGTCTTGTTCGTTGAGATACAGCTTCAATGACATATTCATAGAATCGGTAGACGTCAATCTTTCATAATATCATTTCAATGTAAATGTACGCTTTATAGTTGTACAATATACAGTA
Organism: Mytilus edulis; assembly: GCA_019925275.1. Lineage (NCBI taxonomy): Eukaryota > Metazoa > Mollusca > Bivalvia > Mytilida > Mytilidae > Mytilus > Mytilus edulis. The sequence goes on from CM034361.1 coordinate 61,062,511, forward strand.
TAAAGCATTCAGGTGTGACCCGCTAGAGTTGGCTAGACCCCTGTCATTAATGTTTGTACTTACAATAAATATATGTATTCCTTATTCATAGTGATGCTTTTTCTTCCTCAACATTTGCGAAGATTATTTCTAATTCCTTCTTAAATTATAGTTTAAAGAACCCTTTTGTTTCACAAAATTACTCATGAACACCTATATTTAATTATTTCATATACAAAGTCCGTCCTGCTTATAGTGGTTGTAACACGAGAAATTGTAGGATGTTAAAAATCCTTGTCTTTTTAATTACGCCAAATCATTGCAGTCTTAGTAACCTATTATTTGCCACTTCGCTATGAATATCATTCATTTAGAATTAGATTTTAGATTAGAAATTATTCAAATTTTTACGAGACAAAACTATGTTAATGGCTTATCATAATTGTTTTATACTAACCATTTATAATTGTTTATAACGCACAAAGTGCGCCATTCGGGGGGAGAGGGGAGGTAATAATCTTTGAGCTCTTATCAAAGCTTACGTAGTTTTCATTTCAATTAGTTCACAGGGTGATCAGTGGTCGGTTGGTCGAAGTCGTCGAGCTATGGTATCTCCACCTTGTTTACACTGAGGTTGCGAGATCGAATCCCGCACGTGGCATGGTACGTTCGACTAAAATCTTAATTTACTAGGATTGTCATTTTCCTATCGAAGTTCGGTATTTCTCGTCGCGCACTCTAGCTTCTTTACAAATAAAAACAAACCGCTACGAAATAGCACACTGATGTTGAAAATTGCTTGCAACACCAATCAATCAATCAGTTAGTTCACAACGACGTCGATGGGTCCTTTAAACAGACGACTTCATTATGGTTTACAGATTACAAAATGTAGATGATTGAACAGTTAATGGCCAGGGCTTATTGGTTAAATATTATTATAATGAATATGTGAAGATTCGGAAATTAAATGTCTTAAATCTAAAATCAAGAAAAACTCTTCGAATGCATAAAAAATAACACGTTTACAGCACTAGTTCGATACCTCTGCTGGTGGACGATTAGTCCCCGAGAGCATCATCAGCTCAGTAGTCAATCTTTCGGTATCACTGACATAATTCATAATAATTCTTTCTAAAATTATCTGTTTCTATATGTGTGTATCATGGTGCAACTAAGGGACAATCCCATCAGGCAAAGTTGACCTTAGATGAACTTGTCTATTTCTAGGTACTTTTTGATCACATAGCTCTTTAATTGTTTCGGTTCTTAAAAATCTTTCGATTCTAGTGATTTGCTATGAGAGTTCCTGATGAAGGTTAATTACAGAAAAGCGCACCAAACGCAGGGAATTTATATAACTTGCTGCTATTTTTTTTTTATTTCTTAAGTAAAATGGTTAGAATATACCACTAATGAAACAAGAAAGACATTCAAATTTACTATATTTGCATTCTATACCAGTACAGCTTTTAAACTCATATAATAAAATGTATAACTGATTTAAATGATAATTCTATCACAAAAGTAGTACACTTCAAATACAATAGTTATAAAATTACCTTCTAACAACCTTTTTGGTTTTGAAAGAAAACCTAAAATATAATTTTTCATGTCACCTAAACAAGCTACCTGGTATGGTATTTACATATGTCTAGATAGAAATGAAATATTCACACAGAATATTGAATAATGAATACAGGATTGGTTAAATATATATATAACATGAGAGTTTTTTTAAAGTGTACTTAGCTTTATCCTTTGAAAGGTATTTGTTGAAATAAATATTTATACATGTAATACTAACAAAGTAGGACATGAATTGCAATATTTTAGTATCGTAAGTGAATCTTGGATCTAGTATTTGACTCATCACCAAACAGCACTATGTTTAGAAATTATTATAATCTAAATTAAACAACAACAGCTGATCGAATTTCTGTTTTACAGAGTGCATAAAATAGCAGCTCGATTATCCATAATTAACTTGAGTCTGATATGTTTTGACCTTTTAACTGTTTTGATTCGAGCGCCTCAGATAAGTCGTAATAGACCAAACGCGTGAATGACGTACTAAATCATAAGTATTTAATTATAGTGCGTATTTAGCCTTCATTTGATGTCGACTAAGTTTGGCAAGACAATTTCATTTCAATCCAAAAATTCAGAAGGAACAATGTACAAATTAAACTGATACAAATATCGTCCATGGATATTGCAGGCACATATAATAACGTTAACATGGCAATCATTTACCGCGTGTATGTGAGGCATATTAAATGAAGTAAACATTAGAATACATTTACCACAGGCATTGAGACACAAAAAATGAAGTTAACAAAGACAACAATTTACCAGGGGTATTTTGATGTATGCCTAATAAACTTAACATTTTTAATGTTTTGTTTAAGAATGTGAGCGTGGGTATCAGCCATGTAAAAAATATATAGTGATATGATATTTTCATGTTGTAGTTTATCTCTTTACAGAAACCCTTCACGAGAAGAAAAATGTCACTCCAATGAATCACACGAGACTCTAAGATGTTCTGGATCATCTGCGCGTATTCCAGTCAGTAATCAGGCAGGGGGTCTTACGAGATGTTCACAGTAAGTATTTTAACCTTTGTGACATTTTATAAAGTTAGCATTATAACAACTCCGGTCTCAATCTGAAAATATCAGTAGTAATTTCCAATGATCCATATCTCTTTGTAATGTATACAATCAACCCTAAATAACTGTATACTTAAAGTTCAATGTCAAAACGCAATTCGTTGCACATTACTTTGCACTAATTCAATGAATAATACAATTCTACCCCCAGTGATCTAGGCCGTAGCCTATTTGGCACAGCTATTTTTTTTTTTATATTTTTTTTGTGTGTTCAATTCTCTTTAATTAAATTTTATTTGGTTTGATATCCCAACGGATGACAATTGATGATTCTGACATAGACACAAAATTATAAACCTGGTATCTTGGGTGAAATTTGTCGAGCCTGCAACTTTTGTCGCAGAAAGCTTGACATTTGGATAGTTATCCGGCGGCGGCGGAGTTAGCTAACTTCTGAAAAGCTTAATATTTTAGAAGGTGGAAAATCTGGATGCTTCAGACTTTGTTTATGGATGCTCATGTTACGAAGTTTCCGTCAGTCACATGTCCAATGTCCTTGACCTCAATTTCATGATTAAGTGATTACTTACAAAAGAATTAAGATTTTTTGTAATGTTAAATTCTCTCTTACTATAAATAATCAGATAACTATATTTGGTGTGTGCGTATCTTGCAATGTCTTTCACTTGACCTCAACCTATTTTCATGGATCAGTTAACAAGGTTAATTTTTGGTGGTCAAGTCCATATCTCAGATACTATAAACAATAGGTCTAGTATATTTTGTGTATGGAAGGACTGTAAGGTGTACATCTCCAACTGACAAGTATCTTCTTACCTTGACGTTATTTTCATGGTTCAGTAGTTATAGTTAAGTTTTTGTGCTTTAGTCTGTTTGTCTTATACTGTATGCAATAGGTCTACTATATTTGCTGTGTTGAATGATTGTAAGGTGTACATGTCTATCTGACATGTGTCATCAGACCTTGACTCATTTTCCTGGTTCAGTGATAAAAGTTAAGTTTTTGAGTTTTGGTCTTTTTTTCGAATTCTTTATGCAATAGTTCAACTATATTTGGTGTATGGAAAAAAATTTATGATCTATATGTCAGTCTCGCAGGTTTTATTTGACCTTGTTCTCACGGTTCATTGCTCAGTGTTAAGTTCTTGTGTTTTGGTCTGTTTTTCTTAAACTATAAGTAATTGGTCAATATTTTTGTTGTATGGAAGAATTGTTAGCTGTACATGTCTGCATGGCATGATTCATTTGATCTTGACCTCATTTTCATGGTTCATTGGTCAATGTGTAGTTTTCTGGGTTAATGTTAAGTTTGTGTGATAGTTGTGATAAAGCTTTATATTAAGGACTATCAACATAATATCAATGATTATTAAAGAAGGCGAGACATTTCAGCGTGTGTACTCATGTTTAGCTTAAGAAATTTATTATTTGAACGTTCTCGTTAGTAAGGTGAAAATTACAAATGCAGAATGCAGAATGCAGTTTGTTTCGTTATGGTGCCAATACATTAAACTACATTTATTTATACCATATCTGGTTTTATAAGCGCTTTGTGAGTTTGATTCGCGACAGCGTTACCTAAGCAATAAACACCAATTAATAATTTTTGCGCTTTATTTAAAGGTAAATTGCAAAAAAGGACAGGAGCAGAGACAACAAATATATTATTTAATACTGCATGACAAATAAGTCAGCATTCTAAAATGTTTAGTAATATGAATAGCGTTGGTATGTATTCCAACATAGCCAGTGCTTGTTAATTTTCAAAATGATGTACAGTAGATTTCTTATGTTCAATCCTTGTTAATCCTTGTGATATGAAAGTACACGTCAGGGAAACATACATAAACGCGTAAAGTGCATGAATTTTAAAAGTAACCGAAGACAAAAGTCCGTGTCAGGCCAAGGAACACTATTTTATTGAACTGTACAAGCCGATTTTAAATAAGAAGTGACATTCAACAATGTAAGATCTTAACATTTGCTTTCGAAAATTTGTTGTTCTTCCCTAGATGGGATTCGAAGTCGTGCTAATGAGATAAGGTGAGATCAAATTGACGACTCGACTACCTGACTTTAGCTTTTTACTCTTTTTCTTTGACGATAATTTAGCTGACAATTCGTAATCAGATGAATCCTCAGAGCTGAAAGTTGATCTTGTTCCGGATTTAGACTCGGTACTACTGTTTTCTCTCAATACAGATTCAGGCAAATGAACTAGTTTCTGAGATATAGAATTAGAATTGATTTTTCCTATGTTGACTTGTTTAAGAAACAGAATCCTTAGTTAAATTAATGTTTTTAATTGCTGCAAAAACTCTTGATCACTTGTAACTTTTTCACTTTTAAATTTTACATTTTTCTCTTTTGAAGTTTCAGCTAGCTCGGACTTTCCACTTAAATTCCTTAAACTTCTTGAAGTCCACACCGAACATCTTCATTTCATCATTAACAGTATTCTAAAATGTTTAGTAATATGAATAGCGTTGGTATGTATTTCAACATAGCAAGTTCTTGTTAATTTTCAAAATGAATTAAAGTAGATTTCTTATGTTCAATCCTTTTTAATCCATATGCTATGAAGGTATACATTAGGGAAACATACAACAAATACTTGAACTGCATGAATTTTAAAAGTAACCGAAGACAACATTCCACATCAAGCCGATTTTAAATAGGAAGTGAAATTCAACAATGTTAGATCTGTAAATCTGCTATCGAAAATTTGTTGTTCTTCCCTCGCCGGTATTCTATCTCGTGCTAATGAGATAACGTGACACCAAATTGACACTCGACCACCTGGGCTTCACAATAATAAATTTTTAGGAGGCCGGGTGTTACCTTTCCTCGTCAGTTTTAATCTAGCTTCATTATACAGTACATGATATATAAGGCATGAAGATGGAATTGTTACAGATCAGCTGAAATATCTATTGTAAATCTATATATCGTATTGTATGTTTTTAGAGTAGAGACAGTCCAGAAGAGTAAAACATTACCACATTTAAACAAGAAGTATGACTACTATCAACTGCATCTGTGAGTTGTTTATTATGTTATAACAGAGATACTGTTCGGAGAAATGTGTCAACTACTTTAGATTTTAGAAGTTCATTATTGTCGTTATTTAATTTAAGCGACGTTTATGCTGCACTTAGGGTGAAATGCATTATCTTCATTTGAAATAAGGCGAACCATTAAAAACAATACATTAAGCTGATGAAAGTATGGTATGCAAATGGAGTGTTCACATTTTGTTTACCTTTAGTTTACTAATAATTCATTTATTTAATATTTCTGTGCTAGCTGATCATGAGAACGTGTCATGTATTTTACTGACGCTTGTCTATAGTCGAAGAACGCATGTTGCCATGTAAACCATTTGTTTCTTCGTGGCATGGAGTTGCTTCTATTTAAGAGGGAGCAAGGGGTTTAATTGTTATGCTGTTATGGGGCAATTTAATTCTTTGTTCTCAGTTATTTTGAAAATATATTTGCTGTTAGCTGTTATTGTCTTCTTCTTTGTTAGCTGTTATTGGGCTTTTAGTTTTTTTGTTATCTGTTATTGTGATAATGTATTTGCTGTTAACTGTTATTGAAAATTGGAATGTTAGCATTTTTTATTTTGACAGTCAATATTCGGTATAAATTGAAGATCATTGGACATTGGGGTCTACCACTACTAATATGTTTGTCCCGTATTCAGGGAAGGATTCCATTAACATATACCCATCTCAGAAGTGAGGTCCAGGACAATTCAAGTATATCTTATGATTATCTTTTGTAATACATTCCGTTTTTTTGATGAATGTGTATTTAGAATTATCTTAATTTTTTGTATGAGAATAATGTTCCTTGTTTCCCGTACACTACGAACATATTAAATTAAAACAATTCTTAATATGACAAATAGGAATTAAAACATATGTCAAGGAATATCTGACAAGAATCTCAATTAAGGACTAGGTCCTAACAACCACTTAACCTTTTATATAACATGGTACATATATTCAGCTCTGTGATTCTTTTCAAAGCAAAACCAAATGCATTGTACAATGAAAGTTCCAACCATGTACTTTGGTCCGAAGCTGCACATAACTCATTACAAACAAAGATTTATTTCGTTTCAAGCCATTGTTTCCCTACTAAACTATGTATTCTACTTACTAGTACACTTGATACAATCAAAAACATCAGCTAATAAAAAAAATTTCAAATAAGGCCTTTAAAAATAGTGGAATAAATTGCTTTTGGAGTGTCAAAATTCGTTCGAAGTACTTGATAAATTGCATGCTTATAATTGGTGCTTTTGATTTTTCTACCCTATATACCACTTTGCCTCATAGTCTTATTAAGAAAAATTCGCACACATTATTAAATGGTCATTTAGAAAAAGTCAGAATATTCAAACTCTTTTAGGTAATTTTTTTTATTAGCAACAAATGGAGCTTCAGTCAATATAAACAATACACCAACGTTTCATGAGAACTGCTGATAGCATTTTTGAGTTATTTTTGAAAACTAGAAAATACCACCTTTTTCTAATGAATAAAATCCCTTAACTCAAAACATAAAATCTAAAATTAATAAAAATCGAAAGGGAGTTTACAACAATAGATATAAACATTTCATCAAAGTTTCATGAGAACTGCTGAACACATTTTTTGTGTTAATGTCTGAAAACCGGAAAATCCCCCCTTTTTAATTTATAAAACCCGTTAACTCGGAAACGTAAAATTTAAATTTATAAAAATTGAAAGTGACCTCATGTTAATAGATATAAACAATTCACCAAAATTCCTTGCTTTGTGAAAGCATCTTTGAGATATTATCCGAAAACTGAAAAAAAAACACCAATTTTATTGAATAAAAACCCATTACCCAGAAACTTAAAATCTACAGTTCATAAATAAATAAAAAAGGGAGCTCACGTCAATAGATATAAACAATTCCCAAAGTTTAATGCAAATTGGTTAAAGAGTTTTTGAGTTAATGTCTGACATGTTGACAACAGACGGACAACAGTATACCATAGTACATTCCGTAAACGAGCGTATTAAAAATATTATAATATACTGAGTAGTAATTTAAACACATTCTAGATACATAAATTAATACTAAAAACAAAGTCATAGAAAATGGAATGCATTACAAAGGATTATATCCTTAATTAGAAATACTGATCTGTCAAAGACCAAATTATTTTAATATTTCATTTACTGTTATCTGTTTTTGTCCATTTTAATTCCTTGTTATCTGTTATGAGCCAAATCAATTTGCTGTTTTGCTGTTATTGGGACCCCCTTGCCCCCCCCCCTCATTTAAGATTTCTATCATCTCCTTGTGTTCTCAATGAACGTAAATCCAGAAAAGCGCTGTGCGTTCATCACCTTCAAAAACTGTAATTTTCATTTTATTCTAAACTATGGATGTGTTTTAGGTTTTGTTTTGTTTTATAAGATTATGTAAATCATATATTGGTGTATGGAGAATTGGGAAGATTTCCTCTGCAAGTTCGAGTTAAATTTAGAATGATTTCGTATTGGTGTAAAGTTTAAACAATGGTAGTAAACTCAGTAGTGCTTTGTACAGGCTGATGTTATCATTGAAGAATCATGGTCATTATGTTTTCAAATGGATTGATTCTGTATTTTTCAATATTTAATAACACTGGTCTAGGATATATTTTCATGAACCAAATTGGCTTTTGTGATAAAAATTATCTCGATCGAATATTGAGTGATTAGTTTATTACCTCATGGTTTGGCGATATAGAACATTCATCTTGGGGACAATTTTATTGGACATTTAAAACGGACTTTGTTTAGAAAAATATTTGATAAGACTATCTGAACAGAACAGAGGGTGGGTAACTACATTAAGGACATCGAACTTATGTATTCCAATCGAGACAGGCCGTTGGAAAAATATACCTAGACTAAAGAGAATATGTACTTTATGTCATAAATTTGTTGGTGAATGAAGAATTTCATGTTTTATTTGTATGTCAACATGATTCTATTGTTTATTATAGAAACAAATACTTACCTAAATATCATACTATTAATCCGCAATACTTTAAAATGGAAGGATTATTGTCCATATGTAATATCATTTTTTATTAAGAAAATTGCTTGTTTATTCTGAAATATTTACAAATGTATTTCTAAGTGTTTAGATATCTTGTACTGCATGCTCATTTCGTCATTCAATTGTTTATGTACTGTATTATACTTTGACCTATTACACATTTATGTGTTTGAGCGTTATCAATAAATCTTGAAATCTTGTTACTTCTCTTTTACAAAACGTTTGTTATATTTGCTTTGTAAAAATTCAAATAACTAATAAAATTCAGACTGCCGCATGTAATGATCGAACATGTATATGCATCATTCGCTTATAATGAGATTGAGATTTACTTATTACTTATAAAGTTTAAAAATACAAAACAGCGCTACGGACGCTTACATCTATAATTATTGAAGTAACTGTTGAACCATGGTACTGGTTTTCGATCTTCTATGATTTATCTTTAGTTTGATATATATATATATATATTAAAGCGCACATGTATGGAAGCGCATATGGTTCACCCCTTGTATAGTTATTTTGCTGCAAATAAGTCGGAATTTTTAGTTAAGTTGTGTCTTATAAGCTGAAATCTATTCATCATGTGGAGTCAACTTGTCGGAATGATGAAGAAAAATTGCATTACAATGTCGACTTGCTAATATAAATGTAATGACATAGTAATAAGAGGTCGACATGATGAATTCAACTTGTTTATTGATTAAGTCGACAACTTGTTTATTGAACGATGAGGTAAAACCACGTGACTACTTTGGAAAAACATAGGTCTTATGAAAACAAAATTAAAAAGAAACTATTGTAAACTTCATTTTCATCTGAATTTAAAAGAATGATATAAAACCTGCACATGATTTATCTTATTTGAAAATTTAGAAGATGTATTTACTTAAGATGCTGCATATTGGGTTTTTTTAATAATGTTTTCTAATAAAACAGGTTAGAAACACAGATTAAATTGAAAGACGAATGTATACAGAAGCTGAAGTCCAAGCAAGAAACTTTGAAAAATCACATACAATTATTACAGAACAGTCGTAATGCAGCTGATTGTAAAATGAAAAGATTAACAAACTTGTAAGATTTATTGGTTATAATGAATTTCATTTTAACACCTAAAACATCAATCTTGGCACTGAAACCATTAAATTATCGAGAGGCAACTTCAAATAGGGTATAAGGCCGTTAGTTTTCTCGTTTGAATTGATTTACATTGTCATTTCGGGGCCTTTTATAGCTGACTATGTGGTATGGGTTTTGCTCATTGTTGAAGGTAGTACGGTGATCTATAGTTGTAAATTTCTGTCTCATTTTGGTCTCTTATGAAGAGTTGTTTTATTTGCAATCATACCACATTTTCTCTTTATATATATATGTAGGACTCTAAAGTGCGATGGGGACGCTAAAGTACGATGGTCACGCGAAAGTGCGATGGTCTACACTAAAGTGCGATTCCTCCATACGCTAAAGTCCGATGGTCTGCGAAAGTATAGACGTACGAAACGTAGATGGATTATGACGTTAACAGTCGTTTATACAAACTAAAAATGAACACGCCTGAAGATATTGCGTAAATTATTAATTGTCGGCTGAAACGTTAGTTGTACATTGCAGGAAAATATAACATGGATGTATAGTCGCTACAAAAAAAGGAGAAAATTAAGCTCGGCAAACATCGCTTTTCTCTCTCATTTAAATTAAACAAATAAATGTTACATATTCCGACAATTATCGAATATTGTATCTGTAATGTAAAAAGGACGATTGTTAGGGATTTTGTTCCCATTAGTGATAGACTACAACGTGTGAACGTTAAGCTACACAAATTATCACAATATTTAATACGCCCGAATTGTCAGAAATTCATTTACAAGACATATAGTATTCTGTGACACCCAAATTACTTTTTAGCAATTATTACGTGGACGGTCTTTTAGAATCATTCACTTAAGACTACGGTTAAATTAAAATGCCTTTCACATATAGTATACCTTATAATACTAGGTTATACAAAAGGACTATTTTTACATTAAGTGTTCTTTAACGCGTTTTATAAAGCCCTCGAACCTATTGGTCCATCGCACTTTAGCGTGATATGCCATCGTACTTTAGCAAACAAACAACCATCGCATTTTAGCGGGAGACACCATCGTACTTTAGCGGACACCATCGCACTTTAGCGTGCCCATCGCACTTTAGAGTACCATCGCACTTTAGAGTCCTACATATATATATATATATATATACAACTCGTCTAAACATCAACCCAACAATGTTAGATCTGTAAATTTGCTTTCGCAAATTTTTGGTTCTTCCCTCGCCGGGATTCGAACCCATGCTACTGTGATATCGTGACACCAAATCGCCTGCACTGCAGCCGTCCCGCTAGACCACACGACCACATGGGCTCTCAAAAAAAGAGCTTTCGGTGGGCATGTGTTACCTTTCCACGTCAGTTTTAATCTAGCGGCGTACTACAGTACATGATATATAAGGCATGAAGATGTTATTGTTACAGATCAGCTAAATTATCTATAGTAAAGGATCCTACAAATTAATGTAAGATACAGTCACAGAAAATAATTATATTCATAAGTACGTCTGAGTCAGTGACAACCCTACAACAGATGTATCCATCGGATCGCCATCAATGATGGTGATACATGGCTGTGTACATAATGTATATACAACTCGTCTAAACATCAACCCAACAATGTTAGATCTGTAAATTTGCTTTCGCAAATTTTTGGTTCTTCCCTCGCCGGGATTCGAACCCATGCTACTGTGATATCGTGACACCAAATCGCCTGCACTGCAGCCGTCCCGCTAGACCACACGACCACCTGGGCTCTCAAAAAAAGAGCTTTCGGTGGGCATGTGTTACCTTTCCACGTCAGTTTTAATCTAGCGGCGTACTACAGTACATTATATATAAGGCATGAAGATGTTATTGTTACAGATCAGCTAAATTATCTATAGTAAAGGATCCTACAAATTAATGTAAGATACAGTCACAGAAAATAATTATATTCATAAGTACGTCTGAGTCAGTGACAACCCTACAACAGATGTATCCATCGGATCGCCATCAATGATGGTGATACTTGGCTGTGTACATAATGTATATACAACTCGTCTAAACATCAACCCAACAATGTTAGATCTGTAAATTTGCTTTCGCAAATTTTTGGTTCTTATATATATATATATTCAACTCTGAATTCTGTTTCCAAGGTGTTTTTTTTAAACAATTCCACAATCAACTGATGGAAATAAGGAAAGTAAATATCAATAGATATAGGAAGATGTGGTGTGAGTGCCAATGAGACAACTCTCCATCCAAATAACAATTTATAAAAGTAAACCATTATAGTAAATCTGGGAGAGGAGCGAAAGATACCAGAGGGACATTCAAATTCATAGATCGAAAATAAACTGTTAACGCCATGGCTAAAAAGAAAAAGACAAAAAGACAAATAATAGTACGCAAGGCACAACATAGAAATCATAAGACTTAGCAACACGAACCCCACCAAAAACTGGGGATAATCTCCGGTGATCCAGAAGGGTAAGCAGATCCTGTCCCACAAGTAGCACCCGTCTTGTTGCTAATGTTATAAAAAAACCTGTAAATAGCCTAATTCGATAGGTCACATTCGTAAAAAGAAACGGAATTGTAGGGATAAGGAACATATCCGATATCATCTATGAAACGGATTTTCCATAACAGTCTACCAACTCGTGATGCTGTCCGCAAAATTTACAAAATGATGATTTCAACCTAATCATTTGGAACTCTTAGGTTCCTTGTTAGCAGCAGTCCCCTATCAAGGAAATCATGATAAGAAATACAAGCCAGAGAATATGGTATCTGATATTAAGAGTATTTGAAAAGTGTTGAATCTGAATATAAGTTTCACGCGTTGATTTTAATAAATCGGAAAGATTTTAATGAAATGATTGAATAATCAAAAAGTAGTAGAAAAGGTAGAAAAATACAAAAAGTTGACCAAACATAAACCATATATGTAACATGGAAACAGAGGTGACGATTACTTTGTAAAACGTTGAAATCCATTTGAATTGATTCATACAATTTTAGGTTTGAAACACAGTTACAGGAAAGAGATGAATTACACAAAGAAGAATTACAAACTGTTACCAATCATAAAAATCAACTGGAAGAGGATTTTTTGGAAGTAAAAACTAAAATGGAACAACAATTAAACATTCAAGAAAAAGAATATGAAGATTTAAAAGCAAGGTATTTAAATTTGTCTTTTTCACATGAATTAAGGGTGGGAGTGGAACTGTGTGTCCTATTTTGCAATCATCTTAATTAAAGTGAAACATATTCAGTTGCTGAAGAGATGAATAAATTACTCACTTAAAAAAAAACAGAAACAAGCATTTATGAAGTTGCATTCTGTCAGTAATCTATTGAAACTTAATTTCCAGACAAGGAAACCATATCCATGACCTGGAGTCAGAAAATGAGTTTCTGAAGTTGGAAGTAAAGAAAACGGAAGACGCTTTTCAAAAAGCTGCAAATGATGTCAATAATGAAAATCAGAAAGCAGAAGAAAGAATTAAACAGTAAATTAGGATAGTCCTTTTGAATTTCACGCTGTTGTATTATATTCATCCTACAGAAAGTAATATTCATGTTTTCTTAAATCATTTTTTAAAATACAAACAGCATCGAAAATATCTATTTATTTTGTGGATCAAGAGATCAACTGAAAGAGGCACATCGATGCAATTTTGGCAAGTTAGATAACATTAAGTCAAGTATAGACATTTTTGACAATAAATTCTAAAAGATTTAATATTTACCTTCATTTCTCGTTATTAATAATACACGAGTAGTTGACTGCAATACGATTTTTAAATCATATGTCTTTTCTTGATTTGGATAAACTCTATTAAAGGTATATAGAGCTTGCTGAATTTCAAAAGCACCAAATAGAAGGATTGCAAGACCATGTAGATTTTCTTAATAGAGGCTCACATAAAACCACGTAAGATGAAATAAATTTGTAAAGAGTTTCTATTGTTCATTTCTAACCATATTAAAATAAAAAGATATGGTATGATGTTCAACAATAGACAAACAGCATACTGCATAACATGCAATTGGCCGTTTCAGAATCTAAAGCATCATGGGTAATTTCATTGTTCGTACCCCAAAATGAAAATAACGTCACGTCATTGGTTAAATTTCCATTGTTTATGGCATTTTTAACCAATCAGGACGTTTTAGTGTACACTTTTGAAAATATTACCCAGAATGCATTAGATTCTGAAACGGCGAATTAAAAACCACGAAATGACAAATATAAATCAATCGGAACAACTGTTCACAATACAACAAAGGAAACATAAATATGATATACAGCAATAAAAGACTGTTATTTTATGTAAAGGAAAAAGAGAAATTGTCGTTATTGGTGTTGTTACGTAGTTTAGTAAATCATTTAGGAAAACAACAAAAGCTAGGACAATGCATAATGAATATTGTTTTTATGAGTTAATAACTCGAATTTGATATTTAATTTAAGTTCCTTGTATGTATTTTTTTTTAGTTTGTTTATTATATTTTAAGGAAAGAAACAGAAGAAGAAAATCAACGTTTAAATGCAAAGCTAGAAAAAGTTAGACACATCTTTATTGAATGGAGAAAATCAAGCTCTGGGTAATACTTAATTCTTTATATTCAAATATAATTCAGAAAAAAAATTGTGATTACTTATATTAAATGTAAGGATTAAGCTAACGCTACTCAAGAAGAATATAAATCATCATCCTTCTTGTTATCCATCATTATGAATTATTTCAGACATTTATTTTAGTAAAATGTTATCAACGGGGCATATTATTTTAACTATTTCTTCTGACCATATATTTTTAAACTATGTTGCCTTATTGGTTCACTTAAACATTTGTATATTAATCTGATATTTCGACTTTAACTTTTTCCCTTTATAGATTTTACGGTTCAAAAGAAAATTTTCATCAGTAAACTGAAAAGCAGCCTACATTTGAAAAAAATGAATATTGCACTTTAACCTTTACCCTAAAACGTATAATTACGGAGGGATAGTTGATAACAAAATTTTGAATAAAACGCAGAAGTCGTCATCTCAATTTTAAAATGTTGATTGATGTTATTATACTCTCAGCTGATGCAACATATTCATAAGCCTATGTATATACATTATAGGACATATTGTTGCGTAAAAAGTTTGCCTATATTAGTTTTAAGTATATATCTTCATAGATGTAATGATTGCATATGAAGCACAGTTGATATCATGACGATAAGTGAGTCAATGTATAAAAACCGTAAAACAAAAGGAGACAAGTTAAAAAAAACTGTCATCTGTAAAACAAAGAAAAACTAGTACACCATTTTCTTTTAACACTAAACAGAGAGTGATACGGGACGGATTTACAACGAAAGTTGAACCAAAGTACAACGAACGAGTCAATAGTTCGCTACCCACAGTCGCCTTCATATATTCATTTATCGGTTTCGAATATCTCTATCACAGATAGTTTGGGTAGTTGTATATTGGTAATGTTTTAACGTACTTCCAGATTGTTGTTTTCAGAATTGTAAGTTGATTCTTGATTCTTGATTTTCCAATATACAGTTTTATTGGTATTTGGAAAAAAACACAATAACTTTGTACCTATTAATACAGGTGGCAATTATTTACAGTAGAAATTATAAGGATACAACAATTTGATAATCGTTCATGAGATTGTTTCATGTAAAACAAAAAACGAGATAATCTTTTAATTCTTTGCTTTTCCAGTCTCAACAACATAATGGCACACGAACTTGACTTAGATGATATATTAATTGAAAGTGAATCAAAACAGCAACAATGTAGACAGCAGACCGATAAACAAAACTTTGATTCAATGAGTTCAAATTCAATAAGTGCAAGCATGTAAGTGAAATAAGTACTACATAATAAACAGTCAATATAAAAAAGAAGATGTGGTATGATTGCCAATGAGATAACTCTCCACAAAAACCAAATGACACAAAATTAACAACTATAGGTCGCCGTACGGCCTTCAACAATGAGCAAAGCCCATAGCTCATAGTCAGCAACCTACCTATAGTATTTATTGTTAACTTGTTCTCGTCCTGATTATGCATGAAATATTTGCCACTGGATGTTAAGCAACCAACAATCAATCAATCATAGTCAGCTATAAAAGTCCATTTCATATACCTGTAACTTCTGCCAAATGGTACCAAAGTATAACCATAAAATAGATCAGAAGTGGCGTATTCGGTAAAACTTGTTTCTAAGCTTGTATTTCTTAGGGTGATATAAAAAGTTTCGATCAAAAGACATTCCATTTGATCAGCCAAAATAGTGACAATAATGAATTTAGCTATAAATATATTGTTGACACAGAGACTGTCTCCCCTGTATGCAATTTTTATATTATTATGTAAATGTTGAAATAAAAATAATATTACATTAACATATAATCTGTCTATGCAAAGTGCAAAAACAACCAGGCAACGATCCATTACTGAAAATGTAGGACCATTATCTCCATGAGAAATGTCAATGCATACAGAATATCGCTTATCTACTATTACCTGTTGATTTGCTATTCTTCTAATCACCATGTTTCATGTAAACTATACACATGTTTCAAAATCAATACACAATAACTGAGGGAACGAGGTAATGAATAACCTCCATTGATCGGATATTTGCAAACACTAATACCACTACATACCGAATACCATTGACTTTCACTTACTAGATCCCTATAAATATACAGTTAACTCTCGTTGTCTCGAACTCGGTTGACTCGAAATTTCGGATGAGTCGAAGTTTTCACGTGGTCCCGAACTTTGTTTCATATAAATGTATGTAATTCGACTCCTGATGAGTCGAAATTGGATGAGTCGAAATTTCGGTTGAGTCGAACTAAATTTACGATCCCAAGGTTAACAAAAGCATTAAAAAATCATTATTTATCTCGAACTAGTACACATATCGTCTTGGTACCTGTTTTGACGCGGACCAGAAATGACGCACCAATTTAGTTTTGGGTTTTATATTTCTAAACAAAAGCTGTGACGTCATCGATAATTACTATTCATAACATGATGGTGAAGGTCATATGACTACAACATAGATGCCTCAAACTCTGTCCAGAAATGTTATTATTGCTTGAATTAGTAAAGATAATGCAATTTCCGCCATTTTATTGAGGTAAAAAACAGTCGACCCTTCCCAGAATGATTATCAGTCCTAAATCCACTTTGGCCGGCAAAAGTATGTAAGCACATGCTGCCCCAGTTTGTGTTTTTCAAATCATATGACTGTCATGTGACATAGTTTTACATTTAAGCGGGAATCACTGTAGAACAAATGATCGTCGCTTATATAATTTTCTATTGTTTATTGATTTTTTTCATTCATTGTACGAAGTATACATTGATAAATGTTTTAATGTCAATGTTGTTTTATGAATGCAATTACTTCTTATTTTCAAGTATATGGAATATATATGTCACTTTGATAAATTTTGAACAATTTTATATAAAATTTGAAATAAAATATAGGTTACAATTAAATTAATGAAAAAAATTGTGTTGCTATCAACATGATCATAAAAGTGACTGTAAATGTCAACATTTGTTATTAAAATTAAATTTGTTGAATAGTGTTAACTTTAAATTATCCGGATTGAAGCAATTTTTCGAACACCAGGTACACTGCAAGTGGTTTTTACTGGTTTGTTTATAGTGCGTCATTACTGGTACCCATCATAAGTTGACAGTCCGTTTGTAATGTTAGCAAACATGATTTTTATTGCTTTTACTTAATAACAAATACTAGACATATAAACAATATAGGAAAATGATATGTACCAGTGCTTATACAACTGCAGATAAATACCTTTGACCTACCGACGGTTAATAACTTGTTTACACCGCCACCATCGGAAACAGCACGCATCAGTATCGTTTTCTCGACTTTGTCGCATCGAGAGAAAATATATGGCAGTTTAAATCGAAAGAGGGATACAAAAGAGGTCCATTTGGTTGTCAACTGTTTTACTTTTTTTTTGCAAGTACATGTAACATGTATTTAGAAATGAATTGGCAAATTTTCTCCAAAAAGCAAAATGATAGTCTCTGTAAGTTGACAATCTAATAACAAATTATTACAAGTGATTTCAATGACTTAATTTAACTACTTTTTATAAAATATTTAAAACTAATATTATATTGTACAAGTAAAAATTGATGGAGCATAGACGAAATGTTATCCTGTTTTAAAGCCTTTATTATCTCATCATTATATTCATGTTTTAGAACTTCAAGAGAAAACATAAGTGGTAAAGAAGAAAGTACAACTGCAAGTGAAAGTAATACAGCTAAGCATATGTAAGTTATAACTTAATTTTAAGTTTTCGACCAATCAGATAAATACCTTTAGTGTTTCAGATAAAATGTATATTTTTCTCTATGATAGTTTTGAGAAGAAAAAAAAATTAAAATTGAACTACTTTTCTTACATAAAACTGAAAAAAAACAAAAAGTAATTTTAAATGTCATCTGAGTTTCTTGGTCATTTCACAAGTTATGGCTTCATATGTGGAATTTGGCGTTTGTCAATGACAGTTTAATTGATGACATAATGAATGTTTATAAATTACCTTCTACTGTTATTATAACAAATTTTATCTGTTGTAGAACGTCCGTCTCATACACAGCAGAGCATATCCATATCATACAGAACTCACAAGTTAGTCTTGCAGACAGTGGATATGATGCAAAAAGTTTTACTGGGGAGTTGGATTGAAAAAATATCAACCAGTGAATTTTAATTATCTAAGATAACTTGAAAAAGTTGAAATGGTCAGTGTCTCTCAACATCATCATATATCATACATCATATATTGTGTCACATAATGGGTTAAATAATCCTTTTATTTTGTTAACCCCGTATGTTGTTTCGGAACAATATTCACATATATACTGTATTATATCTAGTTGATAAAATTCACAGACATGAAGTGATGCGGAATCATTTCAGAAGGACAGAAAACAATGATGAATGAAACCAATGATGAAGACTACATGTATGCATACCTCAATTTTTGTGATTTATTTCTGTTCACAATGGGAACTTAATATATAATTAAACTCATCATATATTCCAGGACTAAATTTTATATATATGCAAGACGCGCGTTTCGTCTACAAAAGACTCATCAGTGACGCTCGAATCCAAAAACGTTGAAAAAAGCCAAATAAAGTACAAAGTTGAAGAGCATTGAGATCCAAAATTCCTAAAAGTGTTGCCAAATACAGCTAAGGGATCTACCATTTGATTTTTATGTAAATTTTGAAATTTCTATTTCCTTAAATATGCAAATTTAAGATCTCAAATCTATACCAATACAGAACGACATGTTTTTGTTATTGTTAATGCAACAAATAAACTTGAAAAATATGTCATTTTCCCCAAACCCAGTTTATCCCTATTACTTATCATGATGTGAAACGCTCATTTTTATTGAATCTTACGCAATTTGATTGGTTTAATTAGTAATCAAAGGTAGCAGGCTAATCATTTTATACGCCAGACGCGCGATTCGTCTATATGAGACTCATTAGTGACGTTCAGATCAAAATAGTAAGAAAGCAAGTACAAAGTTTAAGAGCATTGATTACCAAAACTTCCAAAAAGTTCGATACACTCTTTTTTTAGATGCTTATTTGAAATTAAGAATGGAAATGGAGAAAAATTTGCAACAACTGATCAAAGAGCAGAACCCTTGGCCACCAATGGGTCTTCAACACATAAACATATGCATGTATTAAGTTGAAATAAAATAAGAATTTAACGGTTTTGGTTAATCTTCATCAGATTAAATTATCCTGAAATGATTCAAATTGTATCTTATTGTTATAAACAAAAATAAAGGCAACAATAGTATACTGCTGTTAAAGCGTCATAAATCGAATGAGAGAAAACAAATCCGGGATACAAAGTGAAAACAAAGAAAGCACATCATCTATAAGAGGAAAGCAATGGAACAACAGAAATACTGAAGTGAAACAAAAACGAAAGCCAATATAGACAGATACGGACTATTTTATAACATCCTTACATGGTACAGGACATTTTAAAAAAAGATCGGATAAACCTGGTTTTAACGATAGCCAAACCTTCCTTTTAGGTGCCAATGTTAAAAAAAATATCGCAACTCAGCACTGAGAAACGCATACAAAATAAATATAATAGTATATTTCAATATATACAGTTTCGTATAGCAATGCAAATCCACAAAATGAGTCATATTCGGGAATATGTCACGTTCGGTACTCACCACAATCTAAGACGTGGTAAAAATTTTGTTTATTATAGCCAATTGTGTAAAGATGTTAATATCAGTGAAAATACACCTTCTACATGCAATTGCAATAATTCCGAATACATTTATTGACCCATGTCCCATGTTATAACAGGATATCTTAACATCGTTCAAAACCGAGAGTTAAAATCATTCCTCGGTAAAGGACCTCAATATCGTCCCCTGTCAATTATTATTGGGAATGAGTGTCGTAATATCATCCACGACTCACTCCGTACTTACTGTTTGAAATGGGTCAAACGGGAAAAAGCTGACAAAAAATCTTTTGACTCGTTTTTTAATTCAGTAATGAACATAGTTGATTTACGTATTCAACATTTTAAAGAATATTTTACTCTTAACAACAACCATAAAACCCCTATTTCTCGTATCAAATATAAACTTAAAGAACTAGCCAATGAATTTGTTTTTGTCCCGACCGATAAAGCTGCTAATAATACAGTTTTGATTTTCTACCCTATATAGCACTTTGCCTCACATTCTCATTTAGAAACACCTAATTAAATGGATGCGAATACATATGTTCAAACACTTTTAGGTCATTTTTAGTAGCAATAAACAAAAGATCTATGTCAATTGCACATGCTTTTATACTATATTTGCCCTTAAATTTTTACTAGATAACATTTTTGCTCGCATTGGAGATTCCGTATATCGTCAGGTTATCGGAATTCCAATGGGAACTTACTTTGCACCACTTATTACGGACCTGTCTTTGTATTGCTATGAGTTACAATTTATGACTAAAATCAGCAAAGACCAATCGAAACAACATCTGATACAAAAATTTAATAATACTTTTAGATATTTGGATGATATATTGGCTCTCAATAATGACGACTTAAGTATGTATACTAAAGAAATGTGTCCTGTTGAACTTATTTTAAATAAAGGTAAAACTAACAATGACCACTGCCCTTTCCTCGATCTTGATATCTATATCATTAACGGAGAGTTAAATACAAAAAATTATGATAAAAGAGATAATTTTTCATTTCCTATCGTTAATTATCCGTTTTTAGATGGTGACGTTCCTTTGTCATCATCTTACGGTGTTTATATATCTCGGCTTGTACGATTCGCTAGGCATTTCACATCCAATCTTTTCTGGTACTATTCTTTACAAAGCACAAAAATGTCAGTATTCACCTCAGAAGCTTACAAAACCTTTAAACAGACTTATTAAGAAGGGATATAGTTACGATACTGTTGTCATGTCATTAAAGATTGCATATTTTGGTTTAATATTGATTCACGTATAGGTCCTTTGCATCAGAATTAAACACATTTAAAAAAAAAAACCAGTTGTTGACATGACACGGGTTATGTGTTTCTCATTTATTTTATGATGGTATAATACGAAACCCCTAACGGGAGGGATTGTGCCTGGAATTCATATGATGAAGACATAATCTTTCAATCAGTTTAATGGAGCTGGCATGTCAGTAACTGCTAGTAACATGTTGCTATTTATGTATTATTGTCATTTTGTTTATTTTCTTTTGTTACCTCTTGTTTTCTTTTGACATTGGACTCGGATTTCTCTTGAACTTAATTTACTGTGCGTATTTTTATGCGTTTACTTTTCTACATTCGCTGAAGTAAAGGGGAGGGTTGAGATCTCAAAAAACATGTTAAACCCCCGCGATATTTTTGCGCCTGTCCCAAGTCAGGAACCTCTGGCGTTTGTTAGTCTTGTATGATTTTTAATTTTAGTTTCTTGTGCAAAATTCGGAGTTTAGTATGACGTCCATTATCACTGAACTAGTATAGATATTTGTTTAGGGGCCAGCTGAAGGACGACTCCTAGTGCGGGAGTTTCTCGCTACATTGAAGACCTATTTGTGACCTTCTGCTGTTGTCTGTTCTATAGTCGAGTTGTTGTCGCTTTGACACATTCCCCATTTCCATTGTCAATTTTATTAGTCAGTTTACACACAGAATGATCGTATGGATCAACCAATTCGTCAAATTTACGGAGTGTCCTTTTGTAATCTTTCATCCTCATAACTCCTGTTTAAGAATTCCGTATAGTGAGAACATGTACGAGCATAACGTATTAATTGAGATGTGTAAACCCCATACGACGAAGTAGTGGATATGTTAGGCAGTTTTTTTTAGGCAGTACCCTTCATCATAAATATGGTAAGTCGAAAATACCTCCTTATTTTAAAGATCAGTCTGTACCAATAATTTCTTATACCTATACCAAACCTATTGCAACTACATTTTCAATTACAAACACATTTTGAAGGATCTCAACATTGACGATTTCAAGTTTAAACCTCCTGATTGCACCTGTGCTATTTCCCAATTCACATATATTCCAGATAGCCATGTTATTACCGGAGACCTGAACATTGTCAATAATACTTCTCTGCGAAATGTGTTATCCAAAGGTCCGAAATATCGTGAGTCTAAATCCATCAATTGGAAATACAACTTCAAAATACTGATTTATGCTAGGCAACGGGTTAAACGCGAGATAGAAGACGTAGATAGTCTTATCGAATGGATTAAGGCTGTGAGGTATTTGATACAAATCAGAATTTAGAAACTAAATGCATATATCAATGCTACGTCAACATTTAAAGGCCCAAATGTTGCAAAACACTTGTCATATCCCAATGACAAATATGTTGTCGCCCCCGCAGATAAAGCCCCAAAAATCATCGTTTTTGTGTGTAAATCTCGTTACATAAACTGCTTGGTGAATGAATTAGGTATTGACGATTCATTTGGAAACTCAACATATACCCTCACGACACTTGCATGACTTACCAAAGAGGAAATCATGGGTCTGATGTATGTTCCCTTGGAATTTCAACCTAAGATGAAAAACTAGATTTTCTATCACTGTGTTGCATACCTTAACTACATAAATGTCCTTAAAACAACGGTATATTGCTGGGTCTTCCAAATGTTCCACGAAACCTCTTTCAAAATTATTAACATCTATTTTATCAGCAATCAAAGCCGGGCTTCAAAGTTATCGTGAAACTGTCTATACTAGAGGTAGCGTGAATCAGATGTGGATACTAAAAAATTCCAAAGATCTTTTAGAGTACATACAATATAAGACCCTCATATCTTGCAAGGTATTAAAACATTTGAATTTTCTACAGTTTTCACAAGTATTCCCCATTCCAACCTAAAAACCATATTGAAAGAATTGGTATTGCTTTGTTTAATAAAAATGAATTGCGAACGTAGATACAAGTATCTTGTCTTGGGGAGGGATACATCCTACTTTGTAAAGAATCAATCTGATTCAAACAAAAAATCTTCTGAAACTGACATTACCAAGATGCTTGATTTCTTGATTGACAACATATTTGTTACTTTTGGAGGTCGTGATTTTCAACAGATTGTCGGCATTCCAATTGCAACCAATTGTACTCCCCTTCTTGCCGATTTGTTTCTTTATCATTATGAGGTTGACTTCATACAGGAATATCTTAGGAAGAAAGATAAGAAGTTAGCAATATCTTTTACCTTTACTTTCCGCTATATAGATGATGTTCTCTCACTAAATAATTCGAAATTTGTAGACTATGTTGAACGCATCTATACCATCGCACTAGAGATCAAGGATACCACAGTTGTCTGACTTACATCTAAAAATTGACAATGAGGATCGGTTGAATCAAAACTTGACGACAATAGAGATGATTTCAGCTTCCCAATTGTGAAATTGCCATTTCCATATAGCAACATTCCAGCAGCGCCTGCATACGAAGTATATATCTCCCAATCGATACGATATTCCCGGGCTTGTGTTTCCTATCATAATTTCCTTGACCGAGGGATACTGCTCACATGGAAGATATTGAACCAAGAGTTTCAAATGGTGAAGTTGAAATCATCCTTTCATAAATTTTACGGACACCATCACGATTATTTGGCCGTAATGAAATAACCGTTTCACATATGATATCGGATATGTTCCTTATGTATAACTACAATCCATTTCTCTTTTCACCACGAATGTGACATACCGGATTAGACTATTTACCGGGTTTTTAATAACATGAGCAACACAATGTATGCCACATACGGAGCAGGATCTGCTTACCCTTCCTGAGCACCTGAGATCACCCCCTGTTTTCTGTGGGGTTCGTGTTGCTTACTAATCTTTATATGTTGTGTTTTGTGTACTATTATTTGTCTGTTTGTCTTAATATTTTTTAGCCATTGCGTTTTTAGTTTATTTTCCATCTATAAGTTTGACTGACCCTCTGGTATCTTTCGCCCCTCTTTTATACTGCTTATGAGAAATGAGAAATAGATTTTTGGGAAGTTGAAATCATCTCGTTTGTCATAGATTTTAGTGTAATGCGTCCATCTGTGTCAATACTGAAGGAAAGATCAAGGTATGAAGCAGTGCTTCTAGTATCAGTAGTCTCCCTAATTTCAAGTTCACTTGGATATATGAAATGCAAGTACTGACTGAAATATTGATTATTCAGTGATATAAAATCAAAAATATATCTGAAAGTCTAATTCAAGAATTTCGCAAGGTGCTATTAATTTTTTTGTCTTTTGCAAGGTTTGTAATGAATTCTGCTTCATACGAGTACAAAAATAAATCAGCTAGTGGAAGAAAAATTAGTTCATGCAAAATGTTTTAATACAATGAAAACTCCTTGGTTTTAAACCAGTGTTTCAACCCCTCTTCTTTTCATAATTTTCTTTCTTTCATCTAACTATTTATAATATTATATTGTAATGAACAAATGTAACAATACTAAACAAAATTAAAAATTTATCCATGATACAGCCTGAAAATAGTAAATTTTCTCCCTCAAAAATGCAATCTTGAGCCAAAATTCGAGAGGACACGAAACTATAAACATATGGAAGCTTTAAAAAAAAATATTTTAAATATTAAAAGACACAGACCTTACTGAAAACCAATAGTTCCTTTTTATAATTGATAAAGTTAACGCGGTCTTCGAAGATGTCAATTGACTTAATAGAAAAACAAAGGTTATGGCGTATACATTGTCTCTTGGAAAAAAATTAACAAAAAAACGTAATCATAATAATAGTTTCTTACAACAGTTCATCAAACGCAAATCAGCTGATGAAGACTGTTGCCGGCTCATGAATATTATTGAATGCTGACTTTGTGAATATTAATTATGGCTGTTATCAAAAGCTAGCCTCGCAGTAGTGTTGCTGTTTTGTTGATGTAAAAGTCATTTAAACACACATCTCCTTTATTCATATCTAACTTCAGTTTAAAAAAAACCAATCGGAATCTTGACAACCTAGAGAGGTCTACGCTTACAGCTGTACAACAAATCTTAACCTTTTATTTGTCAGATATTATAAAAGTTATCTTGTGATCAAATAATATTTATCGATATTCAAAGTTCTGTGATGACAACAACTGTCAACCATCAGCTATGTTCAAGTGCAAAGTCAACTATTTCTACACACACTAAACGAAAAATCTTTTTTTTTTCAACTTTGAGACAATTCCATTTTAGATATTTGGTTTGAACGATGGATATTACCAGGTGGTTTTTTATCGATTAAATATTATCTTTAAATTACTTTTATTTCGTTAAAACTCAACGTTGTAATGACATATTCATTCAAACCAACTGGAAATAGAAATAAAAGAGGACCCGATCCAATGCGCATTCAACGAACCCAGTATGAACGGCCGAAGTCAATTAAAGTTCTAGCCAACTAAAATATGCTAAACATGAATCAAATCAAGATTAGGAACATACATTTTTATACTGAAATAAAGAAACGCATTGTAATGCCAATTGCATGTGATGTGGATTTTTCTATCAAGCTGGTAGGTTTTTATTAATTATTATCATTAAATAATATAAAATATATCTTTAAATAATGTTTATTTTATAAAACTCCACGGTTTATGATATATTCGATCTACCCAACTCATGGAAGTTTTGTGTTTTTAAATTGTATAATAAAAACCATCACATTGTTCTTACTTAACCATCATACAATCATGATGCAACAGTTTGGTCGAATCGTAAATAATGCATTGATTTCATTATCTCCTTCTGCTATCTGTTCGACCACCCTGATCAAAGGACGAGGATGTAACCAAACAACTAAAGGTGAGCCAATGGCCTTTAGCAATGTGTAACACTTATATCTGTTAGTATAGTAAGATCAATTATTATAGGTTAGACAATACTTGGTCATGTTTTATGTAGATTTTAGCCCAAGGCGAAGGGCTTTAAATTTTCATAAAACATGACCAAGTATTGTCTGACATATTTAAAACATATTCACATTTTCGAGTGACCTTACAAAATTATCCTTTCCCATTGTAATATTCAAGCCTATTAAAGTAAGAGTTGCTGTTTACTTTTTATAATAAAGTGAATGTAAAACATAGGTAATGATCATTTCAATGAATGGAATGAAATAGCACTGAAATCTTTTGTGAGGACCAAAACGATAAATTATTTTTCTTTTTATATACATAAGCTTTATATATAAGCAGTATGGCATTGTTTTCTTGAAGGAAAAAAATAGCGTTTTACTCAAATGTCAGGTACATAAATAAAATAAATATTATTTTACCTACATCTTTATAGAGGGTTGCTTCTCAGAAGAAAGCTATTAAACCAAGAGTTCCAAATGGTGAAGCTGAAATCATCCCTTCGTAAATTTTACGGACGCCATCACGAGTCTTAGTGTAGATGTATTTGGGTAAGAAGCCGATATCATATAAAGGCTTTTCAGGTATATATATATAGATAAGAATGCGTTTTACAGATAATATCGGATATGTTCCTTACGTCGTAACTACAATCCCCTTCCCATTCATGAATGTGACCTACCGAATTAGACTTCTTATCGGATTTGTTATAACATGAGCAACACGACGGGTAACACATGTGGAGAAGGATCTGCTTACCCTTCTGGAGCACCTAAGATCACCACAAGTTTTTGGAGGGATTCGTTTTGCTTATTCGTCTGAAAATTTGCTACCTAATACGTGAACAGGTTTTATATGGTTTCGGCTTTACATCCCGATACGTTTTCACTTCCACGTAACAGTGAACGGTCTTTGAAAGGTATCGGTTTTACACAAGGATAAGTCTACACTTCAACCTTATATTATTATGTATAGAACTTCAACAGCCTTTGAATAGTAGTGGCTTCTCACCCAGATAAATCTACACTTGGGCCTAACACGCGAACGGTCTGTATATGGTATCGGTTTTACACAAAGATAAGTCTAAACGTCTACCTTATATATTTACCTGAATAGGCTTAATTGACATGGTATCGGCTTCTCATCCAGATACGTCTACACTAAGACCAAACACGACAACAGTCTTTATATGGTATCGGTTATACACATAGATAAGTCTACACGTCAACCTTATACTAGTATATTTACCTGAATAGCCTTTACATGGTATCGGCTTCTTATCCAGATACGTCTACACTTGAACCTAACACGTGAACGGTCTTTATATGGTATCGGTTTTACACAAAGATATGTCTACACGTCTATCTTATATATTTACCTGAATAGCCTTAATATGATATCGGCTTCTTACCCAAATACATCTACACCTGGACCGAACACGCAAAGATAAGTCTACACGTCAACCTTATATATATACCTGAATAGCCGTTACATGGTATCGGTTTCTCATCAAGATACCGTCTAGTCTTGGGCCTTTCGCGTGAACGGTCTGCATATGGTATCGGTTTTATACAAGGATAAGTCTACACGTCTACCTTATATATTTACCTGAATAGCCTTTACATGGTATCGGCTTCTCATCCAGATACGTCTACACTTGGACCTAACACGTGAACGGTCTGTATATGGTATCGGTTTTACACAGAGATAAGTCTACACGTCTACCTTACATATTTACTTCAAAAGCCTTTATATGGTATCGGCTTCTCATCCAGATATGTCTACACTTGGATCTAACACGCGAAAGGTCTTTATATGGTATCGGTTTAACACAAAGATAAGTCTACACGTCAACCTAATATATATATATACCTGAATAGCCGTTACATGGTATCGGCTTCTCACCCAGATACCGTCTACACTTGGACCTAACACGCAACGGTCTTTATATGGTATCGTTTTTACACAAAGAAAAGTCTACACATCACCCTTATATATTTACCTGAAAAGCCATTATATGATATCGGCTTCTCACCCAGATATCGTTCACACTTGGACCTAACACGCGAACTGTCTTTATATGGTATCGGTTTTACACAAGGAAAAGTCTACCCATCACCATTATATATTTACCTGAATAGCCTTTATATGATATCGGCTTCTCACCGAGATACGTCTTCACTTGGACCTAACACGCGAACGGTCTTTATATGGTATCGGTTTTACACAAAGAAAAGTCTGCCCATCACCCTTATATATTTACCTGAATAGCCTTTATATGTAATCGGCTTCTCACCGAGATACGTCTTCACTTGGACCTAACACGCGAACGGTCTTTATATGGTATCGGTTTTACACAAAGAAAAGTCTACACATCACCCTTATATATTAACCTGAAAAGCCTTAATATGATATCGGCTTCTCACCGAGATACATCTACACTTGGGCCTAACACGCGGACAGTCTTTTTATGGTATCGGTTTTACACAAAGAAAAGTCTACACATCACCCTTATATATTTACCTGAATAGCCTTTATATGTAATCGGCTTCTCATCGAGATACGTCTTCACTGGGACCTAATACGCGAACGGTCTTTATATGGTTTCGGTTTTTACACAAAGATAAGTCTACACGTCACCTTTATATATTTACCTGACAAGCCTTTATATGTAATCGGCTTCTCACCCAGATACCCTCTACACTTGGACCTAACACGCAACGGTCTTTATATGGTATCGGTTTTACACAAAGAAAAGTCTACACGTCATCTTTATATATTTACCTGACTAGCCTTTATATGGAATCTGCTTCTCATCCAGAAACCGTCTACACTTGGACCTAACACGCAACGGTCTTTATATGGTATCGGTTTTACACAAAGAAAAGTCTACACATCACCCTTATATATTTACCTGAAAAGCCATTATATGATATCAGCTTCTCACCCAGATACCGTCCACACTTGGACCTAACACCCGAACTGTCTTTATATGGTATCGGTTTTACACAAAGAAAAGTCTACACATCACCCTTATATATTTACCTGAATAGCCTTTATATGTAATCGGCTTCTCACCGAGATACGTCTTCACTTGGACCTAACACGCGAACGGTCTTTATATGGTATCAGTTTTACACAAAGAAAAGTCTACACATAACCCTTATATATTAACCTGAAAAGCCTTTATATGATACCGGCTTCTCATCGAGAAACATCTACACTTGGGCCTAACACGCGGACAGTCTTTTTATGGTATCGGTTTTACACAAAGAAAAGTCTACACATCACCCTTATATATTTACCTGAATAGCCTTTATATGTAATCGGCTTCTCACCGAGAAACGTCTTCACTAGGACCTAACACGCGAACGGTCTTTATATGGTTTCGGTTTTACACAAAGATAAGTCTACACGTCATCTTTATATATTTACCTGAATAGCCTTTATATGGAATCTGCTTCTCATCCAGATACCGTCTACACTTGGACCTAACACGCAACGGTCTTTATATGGTATCGGTTTTACACAAAGAAAAGTCTACACATCACCCTTATATATTTACCTGAAAAGCCATTATATGATATCGGCTTCTCACCCAGATACCGTCCACACTTGGACTTAACACGCGAACTGTCTTTATATGGTATCAGTTTTACACAAAGAAAAGTCTACACATCACCCTTATATATTTACCTGAATAGCCTTTATATATAAATCGGCTTCTCACCGAGATACGTCTTCACTGGGACCTAACACGCGAACGGTCTTTATATGGTATCGGTTTTACACAAAGAAAAGTCTACACATCACCCTTATATATTAACCTGAAAAGCCTTAATATGATATCGGCTTCTCACCGAGATGCATCAACACTTGGGCCTAACACGCGGACAGTCTTTATATGGTATCGGTTTTACACAAAGAAAAGTCTACACATCACCCTTCCTTATATATTTACCTGAATAGGCTTGATATGTAATCGGCTTCTCATTGAGATACGTCTTCACTGGGACCTAACACGCGAACGGTCTTTGTATGGTATCGGTTTTACACAAAGAAAAGTCTGCCCATCACCCTTATATATTTACCTGAATAGCCTTTATATGATATCGGCTTCTCACCGAGATACGTCTTCACTTGGACCTAACACGCGAACGGTCTTTATATGGTATCGGTTTTACACAAAGAAAAGTCTACACATCACCCTTACATATTAACCTGAAAAGCCTTAATATGATATCGGCTTCTCACCGAGATACATCTACACTTGGGCCTAACACGCGGACAGTCTTTTTATGGTATCGGTTTTACACAAAGAAAAGTCTACACATCACCCTTATATATTTACCTGAATAGCCTTTATATGTAATCGGCTTCTCATCGAGATACGTCTTCACTAGGACCTAACATGCGAACGGTCTTTATATGGTTTCGGTTTTTACACAAAGATAAGTCTGAACGTCACCTTTATATATTTACCTGACTAGCCTTTATATGTAATCGGCTTCTCACCCAGATACGTCTTTACTACACTTGAACCTAACACGCAACGGTCTTTATATGGTATCGGTTTTACACAAAGAAAGGTCTACACGTCATCTTTATATATTTACCTGACTAGCCTTTATATGGAATCTGCTTCTCATCCAGAAACCGTCTACACTTGGACCTAACACGCAACGGTCTTTATATGGTATCGGTTTTACACAAAGAAAAGTCTACACATCACCCTTATATATTTACCTGAATAGCCTTTATATGTAATCGGCTTCTCACCGAGATACGTCTTCACTTGGACCTAACACGCGAACGGTCTTTATATGGTATCGGTTTTACACAAAGAAAAGTCTACACATCACCCTTATATATTTACCTGAATAGCCTTTATATGTAATCGGCTTCTCACCGAGATACGTCTTCACTGGGACCTAACACACGAACGGTCTTTATTTGGTTTCGGTTTTACATAAAGATAAGTCTACACGTCATCTTTATATATTTACCTGAATAGCCTTTATATGGAATCTGCTTCTCATCCAGATACCGTCTACACTTGGACCTAACACGCAACGGTCTTTATATGGTATCGGTTTTACACAAAGAAAAGTCTACACATCACCCTTATATATTTACCTGAAAAGCCATTATATGATATCGGCTTCTCACCCAGATACCGTCCACACTTGGACTTAACACGCGAACTGTCTTTATATGGTATCGGTTTTACACAAAGAAAAGTCTACACATCACCGTTATATATATTTACCTGAATAGCCTTTATATATAATCGGCTTCTCACCGAGATACGTCTTCACTGGGACCTAACACGCGAACGGTCTTTATATGGTATCGGTTTTACACAAAGAAAAGTCTACACACCACCCTTATATATTAACCTGAAAAGCCTTAATATGATATCGGCTTCTCACCGAGATACATCTACACTTGGGCCTAACACGCGGACAGTCTTTATATGGTATCGGTTTTACACAAAGAAAAGTCTACACATCACCCTTATATATTTACCTGAATAGGCTTGATATGTAATCGGCTTCTCATTGAGATACGTCTTCACTGGGACCTAACACGCGAACGGTCTTTATATGGTATCGGTTTTACACAAAGATAAGTCTACACGTCAGCCTTATATATATATATATACCTGAATATCCTTTATACGTAATCGGCTTCTCACCGAGATACGTCTTTACTGCATGAGACCTTACACGCGAACGGTCTTTGTATGGTATCAGTTTTACACGCTGAAACGTCTATTCTTCTTGTATCGGATATTATGATTAATTAATACCGTTTTCATTAAGTTATTAGATTTATTTGTTTCAATTGTAGAAATGCTGAGAGCACCATTTTCGCATCTGAAAAGGTCAACTACTTTTATTTCACTGGTGATTGTTTCTGTGTTTTACATATTCATGTATAACATATCAATCGGACAAAACAACTTTTTTCAGAATCATGCAAGCATAAGGTCTTCTCAAAATTATGTTATAAAATTTGATAAAATATTTAACAAAGAAAAACATAATATACAAATATTGTTATGGACAGAATTTTTCGGAAAAATGGGATGGAAAAACCATGTGCAAAACGAACTTAAGAAATGCAACTGTAGCTGTATTGTGACAGGTGATAAAAAGCAAATCGAGTCCGCCGATGTTGTTGTATTTCATCTTTTAGACTTATGGTTTTTCAAAACTCTTCCACGTTACAGGGAAGAACATCAACTATGGGTAATATTTGTCGTAGAACCACCACCTCATATATTTTCCCTAGGTTTAGTAGTACCAAATATGTCATTTAATTGGACTATGTCCTACAGGCAGGATTCTGATATAGTCGTTCCATATGGCGATTCAATAGAACTAACTGAAAGCCTTCAATCAAATTTCACATCTAACACACCTATTTTTGAGAAGAAAACGAAACTCATTGCTTCTGTTATTGGCAACTGTTATGACGATGCTAGAAGATATAAGGAGATAAAAGAACTACAGAAAATTGTGTCCATTGATCAATACGGTGAATGTGGATATTTATCGTGTCCCTACAATGATACTTGTGCACAGATTTTGAGTCAGTACAAATTTAAAATCGCATTTGAAAACAGTCATTGTCGGGACTATGTGTCTGAGAAATTTTGGAGTTCTCTAAACACAAACTTGATTCCGGTTGTTACCTGGCGACGAAATCAAGTAATACGGGCTCCTCCTAATTCTTACATAAATGTGTATGATTTCAAAACAATGAAAGAGGCTGCAGAGTATTTAATCAAAGTTAGTAAGAATAAAACTTTATACTACTCATATTTTAAATGGAAGGGCAAATTCAGGATAAATTATTCTGGTTTATGGTCATATTTTTGCTCCTTATGTGAGAAGGTGAAATCACCGAAAGGATTCCAATCGAAAGTTGTGAAAAATGTCTGGAATTGGGTACAAGATGATACATGTTCAATGTGGTCGGTAAGTATACAATATGGCATACGTACCTGCAAAACAAGACTAGTCTTAAGCGATCGATTAGTATAGACCAATCAAACGAGACTTGTCTTAAGCGATCGATTAGTATAGACCAATCAAACGAGACTTGTCTTAAGCGATCGATTAGTATAGACCAATCAAACGAGACTTTATTGAATTGGTCAGGTATTTTGTGTACATGTAAAAAGGAGAGAGAAAACGGAGGAAGTCAATAACTATCCAATTAAAGTGTTCCTGTGGTTTTAGCCGAGCTTTCCCAATATGGGTGTCCAAACACGGTATACGACACTCATTTTTAAAATGTTCTGGCAAAATGTTCATATGACGTTGTTAATTTCTAAACTTGGTAATTGTATAATCACGATATTTCTAGTAGCATCATTTAAAGAATTCTAATACAGGTACATGTACGTGCAGCCATGTGCCCAACAAATGCGTTGGAACAGACAACACTGTACTAGTATCTATGATAAGTGTCGATTTCTTGGTAGTATGCATTGCTATAAACCGTAGGTGCACATTTTAAATATATAGTTATCAAAAACTTTAATTCAGTTTGTCTTTGGCAAACTACGGGTGTTACATGTACCGTCCCAATTCAGTATTTGTTAGTCATTGTTTGATAATAAACTGCACAGTCCTTAGTAATGATATATATATATATATCACTCCTATACTCACTGTACATTAATGAAGGGTGTGTCAGTTTGGTCTATTTCCCTCTATTCTTTATCTTTCTGGTATTTTTTTCTGTAGTATTGGCCCTTTTGTATATATTCTGAAAATTCCACCCAGACCCTCATAAATGTGTATGTACACCAAAGTTTACATGTGTACCACACTGTCGTATCACTAACTCTATAAAATTCATTCGGTCTGTATAACACTTTCGGGTATGTTCACACGATATGACTAAAACTTGACTTACGCCATTGTATTTTTCAGATATCTAGTATGATCAAGCGAAGATGGGATCGCTTGATGTTCAACATGAACTTATCATAGAAATACATAATGAATATTTCAGAACCGACGAACTATCTACATGATCATCTGCATAAATTGTAAAATAATTTATTGGGTTTGAATAAAAACTCATTTGCACCGGAAATTATAAAAATATTTCACTCGCGTTTTCTTTCAACTGTTCATCTGTGTTTGTTTTCTTTGTTACATACAGTTTTAGATCTGTTTTGTTTTCTTGTATCATTTGCTAATGTTATTTTTGTTCATTTCGCTAGCAATATACAAAAAGAAGATATGGTATGGTTCATTTACTAGCTGTGTTCATTTTGTAATTTACCGACATGTTGTCCTAGGTTTTGTTTGTATTTCTGATATTGTTTAACATCTCTCCGCTTATTTTATTGATTTTGTATTTACATTATGTCATAGATCAAATTTATTGGTTCGTTCAACTATGTACTCTTGTTGGTATTAATATGTCTTTTGACTAAGTTAGGCTATTTCAATTGATATTTTATGGTGTGTCTTTCTTTGTTGTGATGTTACTATTATTTCAGGTAAGGGTGAAGGTTGGTACCTATTTTAAGGACTAATGCTTGATTTAAAAAAAAACTTCCGATTTATCATTATGTTTGACACTGCAGAATTAGTTACACATCTTACTAACATATATATGTATATTTTATGAGACGTAAACAATGTATATAATATTGTTTAAACCTTATTGTATTGATTTAAATTTTCCTTTTGTTTTTTTAACTATGTAAATCTTCACTTAACGAATCTCTTTTGAATTAAACGTGAATTTTTTACTGAGCTCTAACTGAATTTTTACTGAACTTTAGCTGAATTTTTACTGAATGTTTTTTTTTACTGAATATTTACTGGTCGCAACCTTTACCCTAGTGGCGTTTTAAGCGAACTAAACTGTAATTAAAATTCTTTTGTTTTTATTGTTAATTTCTATTAGTAAGTTCTACACTTTTATTTTGAAGCGTTCATGAATAGATATTTTATGATTATGTGTAAATATTTTATGAGTTTAATATCATGTAATACATGACTATGACTTTTTGTAAAAAAAAATGTTCCCTTAGTATTTACTATAGTACAAGAAGGCGGTAGATATACTAAATGGAGAACAAAAACTCATTAGATGAAAACGGATGGACATAATCATGGCAAAAACCCGAAACAAACAACACTGTACAATAAATTGCAGGAAAAGACCAAGACTGAACAACAAGAAATCTATCGAGGTGAATCCCGTGTGAGAGAGCAGATCCATATGACGTTGCACCAGTCGTGTTGCAAAACTATGCCGATGTTGTGTTGCTTGTCATTTGAGGAAAAGAGAAAAGAATAGCACAGCAAATATATATGGTACCCATGCAGGTGTTGTTCGCATTCAGGGTCTAAAACTGTGACATTTCTCCTCCTTATATTTAGTACATTTAACAATAACTTTCATTTTTTCCTCCTTCTCCCCTGGCTATTAGGCCATAATTTAACCATGGAAGTATTATATTGACAATATAATACTTCCATGATTTAACCATAAACCCACCGTGTCACATTTTTTTTTAAATACAATAGGTTTGTAGTTAAAAAAAATATGAAAATAACACGGTATAAATGTCATGCGTCCGAGGCGCTTTTCTGGATAATTAACCGATTCAAGTTACAAAAAAAAATGTACCTTAATTCATCAATTTTTCCAGATTTTTGATTTTATATCAATAACATCTTTGACTTCGACTTTCAGTTTGACTTTACTAATTTGAATGCCAAGGAACCAAAGCAGTTGTTCAAAGAACCATATAATCAAACATGACCAAAATTACAAATTATCCTATTATATTAAAATAGAAGTTTCTGTTACATTCCGGAAAAGTAACTAACCGATTCCTGATTTGAGTCTAAAATACAAAATTGCGGCAAAATGAAAAAAAAAAGACAGAAAAGTGGTCATGATTTTTTACTCCCTAGTAGCTGGATGCAGGTTCTTGACAGTGTCACACGATCCTATCGGACTTGATGGTTATAGGAAATGCAACAGCAACCTTTGTTGTGTCTCGGAAATGGGTCCGGAGGGTAATTTCTTGTCTACATGCTTTTTCCTTTGAAATTTAAACTCAGAATTTACTGTTCAGTAACAAACTAATAATCTATAATTTCAAAACAAAACGCAATACGAAATTCCTAGTTATAAAATTTATGATTTTCTGGATATAACTAAGTTCATGAAATTACATTACTATTTTTTGGTTGGTGGATATTTGTCAGTTTATTGACGACCAGCGCCAGTGGCAAATATTTCATGATATTCAGGATACCTGCCAAGTTTTCAAAATGCCCATGGGGGTTTTATGTGAAAGATGGCTCATATAGTCCTACAAAACCTTCAAGGGGCCTTCAAATATATTCTAATGTGTTTTTTTGGTTTCCTCATGCTTTAACAAGCTCATAGTCCCCTCATAGCCATGATCATGATGATAGCCATTGTTAAATTAATAAATTAATTGTTTTCTTTAAAATAGTGGACAAAATTGCTCTTACAAAATTTCCACTTGGGAGCCTCCATGGGGGAAATCCCCCGCAAATAGTGACAGTTGGCGGGTATGTAGGACCATTGAATCAGCTTGATACTTAAAGCCTGAGACTTATCATGGTTATAGTAATCTCAGTTAAAGCCTAAAGTATCTTGGGTTTATGCAATCTGTGGCGCAGAGTTCATATTCGTTCCATACATGCTCTGCAATACTGCACTTAATAGTCATATTGAGTGTAGTGTTATAAAGTATTGAAAGGAACGGATATATAATGATCTCTGCGCCAGAGATTGAGGTTTATGATGTTGTTCATGTTCGTGTTGTTGGGAACAATATAAATTCCATAAAATATTAAATGGTATGAGTTAAGTATCAACATGTTTATACCGAATAATCTGTCTCTTGTGTGGCCACAGTACATTTGTCATTTTATATTTTCTTTTTATTATTTGGCTATCTATTATTAGGGGAAATTGCCTAATTGCGGACACAGACGTATGGACACTAAAAAAAATAAATAATAAATAGCCAAATGATAAAAAGAAAATATGAAATGACAAATTTTTTGAAAATATCCTTGTTTACTGACAAATTTACCTTTTCAGGTACTATATATATGTATATATTTTAAACATGATGGGAAATTTACATCAATGCCAAAGGTCTAGACACAATAAACCATCACTCAACATGCTCAAAGTATCAAGTACATTTTGTACATGTATGTATAAAACTACATATGATTTATTTAACCCTGACTGTGTGGTAGCGTTCCAAGAGTTTTTGGTGAATTTGACTTGTACTTCTCCCACAGTTTTCAACTCAGATCTTGGAAAATTTATACAGTATATTGCATGTATGCAAAATGTATATGCTGATTATGAAATTATAGCTTAGAAATGTTTCTGTGGACTAAAAACTTAAGAGCTTTCATGCTAAAAATCGATGTAGTCTGCAATTATTATACAGATCTCAGGTGTAAATCAGCATTGCTGTTCATACAATTTTTATTTGTTGGCGTATTAAATACAGTTGACAGATTACAAGCTGCATGTTAATACAACTTTAAGCCATCAGAAATTATAATTATAAGAATTGAAAAAAATCTGCAACACACATGCAAATACTTTTGCTTGAAGTATTATAAAAATATGAGAATCTTATAGAAACATGATGAAGCCATAAAAATTTCATAAGCATATGATTTTAATTCAATCTGTATTCTTTCATCAAAACTTTTAATGCTTATGAAACATAAAAGACGATATGAAAATAAAGCAATGTGTGTTTTCAAGATATTGCAGCTGCAGAATGATGGATAAACAAATACTTTCCACACCAAACATACAATTTGTACTATACTTTTAATATAGAAATAAGGAGATCTGGTATGATTGCCAATTAGACAACTATCCACCATGACAGAGTTTAAATAAGTGGGTATAAGCAATTAAAAGTCGCCACACTGTTGAGCCATGGCTAAAAATAGAACATAGGGGTGAAATGTAGATTTTGGCTTATATCAATCTCTGAAACCAAAGCATTTAGAGCAAATCTGACAGGGGGTAAAATTGTTTATCAGGTCAAGATCTATCTACCCTGAAATTTTCAGATGAATCAGAAAAGCCTGTTGTAGGGTTACTGCCCTTAAATTGGTAATTTTAAGGAAATTTTGCTGTTTTCAGCTCACCTGGCCCGAAGGGCCATTAGTGAGCTTTTCTCATCACTTGGCGTCCGTTGTCCAGGGTCCTGCGTCCGTAAACTTTTACAAAAAATCTTCTCCTCTGAAACTACTAGGCCAAATTAAACCAAACTTGGCCACAATCATCATTGGAGTATTTAGTTTAAAAATTAGTCTGATGACCCGCCAACCAACCAAGATGGCCGCCATGGCTAAAAATTTAACATTGGGGTAAAATATAGATTTTGGCTAATATCTCTGAAACCAAAGCATTTAGAGCAAATCTGACAGAAATAAAATTGTTTATCAGATCAAGATCTATCTGCCCTAAAATTTTCAGACAAATCGGACAACCCATTGTTTGGTTGCTGCCCCACAATTAGTAATTTTAAAGGAAATTTTGCAGCTTTTGGCTATTACAAATGAATCTTGAATATTATATAAGATAGAAATAAACTGTAAACAGCAATAATGTTCAGCAAAGTAAGATCTACAAATGAGTCAACATGACCAAAATTGTCAGTTGACCCCTTAAGGAGTTGTTGCCCTTTATAGTCAATTTTTAACCATTTTTGGGATACGATTGCTTTTAAGCAATCTGTAGACTTCTACCGTTGACTCGGGGGCTCATTCCCTCACGTCAACCGTTTTATTCTAAACATTCAGCAACATCTCAGATTCTTATGATTGTCTTGCTTTAAAAGGTAAAAACAAGCAAAAGGATTGAACATAAACAACTTTCCTGTAATGTTCTTCTCATAATCTTCATGTTTGATTTTTCCGTTGACTTATATGCGTGTTTTTAACAACACGGAAAATCAGAATTAAGCAGTATTTATATTTAGTGTTTTTATAAATTTAGAAACACGTCAGAGGGAATTCCCCAGTTTTGATAAATGCGAGAGTTCTTTGAATTTCGATAATTCTATTTCTGTCATATAAGAACTGAAGTGGAGTTTTCTATATTTTACCGTTATGAAACTGATACTGTACTCTCATATAGAAATTGAGACTCATTCATCATATCATAAATTAAATAAACGTTCTTGTTCCAAATCGCAAATCGCGGGTTTGTTTATGTATTAATGCGCATGCGTATAGTTTTCTTGATTTCAAGGGGTATCAGATTGAGTGGTTGTTCTGGATTCCCCGCTTATTAATTAATTTGAAACTCATTCTATGTCTTCTATGTCTGCCTGCTACTGAGGGTTTAATATTGTTGTTGCATAATTTAAAATCATATGCATCATTTAAATTAAAATCAATGAAGTTTTACCTATAACACCCCTTTAGCCGAAATGGAGTCTTCCATATTATCGTTTTTTTACTCCCTTTTAGAAGTATTTCCCGTCAAAATCGTCTCAATTTAAACAGAGGAGTGTACGGAAGGATTCATGCCCACTGACCAAAAGGAAATTAATAATTAAAGAGTTAGAAATGGGGTTCCTCCTAGAATTTACGGTGATAAGATACGAAGTAATAGTCCGAGATTACTGGGTACAAGTCAAATCGGCACCTGGTCAAATCGGCACCCATAGAAAAAGTCAAATCGGCACCTATTTAAAAGTCAATTCGGCATCCAATAATATTTGATATAATATATGGGACTGGGAAATGGGGTTCCTCTTAGAATTAACGGTGATAAGATACGAAGTGAATAGTCCCGAGATTACTGGGTACAAGTCAAATCGGCACCCATAGAAAAAGTCAAATCGGCACCTGGTTAAATCGGCATCTAGTCAAATCGGCACCTATTTAAAATTCAATTCGGCATCCAATAATACTTGATATAATATATGGGACTGGGACTATTTAAGTTTGTAATTTAAGTATACTAGCATAAAAGTCCCCCATGGTCCCAGCTTGTCTGGCAAATCAGCCGTCAGACATCAGAGTAATCTCGAACTATGAAGTGAAATACCTTCTCTCTCTCTCAGTGACTGCTGTGGAAAGTAAACTTGGAATTGATAGCACACAAATAAAACACAATAAGTACATTGCTCCTACACTTGTATCCGGGATTAGCTATTTTTAAAGTTGAGTGACTATTCAGATTTATATTACCTTTGCATGTGCAGTTGAATTAGTTTTGAAAATAATACTATCCAGCTGTACCAGGCCTTGCGGTCATAAAACTTTCGAGTCAGTTTTTTTGTACTCATACTAAAAAGTCAACCAATGAAATTGCTTGATTTCTTGTTTCGAGCATGATTTTTGTGCTCCAAGCACTGAGCAAAGTTTTATGCCTTCAAGGCCATAGTCCAAATAATTATGACGTCTTGGAAGGCTATCATATTTTTTTTTCTTTGACGCCTTACTTCGACGTCGAAATAAAGCGTCAAAGAAAAAAAATATAATAGCCTTTCAAGACGTCATAATTATTTGGACTATCAAGGCCAGGGCTGCCAAAAATGCGTGAGACTCACGCATGTTCATGCTTTTTTGCAGCAGTATCCTTGGATCAATTTTTTCCTCTTTTTGGCCAAATCTCACGAATTTGCTTAATGAAAAGTTGGCAGAACTGCTATATATGTGTCAATGAAAACTATATGGCAATCGTATCCCTCAGAGCATTCTGCTCTTTGATTAAATTTTTTTAGTTATCTTTTTAAAAAAACTTCTCCTCTGACACAACTGGGCCAAATTTAACCAAACTTAGCCACAATCATCATTGGGGTATTAAGTTTAAAAAGTGTGTCCAGTGACCCAGCCAACCAACAAAGATAGGCGCCATGGCTAAAAATAGAACAAAAATGATCAAGGGGTAAAATATAGATTTTGGCTTATATCTCTAAAACCAAAGCATTAAGAGCAAATCTGACATGATGTAAAATTGTTTATCAAGTCAAGATCTATCTGCTCTGAAATTTGTAGACCAATCAGGCAACGCTTTGTTGGGTTGCTGCCCCTGAAATGGTAATATTAAGTTAATTTTGCAGCTTTTGGTTATTATCTTAAATACTATTATAGATACAGATAACTGTAAACAGCAATAATGTACAGCAAAGTAAGACCTACAAATACGTCAGCATGATCAAAATGGTCAATTGACCACTTAAAGAAATTTTGCCCTTTATAGTAAATTTTTACAAAATATTCAAAGTACTGGACCAAGTTCATTATAGGTAGTGATAATAGTAAGCAGCAAGAATGTTCAGTAAAGTAAGATCTACTAACACATCACCATTACCAAAACACAATTTTGTCTTGAATCCATCTGTATCCTTCGTATATGATATGCACATAGACCAACGTGAGCGACACAGGTTCTTTAGTCGTCTTTAGAGCCTCTAGTTGGTTATTGATCTACATGTATCTGCCCTGAAATTTTCAGATGAATCGGACAACCGGTTGTTGGGGTTGCTGCCCCTGGATTTGTTTTTTTTTAAGGAAATTTTGCTGTTTTTGGTTATTATCTGGAATATGATTATAGATACTAGAGATAAACTGTAAACAGCAAAACCAAAGTATTTAGAGAAAATCTGCTGGCGATAAAATTGTTCATTAGGTCAAGATCTATCAGCCCTGAAATTTTCAGACCAATCGGGCAATTTGTTGTTGGGTTGCCACCACTGAATTGGTAATTTTAAGAAAATTTTGCAGCTTTTGGTTATTACCTTGAATAGATAGAGATAAACTGTAAATAGCAATAATGTACTGCAAAGTAAGAGCTACAAATAAGTCAACTTGACCAAAGTGGTCAATTGACCCCTTCAGGAGTTATTGTCCTTTATAGTCAATTTCTAACAATTTTCATAAATTTTTACAAAATATTTTCCACTTTCACTTCTGGGCCAATTTCATTATAGATAGAGATGATTGTTCAATAAAGTAAGATCTACAAACACATCATAAACACCAAAACAATATGTTGTCATGAATCAATCTGTGTCCTTGTTAAATATGCACAAAGACCAAGGTGAGCGACACAGGCTCTTTAGAGCCTTTAGTTTGTGTATTTCATAGGTACAGGAAAACCATGTATTTAAATGTTCAACGAATTACAAATCTTTTATAGGAAGGTATTAACATGATTAATAATGCAGACTTTGCAAAAACCACAAGTTTTCTTCAAACCATGAAAATGCACAGGTACCCATCAAAATAAATGAATCCATGTAGTATGTCATAAATGAGAAAACCCCTACTGTATAGCAGGCTATAAAAGGTTCCGACATGAAAATAGTAATAGGATTTCCTTTACTTATGCAGCAATTCTTATTAGCTAAAGATGCATAAAGCTAACTTTACAAATAATATGATGTAGTATGAGTGCTAATGAGACAACTCTCCATTCAAGTCACAATGTATTAAAAGTTAACAACTATAGGTCAAAGAATGGCCTTCAACACAGAGCCTTGGATTACACTGAAAGCAAGCTATAAAGTGCCTGACCATTGTAAAACAATTCAAACAGGACAACCAACGATCTAATCTACATAAAAACTGAGGAACACCTATAAACCACATCAACAAACAACAACCACATGAATTTTATTACCATAGTTTTAATGATTGTATTTTTCAGTGCCATTTCTTTACATTCAAGATATCCAGAACTGCTAGAACTATGCAGAATAAGTCTCAGTAAGTAAGACTATTCCCTTTACATGAAAATATGATATGAAGATAAGAAAAAACACTTTGTTTTGCTGATCATGCCAGATTGTTTATGGCCCAATCTTGGTGTCTGAATTTGATTATATACTGCAGCTGTGCTATTTGAGCAGTCAAATTGCATTGACCTATATTCATATGTGATATACAGTCACTGACTGTATATCACCTTGTTTATGACGTTGACAATGTGTTTCTGTAGAGTTTTATTTATGACGTCAATAAAACATACAGGTTCGCGTCAATTTTACGTTGTCTGCTCACAATTAAAAAATGACGGTTTTTACCCTAAATACTTCATTTTGAACAGTTATAAGAGTTGCAGTATATAAAGAATAACCATACATTGTCTCGAAATATCAATCTGTTATTTGTACTCGGCTCGAAACGGGTAGAAATGCTCAGCACAGCCTCGCTTTCTACCTGTTTCTAAGCCTTGTACAAATAATATTGATATATGTATGGTTATTCTATATTTATTATACCATGTATACCAATAGACTAAATTTAACTACAATGGTTGGTAGTTGATATTTTTATGCCCTGGTCTGCGGGTCTGTTCGTCTACTGTCCCTGCCTACCAGTCAACATAACCTCATGGCTAGAAATAAATTAATATAAGTATTTTAAAAATACTATTGATTGTCCATGTTGTCTAATAGCTTATCATAATAGAAAGATGGAACAAATCTGTTTGAGAATGCAAGAATCATGGATGTCTGAGTCTCAGTTCCACCATATTTATTATCTGGTGTATCTACACTTCTTGTAGGAATTACTGGTATTGCCATCAATTTCAAACGACAATTTTTGACCTATAATTGCATTTTTGCCTTTTATCAAAGTTAGAGTTGGACATGATTTACATATATTTCATTATGACTGAAATGAAATCGAAAATTAACTCATTCTTGGAGTT
Organism: Mytilus edulis; assembly: GCA_019925275.1. NCBI lineage: Eukaryota > Metazoa > Mollusca > Bivalvia > Mytilida > Mytilidae > Mytilus > Mytilus edulis. The sequence continues at coordinate 61,106,542 of CM034361.1, forward strand.
ATTGCCCTTGAATGATGTGTTTGATCTGACTGTATTGACGATTTTCATTATTTAATACCCTGGTATTCAGAAATGTAATTTAGCAAGATTCAAAAATAATGCATACTGATATACAAATATGTCAATACAATATATGCATAAAACAATTCATTGACACCTTATAGGTATTAATATTGCCCTTGAATGATGTTTTTAACCAGTTTTAACATCTTTTACTTTAATCTTTGGGAAAAATGAAAGAAACTGTGAACAGCAAAATTGATAAAAGCTAGATGCAAAATCTGCAAACATGTCAATATGACTGAACAATAAAGTTAAATGATCTCATAGGAGTAATTGCCCTTTTGAATGAGGTATTTAACTGGTTTTAACATCATGAAAAACGTCGTCATTGTCATTAAACAGAAACTAACATCATGAAAAACATCGTCATTGTCATTCAACAGCAAAATTGATCACTGACAATGCAACCATCGATTCACTACTGGTTTTTACCTTTTTATGGTCATCGTTAAAGTTAAACAGATGGACAGAAACTTAAAGCAGTGAGAATTATCATCATTAAACATGAGTTGATAGTAATTTAGAAATATAAAGTTTATTGGAATTATGAAAAATTCTGGCATTGTCATATTTGAACTAAAAGAATAAAAGTATTGTATGCTACTGCTAGATCATAAAAATTGAATATTATATAATGATTGTAAGAAAACTAGTAACACATAATATTTTATAGTGACCTTATTGAGACTAAGGCTGATAAACACCTGCTTATGGTTCTAAATACTTTAATTTATTGACTTTTTGTCATATGAATATGAAAGATTTTTTGTTCTGTATATTTTAACCGCTATATTATAAATCTAATAATCTATTGGAATAAAAGACTATATTGTATAAATAGGTTAAAAAATGGGAATTGTAACTTAATTTATTGGTAAAACAGAAAAATAATATATTATTATTAAGTTTCAAATATTGAAATTCAGTATGCAATTATTGAATAGTTTGAATATATAAATAGCAGACTAACACATCCGCAATCATTGACAACATCAAAAACAGTCAGGTTAATTAACGCTGCAGTTTAAACCATTGATTTTGTTTGCCACCATTAAAGGAAGGAGTTACGCCATTACTCGACATTTGAAATTCAATAATGTTGCTTTGATTTTGTCAACGACAATACTTAAAGTACTAACATGTAGATGACAATCTTGTCAGCCCACAATAAAAAAAAATCTAATTAAATCGTAACAGATAACTTGGAAAACATTTGAAAATCTTTACCATTGCTAATTATATTTGTGAAATGAATGGGGAAAAAATGTCAAAGTAGTATGATTAAAGACAGCTAGTTATGAATAATGGCATTGTGAAAAAGACCTTTGCAATCATTTCTTGTATCAAAGATATTAAGTCCTGACAATGAATAATAGCACAAGTTTTCAATTTCATATGTGTTTAAGCTTGGTGCATAGGAGCTGCATAGAGATAAATAGAAAGATCATTTGTTAGGCTTGCCTTAACATTTTGTATAGATCTGTTCAGAATATTGGCACTGGATAAGAAATTTATCAGGAACAATTTATTAGACAGTACTATCATTTTGACATATTTTGGAATAACCTGGAAGAAAGTCGTTTATCTCAACAAATATTTAAACGTGAAATCCTTGGAAGCAAAAGGTAGGAAACTTTAACGATCAAATTTAATATATTTCTTGAAGTGATGAGAGAGTATTTAAAATTTAAATTACATTTATTTTATTCTTGTGTTATTATAGGTAATTCAGGATTTGATTACTTAGCTTAAACTTTGATATATTTTATTATAATTTTTCTAATATTTATAATGTTTATGATAAAGGTTCAGCTAGAGTTTAATTAAGTTTATAATGAATTTTTCTGTAAATGGATCATACAATATAGATAAGTCATGAGTTCTTATAATATGTGGAACTTAAAGTACAGATAGATTGGAATTTTTAATGATGTAATTTCTTCCTTCATAAACATAATCAAAACAATATTAGTGATTGAAATACACTTTTCATTTGAACAGCTGTTTTGCTCCACAGATAACTGGACTGAAATGATGGGTTAAACAAATATTTGAAACATTTATGTGCTCAAACTGTTTGGATTTTCATAATTTGAAACTGATTTTGATGCTGTTTCTCATTAGAAAATAGCAAATTTCAAAGATTAATGTGTACATGAAAATGATATAAAATCAAATGAACTATGTTAAAAACAATTTAAATCTCTTCACATATAAGTTATCTTCCTGCAAATATGTGAAATTCTACTTCTTTAGATAATCAGGTTTTAATTTATTTTGACAGTTGCGAATTTCAGAGATGTTTAATTTCAAGATGATGAGTTTTCGGTGATTAGGACTTTACAAATGAAATAAACATCATTTAAGCATCATATAAACAGAGCTGTTGAACAAATGGGATAAAGATATAATTAGTAATTAACATAACTACTATAGTTCTGTTGTAAGGAAGGGGAGTGTAAATTACAATACTACAAACAGAATAATTAGTTTCATTTTAGCTCTTTAATATATTGGGGTAACATGATGTGATACATCTTGCTATTTTTTCGTTGGTTTTACAGGTGTTTTACTCAACGCAGATCTGTTAGTATCATTTGGAAAAGTCACAAAGGTAAGAACTTAGTTATACTTCAAATCAGTATTTAAGAGCTTTTAAAACTTTTACAAGGTAGAAAGAACCAGGAAATCTAGATTAGTATATTTGAAAAGATAAGACTGATAAAAAGCATAGGATGTCGGGAGTCTTCATTCTAAAGTTTAACCCCCAAAAAAGATGAATAATTGAAAACAAAAACAAAATATGAACACAAACAGATGAACAATTAATTTAGTAATTTTCATTAATTTTGTGTAGGGATGACTTGTTTGTCTGTTTGTCTGTTTGTTTTTTTCTTTTTTAGCCATTACAATAAGGGAGCTACCATTTGATTTTTATGGGGGGGGGGGGGGGGGGGGGGGGGGGGGGGGGGGGGGGGCTAGGATGAAATTTGAAAAAAATAGGCAGGACAGGAGTTTTGAGTAAAAAAAAAGGCAGGATGAGACACTTGCAAAAAAAAGTCAGGACAACTATTTAGGTAAAAAAAAGTCAGGATGAACTAAAAAAAAAAAAAAAGCAGGACCGAACAGAGTGAAAAATAAAAAGGCAGGACAAAGATTACAACTAAAAAAAATGCAGGACACAATTTTTCATCCTAGCCCCCCCCCCCCATAAAAATCAAATGGTAGCTCCCTAAATGTCAGTTTATTTTCGACTTGTGAATTTGAATTTCCCTTTGGTATCTTTCCCCTCTCTTTTTGGGTTCTGACAAAAAAATAGAAATGAGAGGATACTACTTTATCATTCTAGGGTTTACAAGTAATCATGGTTATAGGAAATTGAAATGTAAAGCAGGAACAATACAACCCAAAGGTATCACCATTTAAAAAAAAAAGTTTTGTGACTGCTATATTTTTTCATGACTTCTCAAAATGACCAGAAAAAAGCTGTACATTATGTTCCAATTTACAGTGGACATTACCATGCATCATTTCTATAAAAGTGTAGTGTCAATATCTCAGATAATCTTTTGATTCATATTTTACACCATTATGCCATCAAATGGAATTGGATAATTTGCATATAATATCATTATCTTCTCTAGATCTACCATAAAAAAAAGGTCAAATTTCTGAAAAGAGCCTGCTTCTAAATGATTGAAAATCTACGATTTTTTGTTTACCTTGTAAACCATAGTACCACTGTGAAAATATTAGATACACCGTACGTCATGGTATTATCTTATACTTACTATTAAATTGATAAGAATGTCCATGTTTTTTGACTGCATCTTTATATAAGGATATATTGCAGCTGGGGTGTCTAAATGTTAGACTATTCATTTTTCTTAAATTGCTGTAAAAGACGCTTCTCTGTCACTGTTTTTTCAAATTTAGTAGTGTTTAGGGTCGCAGATTTTTTTGATTTTTTCGTTAAATTACTTTGAAATTAGCGAAATCACAGTTATTTCATGTAGGTTTTATAGAGGAAACCTGATTTTTCCTTATTGAAGATATATTCAGTTATATAATTGGTTGAAATTGAATGAGAGAGTTTCTATTCATAAATACTTGCAAAATATCAAATAAAAAAAAGGGGGTCACAATATTCATGATATTAAGCCTTATTTTCTTTAAAAATCCATTGCTGCAATATAGCCTTTTTGTGCTAATGTGGCGTAAAGCAAACAACAATCAATCAATCAATTAAAAATCCAAAAATCACAAATTGTTCTATATGATTATCTGCCCTTGATTTGGAAAGGGATTTTTTTTTCTATTCTGAAAAATGTGTTAATGTCAGGTTTTAAATGTTCTGTTGTAAATTGAAATACACTGAGTAAAGTATATTAAACCAAACATTTGTTTTGCAATATTCTCAGAAGCTAAGGGATGCTCAGAAAAGACACCCTTATGTGTCTACATATTGATTATTTCCGTTTTTCTACTTTCCAGTTCTTGTGATGTCCGTTATTTCTGTGTTCTAGTTGGTAGTAGAATCTTCTTGACTATAAGCTGTACAATGCATGCTTGTTACTGTCTTTTTGAAAGATTGGTTAGTGGGAGTTTACCAGTTAAACCCCAAAACATGTGTGCTTTTGGCAAATTAGGCTGTTTCTTATCTGTACCTTGACCTTGATATTAGGTATTTTATTGTCTTTTTCTGTCAATTTTTTTCACACGAAGTAGCAACTTAATGTCACTTTTATTTGATTTATTGATTTGAAAATTAAAAAAAATATTTTAAATGCATCAAATAATATTACTCTGTATGTTAAACATTACATTCATTTGTGAGATGTCAGTTTTTATAATTTTGAATATGACTTATATATTTTCATTTCTTTTTTAATAGTGCTTCAATCTTAACATAATCTGCAAATCTACAAAAGATTCCTGTTTCGAGATCTTCACATTTTTATGCAGTTAAGCTGCATTATGCGAGCACCCTAGATTTGTGTTCTACCCAATAAATCCTGAAATACTTGCCATTGTTATTATCTAGCTTGTTACTATGTTATATATAACTAATTGAACACTTTTTTAATACTTTTTATTCTGGATTACAAAAAAAATGACCAGAAAAACCTTAAATGATCGTCGATTTATCCAAAAGTTTTAAAGTTACACATAGGAAGTAGTGCTTATTAAAAATCCTTGTGTAGTTCATTATGACTTGTGCTTTAAGCTAAGATGTCAAAGAACAATTGTATGAAATATTTAATCGCCGAAAATCTCTGAAGACAAGCAGTTTAGATTTCCCAAATGACAAAAGTCGTAGGAATATTGTTTGTCATCAATACGTAGTACAACTACGTCAGTAGTCTATTATATAATTCAACTGTTCATGCTGTTGGCGGCAATTTCAAATTAGAAAAAAGAAATTTTCGTAGCTTTTCAATTTGGAGGCAGGTGTGCAAATTAGCGGTGGTCCGAGACCTTCCACTTATGCAAGCGGAATTTCGACTAGGATAGTTGGTTTCTAGCTACGCCCGACGTAGTCGCCTTTATACATTTGAAAGAAAATAAGAAATTACTTTGCAAACCTTTTCACCATGTTCACCAAAGTCTCCAATTAAACGAGCTAAAAACTTATTTTTATCATTATTATTCATGACGGCGATGTTCATTTTGTTCAACCGCTAGCTTTATACAGAAAATCGCCGACAAATATTGTATAAATTCGAGTAAAATCGTATCTGATTGACAAAAACAACATTGTAAACATAGAACAATGGCGGCCGTGGAGACAAAATTTTACAAAATCGGATCCGATTCCGGAAGCGGATAAGGGTAATTCCGGGTTTGACGATCATTTTCAAAATAAATCCAAGCAGGTGAAAAAATACATCTATGCATGGTAAATGAATATAAACACTAGTATTGTAAACCAAAATATATATGTAAAAGAAAGAAAAAGCAGAAAAATATTTTATTCAGAAACTAAAAATTACTTTTTGATAAATTTTAATTTAAAAATCCAATACAACGTGACAGCTGGGAACAGTATATCTAACAATATACATGTTCATGGTCACAGTCTAAATTTTCTTTATAAATGATAAATGATGATAATGCATATGAGATGCTTTTAAAGTGTAAACATATTACTGCAATTTCGAGGGGTTATTTGTTTTTTCTCAATTTTGAAGGGTCAATTAAAGTAGCTGAAAGTTTCATTCTTTATTTTCACAAATAACCAATCACCAATATAGGTGGCATTCTTTGGGCTACTCTACCCCCTCCTGTTTGATAACTTGGAAACGGTCGAGCTCCCCACCCCTAAACCATATGAGGGGCAGATCCAGGATTTTTAGGTTAGGAGGGGCGCAAACTTAAATTTTCGCCGAGCAGAGCTAGGCTAACAAAAAATTGAGGTAAAATTATCGGAATTTTCTTTATTAAGCTGAGAACAACCCATGCTTTGCAAATTTAAGGGGGTGCAAGCCCGCAACCCTCCCCCGTCTGAATATATTCAAGTATAGAACAATATAATAAATAAAAAATGAAATATAGGGGGAGTCCCTGGAGTTACCCCACCCCTTCCTGTTTGAGAACTTGGAAACGGTCGAGATCCACACCCCTTAACCATATATATTCATGTTTGTGACAATATGAAAAATCAAATGAAATATAGGAAGAGTCGCTAGGGGTCACCCCACCCCTCCTGTTTTAGAATTTAAAAATGGTCGAGATCCCCATCCCTAAACCATATATATTCATGTATGGGACAATAACAAATCAGATGAAAGATAGGGGAAGTCCCTGAGGTCACTGTTCACCCTCCTGTTTGAGAACTTGGAAATGGTCAAGATCCTTACCCTAAGGGAGCTACCATTTGATTTTTATGGGGGGGGGGCTAGGAGGGAAAATTTTGTCCTGCATTTTTTTTAGCTGTAATCTCTGTCCTGCCTTTTTATTTTTCACTCTGTTCGGTCCTGCCTTTTTTTGTTTTTAGTTTATCCTGACTTTTTTTTACCTAAATTGTCGTCCTGACTTTTTTTTTTGCAAGTGTCTCATCCTGCCTTTTTTTTTTTAACTCAAAACTCCTGTCCTGCCTATTTTTTTCAAATTTCATCCTAGCCCCCCCCCCCATATAAAAATTAAATGTTTGAGAACTTGGAAACCAATGAGATCCCCACCCCTAAACCATATATATTCATGTATGGGACAATATAACAAATAAATGAAATGTAGGGGAAGTCCCTAGGGTCACCCTACCCCCAGTGGCGGATCCAGAAATTTTCATAAGTGGGGCCCACTGACTGACCTAAGAGGGGCCCGCTCCAGTGATTCCCTATATAAGCAACCAAATTTTTTCCCAAAAAGGGGGAGCCGGGCCCCCTGCCCCCTAAATCCTCTGCCTATCCCTACCTGTTTGAGAACTTGAAAACCGTTGAGATCCCCACCCTTAAATTATATATATTCATATGTATGGGACAAAATAACAAATCATTTACATTTACTATGGGCAAGTCAGTCAGACCTCATCTTTGATCCCTGTTGTAGTGAACATTTGTCTGATTCGTGTCTCATAACTTTTGTACTACAGAACACAAACTCAGTTTTCTTTCCAGGGAAACCAGTCCATTCATACTATTACATGTTCATACTACGTCAAATTGAACTTCTAGCAGTCAAATAAAACCAAGGTTAACTACCAAGTAGAACAACTGCAATCATTGGGAACTTGTACCAATGCAGACTCACCATAAAAATATACATTGATATATGCATTGCTTTTGAAACCTTGATCACATATAAATTATTTGCCTTAATAAATAAATCATTAGATAAACATGAATGTACTATATATGAATGTTTAATGTTGAGGCAACATTGCCACAGTTTTCATAATTACAGTTGCCTTGGTTTTTGGTTAACTGCCTTCAGCGCTTACAGCGCTTTGATTATAATAATATGTACGTAAAACCATTGCCTTAAACCAGAAAGTGTTTTTTTGTACACGATTTCATTAAAATTCAACTATGTTAAATGGATCGACCATCCAGTTCAATATATATTGACACTTACAGTGACATCTCAATTGATATTTCTGCACTAAAATTTCCAGAATATTTCTTATAATTTGTCAAAAGGGACTTACTTAAAATTGACTCACAGGGTTGAAGAATTCAGATATTTTTATGCCCAACCTACAATAGTTTTAGAAAATTCAACATATTATGACGTCCATCATCACTGAACTCGTACATATTTTTGTTTAGTGGCCAGCTGAAGCACACTTCTGGGTGCTGGTTTTTCTAGTTTTATTGAAGACTCATTGGTGGCCTTCCACTGTTTACTGCTCTTTGGTCTGGTTGTTGTCTCTTTGACACATTCCTCATTTCCATTCTCAATTTTATATAACCAATAAAGTACAAATAGTCTAAGGTAAAAATTTGACCAAATAAAAAATAGCCAAATCTGATGCAATTTTAGGACTTTTTGTTGTTTTGCACTCTTACCAATGCTTACCAGACATTTGCCAAATCAAAACAATCACAAGATAAAAAAAAAACTCAATTAATAGGCGTTTTTTTGTAAAACATATTAATTTTCCTGAAAAAGCAAATGTTATTACATTAAGCATATTGAATTATGAATTGATTCTGAACCGCAATTAAATTTGTGTCATGTTGCAAAGCTTTTTCAATATTCAATCATTTATGTCAAAATGAGTTATGTCTAATTCACTTTTATGATATTGATGTGTAAAAATTACATTACAAACTAAAGTGGCTCTCTGGAACTGATTTTATAATGTCAGTTTCAATCAGTTGCCTACCTTATTTCTTACCCATAATAATTGATCTATATAGAAGATGTGAAGTAAAATATGATCTTGTCTTCAAAAGCTGACTTTGTTTCATATATGTACCAGTTGTAACAATCTCCATGGAAATCTAAATGATACAAATTACATAATGTTCAAAGATCTGATTGATTACTTTTATTGGCTTTAAAACAAAGAAATATTTTATTTGTAAATTATATACATTTTGCAACTCTTTAAAGACAAATTTGATTTATGTTGTATGTGACGGTACAAAAATGAATAAGTTTCCAAACTCATTTAAAATAATCTCTAAACTCAACATGCTCTAAGGTTATTTTGAGAAAATCAAAATTGATGCTGAAAATTCAAGGGTGCACGTAAGAAATTGCTTAAATCATATATAAGGATTGAGAAGCACCACCCTTAAATACCCTGTGGTGATCTCTGCAATAATTGAAATAGATGATTATGACAAAAAGAGTTTGTAAGGTATGCTTTCACAGCAACCAAACAACACAAAAATGCAAAGACTTTAGAAGTCATATGACTATAAAATGTGTCAGATCTCAATCTTCAATTAAAAATTGATTGCTTCTTTTATTAACTTCATTGGGGTCTTAAAGCGTTGACTGAAGTACATTTTGTACGAAGCACACAAGAGCTTAAATTCAAAATGTGCGCAACTCTTTTACAACCCCATGAAGTTACAAAAGAAGCATTCAATACTAGCTAGGATCATGAAAACACAATTTATATCAAATTTTTATTTAATTTACCAGTGTACTTTATTGTGGGACCTTGTGTCATCATGAATGATAAATTTTATTGTGTAATTAAGTTGATTAAGGATATTGCAGTGTAGCCAATCAGAATAAGTATTATAATGAAACCTACATCTAATATAATTATTGACCTTTCTATGATTCTTATCTTAAAGTTTACACTGGAAATAATATTAAAGACCTACCAGTAACACCAGTTCCCAAAATGATAGGAACAAAGAAAACCTCTAATGAGATTCCTTACTTTCGAAAGGCACAACCTTATGGCAGGGTAAACAGACTTATTTAGAAGGGATATAGTTACGATACTGTTGTCAGGTCATTAAAGATTGCATATTTTGGCTTTAATATTGATTCACTTATAGGGTCTTGGCATCGGAACTAAACACATTTATTTAAAAAAAAACAGTTGTTGGCATTACACGGGTTATGTTCTTCTCATATATTTTATGATAGTATGATACTAAACCCCTAACGGGAGAGATTGTGCCTGATATTCATATGATGAAGACATAATCTTTCAATCAGTTAAATTGAGGTCTAGAGCTGGCATGTCAGTTAACTGCTAGTAGTCTGTTATGTATTATTGTCATTTTATTTATTTTCTTTTGTTACATCTTCTGACATTGGACTCAGACTTCTCTTGAACTGAATTTTAATGTGCGTATTGTTATGTGTTTACTTTTCTACATTGGCTAGAGGTATAGGGGGAGGGTTGAGATCTCATAAACATGTTTAACCCTGCCGCAATTTTGCGCCTGTCCCAAGTCAGGAGCCTCTGGCCTTTGTTAGTCTTGGATGATATTTAATTTTAGTTTCTTGTGTATAATTCGGAGTTTAGTATGACGTCCATTATCACTGTACTAGTATACATATTTTTTAAGGGGCCAGCTGAAGGACGCCTTCGGGTGCGGGAGTTTCTTGGTACATTGAAGACCCATTGGTGGCTTTCGGCTGTTGTCTACTCTATGGTCGGGTTGTTGTCGCTTTGACACATTCCCCATTTCCTTTCTCAATTTTATTAAACTAGTTTTATGGGATCTCTATTATCACTCTTTAATCTTTAATAATTAGCCACTGAAATGATCAAACATACAATGAAATAAGAGCAGGAAAACTATTTAATGATATAATAGCTATTAGTATGAGTTATTGCTCATTGTTGAAGCTGTTCAGTGAGCTTATTTAGTTGCTTATATGCATGTCATATGGACTATAGTGGATAGCTGTCTCATTGGCAACTATACTATATCTCCTTCTTGATATTGAATTGCTAAACCTGTCAATATGCATTGGCATGCCATTTTGCACTTTGACATCAGTGCATGGATATCATTTAGATCATTGTTGAATAGAAATTTACACAGTACATGAAGACATAATTTTTTGTCATGTACTGTGAATTTAGAAATTATTCAGTGCCCAATTATTATTGCAATTTTCAAAGAATCAACCAAAATGCAAGATTAAATATTGAGATTTCAGGAAAAGCTACAGATAAATCAGTTTTCAAATGTAACTTGTTATTATCTGATACATACCCAGTTGCTATTATTTGCATTATGAAATCCATTTAATATAATGAATTTATATTATAATAATTTACATCTTTCCAAAAACAATACCATTGCTGATGCAATGAAAGAACAACAACAGTATAATTACATCCTTTATAAATTACTTATTAAGTTAACAAGAAAAGCAATTTCTGAACTTGTACACTTTGTAAATACATATCAAAATATAAAAAAAGTTGAGTGTGAAATAACACTTTCCATTAAAATCCTGTCCCAGAATCCTTTTTTATAATCAATCATGGTTTCACAAATTATGTTATATTTCCATGTTGTAAAAGAAGTCAATGGGTATAATATAGTACTAGACCACCTCAATTATATCCTAGCTTATAAAGCTTAATTAATAATGATAGAAAGATGTATATATCTCAATATAAGGAATAGGAAAAAAAGTTCAATGCCAAACGGCACTCGTAGACATTTAACATGTTTAATGATTTAGACACAATACAATGTGTTTGCTTACTAGTTCAAATATTCCAATGAAAACAATTTTTTTCACAATCTAATAATCTAATAAAACCTTAAAATAAATAATGTTAAGAAATCTTTGCATATTGTAAGAACATGAAGAACATTAACTTAATAAAATGGGTTTCTTTATCGCTCTACATGTTATTTTAGGATTTTAGTTTTCTAAAATGAAATTTACTGCTTTCTTTAGAAAAAGATAAAAAGAAGCGATAAAGCAGCTGCTGAACATGAAAGGTACACATTCTGGTTGTAGGTCATTGGCTTCATTACACAATTATTTGTGTTTAATGTCTTCCGAAATTAAATTGCTTCTATCTTTAAACTGCTAATGTTTTCATTCAATGCCAGCATCCCTCAATTTTGGACATGTTGATTTATGTGTTATAACTGTAAATTCAGAAATTATTGTGTTCATTTATTATTATTTTGATTGTCTGAGAAATAAACATATCAACACTCTTGGTTATGTAGGCAGTAAAACTCTTGTGGAAGTTACCCCTGTGAGATGATAATGAATAATTCATGAATATGCATGAACATTTCATGAACTGTTCATGAACAGATTTCATGAACAGTTCATCATATCTTCATGAACATTTGATGAGCAATTCATGAACTGAAAATCGACAGTAATGTTCATGAACTTTAATGTTCATGAACAATTCATGAACAAGAAAGGTTCATGAGCATTTAAATGTTCATGAACAACAATGATCATGAACCCTTTCTTGTTCATGAATTGTTCATGAACTTTGTTCATAAATTGTTCATGAACATTGAAGTTCATGAACACTTAAATGTTCATGAACCTTTCTTGTTCATGAATTGTTCCAGTAGATTCCACTGGAATTATCACTGGTAAATCCACAAACTGATTAACTAATATAAAAATTATGTGTGATATATAAACTTCTCTTCCTTTCTGTAATTCAAAACTTGCTGTCTCTGTATTTCCAACAATAATTGCTGAATAAAGGTATTAAAATGGAGTCTGCATAAAATCTGTTTCATATCATTGCTGGCAGCTCATATTTAATCCCCTAAAAGTACAAAAATATCCACAAAGAATCAATTGTTCAAGAGGTAATGATTGTATGAAGCAATACATTCAATAGAAACAGCATTATGCATCTTAAATTGCATTGGAAGTTTAAGTTAAACTCAAATTTAGTACCCCCCCCCTCTTTATCCCTTGAAGATGAAACTGGCGACTTAAATTATTATTAACGTTTCACCAATTTAATTTACGATGAATATTATTCACACAATTTAATTTCTACATATCAGATTATCATATATACCCATGTACCATTTACATGTCAGATTACGATATGTCTGTTATGAATGTGACAACAATATATCAATTTATCATTCTTCATTAATTTATTGTCTGCCTAAACTTTCTGATGTTTTGCTCAGATTAAAATCCTAAATGTTTTATATTGCCTCAACAAATTGTATTTCATAATCATTATATGTTAAATCAAATACTTATCTGAAAACATCTGCGTTTGGATTCTCCATTTTTGTTATCCAGCGTAATCATATGACGTCATATTTGCAAGTGCGTTTAAGTCAAGGTGTCAATCTCGTCCCATATAATATCGGCCCGAAGTTGATTCGTCCCTGTTATGGTATTTCAGTGAACTTCTCAAAATCGGTCGACCGTTGGACTACGGAAACAGCCGATTTGCGGGGTTTGCCGGTTTGTAGAAATTTAAAATCACAAGAGTTACTTCCCCTTAATATGGGTGTTTGAAAATGTTTTGAAAATGTATTTCACTTTCATTAAAATATACGTTTTCCTTTTAAAATTTTAGTTTTGTATATAATATCTATCTTAAAATACAGCTACAACTTCTATTTCATCTTATTTTATTTTTTTATTTTGCAGGAATAAAAAAATAAAAACACCATACATTTATGATATTTCACGAATAATTATGTAAAATGTTCTACTCTGAACGGTCGAAACGGTACCTATGATACTCATTTATACGTGTGATGTAAGTTATAAATGTTACACCTAGTGATTCATCAAAACTTCATGAACATTCATAAATACTTTTAATGAACATTTCATGAATTTTTATGAGCAGCTAGTGATTCATCAAAACTTCATGAACATTCATAAATACTTTTAATGAACATTTCATGAATTTTTATGAGCAGCTAGTGATTCATCAAAACTTCATGAACATTCATAAAATACTTTTAATGAACAGTTCATGAATTAGATTCATGAACCTTCATTTATGAATTATTTATGAATTTTCATGTACCATTCATGAACATTCACGAACCATTCATGATAGTTCATGAAGTCATGAATTTCTTCTCGCCGGGGTAAGCTTAAGTGTCTTTTAAGTTTTGGAAATACTAAGTATGCACCAGCTTACTATCCTATTCAATCCCTATTATAGGACATACCTATTGTATGTACATTGTTTTGTCGATTTGTTCTTGTGGTGAATTTAACATTCATGAAATACTTGCCACTGGACCTTAAGCAACCAGCAATCATTGCCATTGAGGAAAAAGGGCAAATATACAATATCATTGATTAATGGGTTTTCTATAAATGCTTCATATTAACTAAATTAATTTTATATATATAAGCTATCAAAATATAGAATTGAAGTTTATACTTTTTGGCCAAAGCTATCCTGTTGCACAATACATTCATAAAGGCTTAATACGAATTGGTTCATGCAAATTTCAATTTCAATATTTTAGGAGTGGTTTCTTTGAGCAATTAAACCTGATGTGAAGAAAAAAAATACATATACAGGATATCAAATTACTTTTGTTTAACATGTTTAAGGCAGCAACCATTTGATTTTAGGGGGCGATAGATTTTTTTTCCTGACAAATTAATTTTTTGGCGACAAAATTTTTTTTCCAAAAAAATCCATAGCCCCCCCCCCCCCCCCCCCCCCTAGAAAATCAAATGGTTTCTGCCTAATGATCTCATATATATATATTCTTAGTGGAAGTTGATTTATATAAATGATGAATATGTTTAGGTCCTTAGTCATATAATTAATACTGATTACATATGACAATTGATTATTTTATCAGTAGGAATAATTTATCTTGCACAGTTATTAAGATTTCAAACAGTAGAGTTATAGTAATAATTCATCGATAATAAGCATTGGTGTCTTCTTAGTCAACGAAAGTTATGTTTTAAGAAATAATAATATACTGTGATATATGGAAATTTGGTATGCATTTTTACAGAGTGAATATACTGTTCTAAACTGAATAATTACAAGACATCGATTACAGGGAGGGACTGAATTTAGGGTTGATACTGTTGAAGGTCAAGTATTTCACTGCTTGAAATTTTGTCATCTATTTCATTCTTAAAAGAACACATTGATAAAAAATATCTGAATTTATTTTAAGGTGTATTTATGATTTTACCCCAAAAAGCCATGCCACGAGTTGCCTGGATCATTGCTTAAGGCAGATAAGCCATCTGATTTTCATATCTTTTTTCTTTCACATATGTGTCCTCAAAGTGATCTAATGTAATTGGAAGTTTCAGAGAAACCATTATATAGATAAGTAAATAGATTGCCTTTGATATAAGTCTTTAACAGACTTGACCATGGATCCAAGATCAATACCCACAAATGCCAATATCTTATGTCGGTTTGTCTTCCTATTTGTCAATCTTGCGTGGAGAAACTTAATATCTGACGTTTAATTTGGCTTTTGACTGGAAAGGAATATAATTTTGTGTGAAAATTACATCCTTCAGTAATCTGATCATCGTATAAACTTCTTATTGCTATATTCTGTACACTATATTTCTCATCCTTAAAACCGCTGACACCATGTTGTAGTGACATTCGACCAGTACATTTATCTCGGGTTAAGAAGTTATATCTCCTTATATAAGAGGGTCTGAATGGGGTTACATCATAGCGAAAATTATCAATATTAGCACTAAAAAATAAAGAAAGTAGAAAGGAAATAAAAAAAAGAGATTAAATGAGGTGAAAAAATATAAAGAATAGAGAATGCCAGATGGGCAAATTAAACAAATGAAAAATAGAGAAAATGGCCTAAAAATTTAAAGTATGCAGAAATTAAGGACACATCAGGACCCTCATAAAAGATGAAAGTATTGATCATAGAATAAGGATGGGTTTGTTAAGTATCATAAATGGTCACACATACAAAGCTAGAGATCATGATGTTCTATAGGCTTGACTCAAGACCAAAGACAGCTATTACTGGGAGGCTTTATTACATTAAGTACCAGTAGTATTATACCATGTGAGGCTCATAATTGTCTATAGATTTTACACTTCAATAAAATGTTGCTACCAATCCTTAAAAAAGATCCCCTGTTTCTTATTTTCGTATAAATAAAAAGAAAAAGAAATCTACGAAAGTTTATCCAGGGGCGTAAAGAGGAAGGGGGGTATATATGCAAGGAAGAACGCGAAATAAAATTGCCATTTCACAATGATTGAAAAATTAAAAAGTTCTTGCACATTGATCTCTTTTCTATTTTCATGAAACAGGGTGAATAAAGAACCTCTTTCATGACTGCACGTGAAATAAAAATGGCAAAACAGGTTGCACGAAAATAACCCTTTACCACCCTCTTTATACATCAGGTTGATAACTAATTTTTTTTTTATTCAAAGCTTTAATCGTTAATTATATAAAAGACAATTTCTATAAGATGCATTCCATACAAAACTTGCTATCATTTTTTTTTAAACAATTAGGTAAACACACAATATTTTACATAATCAGTGCCATAATATGTTGGCAGAATAATTAAAAATGAAAAATGTTGTAAAGTACTTAATTAGCATTAACCTTTGAAAACTAGTGTTCTTATCATAAAAAATCTTGGAAATATTTAGGTCTTTAGGTTTTTTCTATCAGATATTTGGCAATATAACAAAACTGTGTGTTAAAATTGACGACCTTTTATATAATTTATAGGTTTGTAATCCTCCCCCAACTTTCTGGTTATTAGTTTAAAAATTTCCTATAAATGTTGGCAAAACAGACCCTGAGGGCTGTACAGCCAATCAAGGTCATTAAAATCTCCCATCATCAGCAAAACAGATGAGCAAACAAGCCAAAGTTATGCAATTTAAATGCTAACCTGCAATAGGTCAGAAGACATTAAGAATTTATAATTTGGATAACAAACATTAATTTTTTGGCATGGCCTCATAATTATTAGATTGACACCTCAGAGTATACAATATTCTATTTAAAAATTATAATTGATTTTCCAGCCTTATTGAAAGAGCACCCTATGAGATGATTGTAATACAGCTAGTGCATGTGGCAGATAGTGAAAGAGATAGGGGGTGAAGGGGTCAGAACCCCCCTTTTTTGGATGATCAATACTTTTGAACATATAGATGGAACCCTCCTTTATCCTGGTTTAGATACCCCCTTTTATGAATGGTTGGGTCCACTGCTTGTCACCATTTTGATCAGGATATATATATTTTTAGCATTGAATAGGGAATGGGAATGTCACCTAACTAATTCAGCTCACCACACTTTTTATACGCCCATCGTCTTTTAGACGGGACGTATTATGGTATACCCTTGTCCGTCCCTCCGTCGTCCACACTTCGGACAATAACTCAAAAACACTTTCACCAATTTCCATGAAACTTAAATGAATTGTTTATATCTATTGACGTAAGCTCCCTTTCATTTTTTTTAAATTTCAGATTTTAAGTTTTGGATTTATGGGGCTTTATTCATAAAAAAGGGGGATTTTCAACACTTCGGACAATAACTCAAAAAGACTTTCACCAATGTCCATGAAACTTAAGTAAATTGTTTAGATCTATTGACGTAAGCTCCCTTTCGTTTTTTTTTAATTTCAGATTTTAAGTTTTGGATTTATGGGGCTTTATTCATAAAAAAAGGGGGATTTTCAACACTTCGGACAATAAATCAAAAAGGCTTTCACCAATGTCCATGAAACTTTGTTGAATTGTTTATGTCTATTGATGTAAGCTCCCTTTCAATTTTTATAAATTTCAGATTTTAAGTTTTGGATTTATGGGGCTTTATTCATAAAAAAAAGGGGGATTTTCAACACTTTGGACAATAACTCAAAAAGGCTTTCACCAATGTCCATGAAACTTTGGTGAATTGTTTATATCTATTAATGTAAGCTCCCTTTCAATTTTTATAAATTTCAGATTTTACATTTCCGTGTTATGAATTTTTATCCTTAAAAAATGGGGGATTTTCCAATTTTGGGACAATAACTAACACTTTCACAAAATTTTATGCAACTTTGATAAATTGTTTATATCTATTGACATAAGCTCCCTTTCCATTTTTATAAATTTTAGATTTTACGTTTTCTTAAGTAATGAATTTTTATACTTAAAAAAGAGGGATTTTATGAAACTTTGGTGAATATATTAATGTAACATCCCTTTTGATTTGTATATATATTTCTAGTTGATCATATAAATTCATTTAAAGCAAAAAAGACAAGTTAAAAGAGCAACGGGCGTATCATGCGCTAAAGCGCAGCCCTTTATTATGGTGACACAGAAAAGTTTCCTAATACTCAAACCATATTCCCAACCCTGTCTTGGTTACATCTCCTGTTTCTATGGTAAAAGTGAAACAAAGATATTGTAGTTGAGTTTGTAAAATCAATTTCTAATTAGCATGACTGGCATAAGAACCCACATTAAAGCAAATGTGCTATATTTGAACCTTTTACATGAAAAGAAAGACATTAGAAATTATAATTACAAACTATAAATAATATCAAATGAAAGTTGAAAAGAAATCTGGATAATTTTCAAATGTAGTTTCTTTGAAATATAAAAAGTACATATGTATGCAATTTAGTGGGTTGTTGGGAGGTAAATTTATAAATTCCTCAGTGAGATTTCTCAACTTTAGATGTCTGCAGGAAACTAGTTTGATCTCTATAAATATAAAACAGTTGATTTTATATACATTTTTAGCTCACCTGACCTGAAAGGTCAAGTGAGCTTTTCTCATCACTTGGCGTCCGTCGTCCGTCGTCTGTCGTCCGTCGTCCGTCGTCCGTAAACTTTTACAAAAATCTTCTCCTCTGAAACTACTGGGCCAAATTCTACCAAACTTGGCCACAATCATCCTTGGGGTATCTAGTTTAAAAAATGTGTGGCGTGACCCGTCAAACCAACCAAGATGGCCGCCATGGCTAAAAATAGAACATAGGGGTAAAATGCAGTTTTTGGCTAATAACTCAAAAACCAAAGCATTTAGAGCAAATCTGACATGGGTAAAATGGTTGATCAGGTCAAGATCATCTGCCTTGAAATTTTCAGACAAATAGGACAACCTGTTGTTGGGTTGCTGCCTGTGAAATGGTTATTTTAAGGAAATTTTGCAGTTTTTGGTTATTATCTTGAATACTATTATAGATAGAGATAAACTGTAAACAGCAATAATGTTCAGCAAAGTAAGACCTACAAATAAGTCAACATGACCAAAATTGTCAGTTGACCCCTTAAGGAGTTATTGCCTTTTATAGTCAATTTTTAACAACTTTTCGTCTTTTTTTGTAACTTTTCTAAAAATCTTCTTCTCCAAAACTACTTTGCCAAATTTAACCAAACTTGGCCACAATTATCATTGTGGTTTATAGTTTAAAAAATGTGTCCGATGACCCAGCCTGCCAAGCAAAATGGCCGACATGGCTAAAATTAGAACATAGTGGTAAAATGCAGTTTTTGCTTTATATCTTTGAAACTAAGACATTTAGGGCAGATCTTTCAAGATTTAAATGTCCATCAGAATAAGATATATCCCCTCACAAATTTTGAGTTGAATCGGACAACCTGTTGTTGGGTTGCTGCCCTAAAATTGGTGATTTTAAGGAAATTTTGCAGTTTTTGGTTATTATCTTGAATACTATTATAGATAGAGATAAACTGTAAACAGCAATAATGTTCAGCAAAGTAATATCTACAAATAAGTCAGCATGATCAAAATTGTTAGAGGACCCCTTAAGGAGTTATTGCCCTTTATAGTCAATATTGAACAACTTTTCGTCATTTTTGTCAAACTTGTATAAAAATCTTTTCTAAAACGACTTGGCCAAATTTAACCAAACTTGGCCACAATCATAATACTAGGGTATCTATTTTAAAAAAAAGTGTCTAATGACCCCGCCTACCAACGAAGATGGCCGACATCAGTAAACACATTAACAGGTGAGCGACACAGGCTCTTGAGAGCCTCTAGTTTTAAAGAAACTGTCTCATAATCAATATATAACGGGTTTCATGTCATTATTTTAAAACTTTAAAGCAGCAAATATTTAAAATTTACCAATAAACCACACAAGGTTGTATGTGTGAGAAGTACAACGAAGTCATTCTCTTTATAGAATTATAGAATCATCTTTTGATGGAGAGATTTTTGTATTTTAGGATGGTACAAATAGTCAGCGAGAAAATAAGTGGTCAATATTTTTCAGTATTTTTTGTTTTTTTCGCCGCCTATGCTGTATAGGTTTTCTCATTGCTGAAGACTTTAAGGTGGCCTATAATTGCTTATATCCACTCCATTAGAACTTTGCTAGATAGTTGTTTCATTGACAAAGATATTCATTATTTATGATGTATATCGGGCCCGAGAACACAGTTATCTCGTAGTGCATTTCTTTTAGACCATAAATTCAAATTAAAAAAATCGCACCTGCTCTTTCTCAAAAAGATTTTCACAGTGTAGTGTACTACCAGTGAGACAAATAATATCAAAATTTTAGAAACTTCTACCAGCTCTAACTCAAAATATTGACAATTCTGTGTTAAGGGGATGTAAAATTCATTTTGACAGCTTCAGACGTGATAAAATTTGACCTTTTTCAACTGGACCAAATCACTACTTAACAAAGATTCAGCACTCAAATTTTTTGAACATGTAATTACATCCCCCTACTTAATATTTCATGCATTTAATATCAAGAAATAAATTGGGAAAGTGTATTAAATAAAACATGCAAGTTATACACTGTTTACTCTAGGGACTATATTCGTAGACAACGAAAACCGAAGGACGATAACTGTGTCCTTGGACCATATTGTTACCTATAGTTGTTAATTTCTGTGTAACTTGGTCTCTTTTGGAGAGTTGTCTCATTGGCACACTGATATTATATAATTAAATCTTTGCTGGAATTTAAATTTATCAGAACAAAAGAACAAGCACATTATCTCCCTGATGTTATATAATATCTGAGCGTATATCATTTGTTCTTTTTTTCAATTGTTATGTATACATTTCTAGTTTTGAATGATTGCAGAGTATATTTCTTTAGATTGATTTAATACCTATACACTGCATTCCAATTGATTTACATACTGACCCATGTTGCATCATTGACATGTAAATAAAATCATCTCTTTTGCATTTTACATGTTTTATGTATGTCTGGGTAGTTTTAAATCCTTTAATATCATGTATTTTATTTAAACTTATAGAAATATTTATGGAAGAACCACTTATGTCGGCTTAAATGTTATGTTCATGATGTCTGTTTTAAAGAATAAGAGTATGTAATTTACGAGATTTACCTCAAAGTATACAGAAATAAATCTTATTTGGAGGAGTTACAACAAAAAAAGAAACAAATCTGCTTCGTTAATTAAAATTCGTTAGATAAGAGATATTTCTTGATCTCAACACAAGTGATGTCAGAAACTTCTGACATTTTACTGTCATGTTTTTGATAACCCAGTAATGTGATTGGCCCGATTTACTAGTAGAATAATTGGCAGAGCATCCTTTTTTCTTCAGTTTTTATGAACTCCTTGGTATGTGAAATAGCGGCATGATATTATTACAAATCTTCCCGATTTCAAATTTGTCAATAAAATGTCAGCTGCTTGTTTAAGCAGACGACATGACTTGGTCTGATTCAAAGTAAGACAACATCTGAGGTGCTATATATAGGTTTAATTTAAATTCTAATGAATTTTTTGTTTCAGACAATTTTATTGGAAACAAATGAAAACACACATTTAGAGATTTAGATGCTTTTTAAACAGCTCTTATTTATTTATGAAAGTGTCATGATCAATTTCAAAAGAATGATCAACCTGAGAATAAGACATTCTTTTAATTGATGTATTTTGCATTATTAATATGTTTTTATACCACCCCAATTTTTTGTGGATTGTATAATGGTACGATGTTGTTGTCTGCGTCGTTGTCGTCGTCTGAAAAGACACATTCGTTTCCAGACAATAACTGTTAAGTTTTAAGTGAATGGATCTCTACGAAATATTTTAGTGAAGGTTCAATACCACAAATGAAGGTTGGGATTGATTTTGGGGATGAGGGACCAAATTGTTTATGAATTACGGGGCCCAAAAGGGGCCAAAAACAAGCATTTTTCTAGATTCAGGATATTAACTTGTGTATCAGTATTTCAATTGCTTTCAAATTATACCCCAATGTTTCATACCATAAGTAGAAGGTTGAGATATATTATAGGGGTTTATGGGGCCAACAGTTTAGGAATTAGGGACCAAAAATAAGCATTTTTCTAGTTTCCAGACAATAACTTGTATGTTAGTGTATGGTTCTCTCTGACATTGTACCACAGGGTTCCATATAACATAGGGAAGGCTGGGATTGAGTTTCTTGGGTTTCATAATTTTTTTTCAAAATCTTTTAGATTTTGATTTCAATTGCACCAGGGTTTCCGCTGGCGGTCGCCATTTTCGCAATTATTGCACAGTATTACGCAATAGATTTGTAAGATCTTTGACCACATTTATTTTGTGTCAGAAACCTATATTATGTAATAAAATATGATCACATTCCAAGTTCTGACAGTAACAAGCTTGAATATTGTGTCCAAATTTGCCCCAACTGTTCAGTATTCGACCTCTGCGGTCGTATCAGGCTGCACTCAGCGAAGCATTTTATTAAAGCATCATTTACTGTTTTATATTAGACAAAAATTTATATTAAAAAGGTTTTTTTTTGCATTTATAGATTCCTATAAGCTTTTTTTAAGTCATGGATACTGTTTTGAATAGGACAAATGGAGATGCAGTCAGTAACTTATACTTTAATAAGAATTCAAATCGGTAAATGACTGAAATATCAAAAGACAGCCATAGGATTATCAACATATGGGCTTTCAGAGGCAGATTTTAATAACAGGGGGTCTCTGACTCATAGAAAAAACAAATCTCTTATATAGAACCCCTTGCAGACCTTCTTCAAACCTGTAAACAAAGTTCGCGAAATCTATTTTTCCCTGGTGGTCCTTTAAGAAAATCTGCTGGTCCTAACAATTAATATTGATTCTATTGAAAAATACTAAAATTGTGTCAATCCTATGCAAAATTTTGGTGGTAAAAACCTGAGGACCACTGTCCACTTTTCGCAAATTCTGCTGTAAAGCCTTTAGTACTAGATCACATACTATATTTTCTATGAGTAGAATATATCTGATGTTGTTATGGAGTTGCTTGTTTTATTTTCAACTTAAGGCCTATAATTTGGCAGTTTTTTATTACCAAAAAGAATTAATTTATACATTAAATATGGTCAACTGTAAGTCAAGGGCTAAGACATGTTTATTTTGAACTTTGCCCTATTAAAATCTTAGATTATCAGTTAATGGGGCATTGGGGAAATCAGACCCTTATATAAAATTATTGATCAAGACATTAATCTAAGGACACTCAGAAACATAATGGGGTCTGAAACAGTATTAAGAAATCATTTGATAACATTAAATTAGTCATTAATTGACTACAAAACAGTATTAGATTCCTAACAGGTAATGTGCCATCACATTCAATAATATGGAAATAAGTAGCAGGATATTGCTTTTAGATCATTATCTTAGCATCTCTCTGAGGGAGAAAAAACTCTTTATGTGCAAATTATGACTTCCCATGTTACATAGAATTTGCTTTATATTTCACTAAATTACAACGAGTTAATAGTCTCACAATTTGTTTTAGAGCTATAAAACATTGTCTTCTTGGCACAGAATCTTAATAATAACAAATTACAAGAAAAATTAAGGTTTTAAGGTGTGGTTTCATCGATTTATCAAGGTAAAAATAGATTAAATGTTATGAAAACATTGCAATGTTTTTGTCTATACTTAATTCTTTATTCTAGCTGGCTTTAGATTGATTTTGCACTAATACAAACTTTTAATGAACTGTATGGTATTACTTATTGCAAGAAGTAGGATTTATCAAGAGATATAGAAGTTTTCTATCATGTTGTTCTATAATGATTTTGTTTTCAATTTCAAATTGTGTGGATTTTTGATGATTTAGCAGTAAGTTAAGGCAAGTACAATGTACATTTATATATATGCATTAGGCAAAGAAAACAATTTAGGGTTACATCAGTTAGGAAGGTAATAATTGATAAAAATGCGTAGAGATTTTGTAAAATGGGTTAAGGGAGCCATCAATTGAAATAAAAGTTGGATAAATGGAAAAATCTTAGGGGCGCAACTCAACACGAAACCAATATACCAGAACATTAAAGTATGGAACAAAGTCTTTTTTTTATTAGAATTAAAATTGAGAATGAAAATGGGGAATGTTTCATTTTTGTCGAGCCTTCGACTTTAGTAGAAAAAGCGAGACTAAGCGATCCTACATTCCGGCGGCGGCGGCGGCGTCGTCCACAAATATTCACTCTGTGGTTAAAGTTTTTTTTAATTTTAATAACTTTCTTAAACTATACTGCATTTCTACCAAACTTGGACAGAAGCTAGTTTATGATCATAAGATATAGTATCCAGATGTAAATTTTGTAAAAATAAAATTCCATTTTTTCCGTATTTTACTTATAAATGGACTTAGTTTTTCTGCGGGGAAACATTACATTCACTCTGTGGTTAATTAAAGTTTTTAAAGTTTTAATAACTTTCCTAAACTATCCTTGGTTTGTACCAAACTTGGACAGAAGCTTGTTTATGATCATAAGATAGTATCCAGAAGTAAATTTTGTAAAAAAATAAATCCATTTTTCCGTATTTTACTTTTAAATGGACTTAGTTTTTCTGCGGGGAAACTTTACATTCACTCTGTGGTTAAAGTTTTTAAAATTTTAATAACTTTCTTAAACTATCCTGGGTTTGTACCAAACTTGGACAGAAGCTTATTTATGATCATAAGATAGTATCCAGAAATAAATTTTGTAAAAAGATAACTCCATTTTTTTCTGTATTTTACTTTTAAATGGACTTAGATTTTCTTCCAGTTAACATTACATACAGTCTGCAGTTAAAGTTTTCAAAACATTTATTAGATTCATTAACTATCAAAATTTTTTACCAAACTTGGACAGAAGCTTCTTCCAATCATAAGATAGATAATCAAGAGGAATATTTTTATTGATTTTTTTCCTCATTTTTGTTGAGCCTGTGATTTACAGCAAAAGTAGGCGAGACACTGGGTTCCGCGGAACCCTTACAAATTTTTAATTATTTACTTTTACCATTCAGAATTATGGTGTGCTGGTGTTTTTTACCACAGGGGTTGTGTATGCGTCTAGTGCAGTGGTAGAGTTAATACTATATCACTGCCGCTGGCTAACTCACTTGTGGGTGAAAAGAAAGTCGAGTGTGTAAATCTTTCCTGCCAGTACAAAGCCTCTACACTATCCAAGACTTCTACAGTGCCTCCTCGCGACAGCACACGGTAACTAGGTTTTATTATCCTAGGCGTCATCTGTAGAGGATCTCGGAGCAGCAAGGGCCCCAGAGATGAAGTGTGTAGGCCCACCGGCGTGTGGACAAGCCCTAGCACTCATCATCCTTGCCCCAGCTATGGGTCAAATAGTATCACTGCCTTGTGATTGGATTCTTGAATCAAAGGCTATGGAAGTAAATCCAGACAGAAAATCCGGGTAGATGGAACTCGATAGCAACAGCAATCGTCTAAGGGATGGAAACCCCTACAGAAAAGCTGCCGGTCCTCCGGTCACATGGGGTTAAGCGTAGGGTTAATCCCCCTGCCTTGGAAAAAAATATTGATTACAGAAACGACTACAATAGCCAATACTCTTTCTCGTCACAGACTGGAGGAAGAACATATTTTTAATCGAAAACAGCAGATGATGCGAATTCCGATGGAGCTGTTTTCAAACAAACTCACCACCAGAATAGGCACATATGGAATGTAAGAACACTATACCAAAGTGGTAAATGTGCACAAGTAACAAAAGAGATGGATAGATACAAGATCGAAATTCTAGGACTAAGTGAAGTTAGATGGAACACATCAGGCATGACAAATTTGAATACAGGCCACACCATCATATATTCCGGAAACACCAAACAAAATGACCCACACAAAAAGGGAGTTGGATTTCTAATAACGAAAAGATCTAAAACAGCTTTGCTGGAGTGGAATCCCATCTCGCCAAGAATTATCACAGCACGCTTTAACTCACGTTTCCAAACCACCCTGATAC
Source organism: Mytilus edulis (assembly GCA_019925275.1). Taxonomy (NCBI): domain Eukaryota; kingdom Metazoa; phylum Mollusca; class Bivalvia; order Mytilida; family Mytilidae; genus Mytilus; species Mytilus edulis. Next base: position 61,132,743 of record CM034361.1, read on the forward strand.
AAGTATATGCCCCAACCAATGGTGCAGATGACTGTGAAAAGGAAGACTTCTACCACTCATTACAAACAACTATAGAAAAAGTGCCAAAAAGAGACCTATTGGTACTTATGGGTGACCTAAATGCTAAGGTTGGATCAGAAAGAAAGGAATGGGATAGAGAAATCGGCCCCTATGGGATAGGAAAAATGAACGAAAACGGTGAACTGTTTGCAGACTTCTATGCTACCAACAACCTTGTCATAGGAGGAACACTCTTCAAACACAAGAACTGCCATAAGGTAACCTGGGTGTCACCAGCAGGAAATGCAGAAAACCAAATAGACCACATAACTATTTCTCAGAGATGGAGGTCTTCACTGCAAGATGTAAGGGTAAAAAGGGGAGCAGATGCAGCATCAGACCATCATTTAGTTATAGGGTCAATAAAGATGAAACTTTTAGCCCAAAAAAAATCAGTTGTCAAAAGAAGAAAGTTCAATGTTAGGAAGCTGAAAATACCAAACATAAGAAAAGAATTCAAAATATCTCTTCAAAATAGATTCTCAGCTATAAGTGACCTGGATATAGAGGAGAATGATATTAACAACACATGGGAGCAGACAAAAATGTAATACTAGAAACATGTGAGGAAACATTAGGAAACATGCAGTATAAACGCAAAAACTGGATGTCAGATAATACATGGGTTAAGGTTGAAGAACGGAGAAAAGCCAAAGAAAAAGTCTTAAATGCCACCACAAGACAACAAAAAAGACAAACACAAGACCTTTATAGAGAGAAAGACAAAGAAGTGAAGAAGAACTGTAAACAGGATAAAAGAAACTATGTTGAACAATTAGCACAAGAAGCAGAAATTGCATGTAGCAAAGGAGACATAAAATCTCTCTACAACACAACTAAACAACTAAGTGGAAAAAGATCGAACTCAAATGCTACAGTTAAAGATAAAAATGGCAATGTGATAACAAAAATTGAAGAGCAATTAAAACGATGGAAAGATCATTTTGAAGAAGTGCTAAACAGACCCCCTCCAACAGACCCACCTAACATCGAAGGGAGACATGTCCTGAATATCAAGACAGGAGATATAACTAAAACAGAGGTAAACACTGCAATAAAACAACTAAAGAATGGGAAAGCAGGAGGGATCGACAACATACCCCTGAAGCTATAAAGGCAATGGATAACATATGTATTGATAAACTTCACAACTACTTAACAAAATATGGAATGACGAACATATACCTGATGACTGGCGTAAAGGAATCCTCATTAAAGTACCAAAGAAAGGCGACAAATCAATCTGTAGCAACTGGAGAGGAATTATTTTGCTTTCCATTCCTAGCAAAGTCTTATGTCACATCATCCTACAGAGGTTAAAGAAAGAAGTTGATAAGTTACTAAGAGACGAACAGGCCGGTTTCAGACAAGAGAGATCATGCATTGACCAATTTGCCACATTAAGAATCATCATCGATTAAACCATTGAATGGCAGACATCCCTATACTTAACGTTTGTAGATTTCGAGAGGGCCTTTGATAGTATAGACCATCAAGTACTTAGACATTATGGAATACCCGAAAAAATCATAACCGTCATCCAACAGCTCTATGACGGTTTTACATGTCAAGTGAGCCATGCAGAGACTCTGACAGATCCATTTCCTGTATCAACGGGTGTCAGACAAGGATGTTTACTTTCCCCTCTCCTTTTTCTAATAGTGATAGATTGGGTGAGTCGGAAATCGTACAATACTCCATTAGGTATTAAATGGACATTACAGTCATGCCTTGAAGACCTGGACTTTGCAGACGATATCTGCCAGCTTTCCCATTGCCATGAAGACTCACAAAAGCAAGCAACCAACCTTGAAACAACTGCAAAACAAGTAGGACTTTACATAAATGCAAAAAAGACAAAATCTATGAGGGTAAACACAAACCAACTTAACAAAACCAAAGTGAGAGATGCTGAAGTTGAAGATGTCAATGAGTTTACATATCTTGGAAGTGTCATAAGTACATCAGGTGGGACAGATGAAGACATCCAATCAAGAAAAAGAAAAGCTCAACAAGCCTTTGCTATCCTAAAACCAGTCTGGAGGAGCAAAGCGATCAGAACAAACACCAAAATCAGGATCTTCAATTCAAATGTAAAATTTATTCTTCTTTATGGGTCAGAAACTTGAAGACTGACAGCTGCATCTACAAAAACATTACAAGTTTTCATGAACAGATGCCTAAGAAACATCATTGGAATCAAGTGGCCAAACACAATCAGCAACAAAGAGTTATGGAAAAGGACAAGGCAAGAGCCAATAGAAAGAACGATAACAACACGAAGATGGAAATGGATTGGACACACTCTTCGTAAAAGCAACACAAATGTAACAAGACAGGCACTAGATTGGAATCCTCAGGGCCATCGTAAAAGAGGGCGACCAAAATCCACCTGGCGCAGAGATTTAACATCTGATCTTCAGAAAATTGGGAAAACATGGGGTGAAGCAAAGAAACTGGCAAAGGACAGGAAAAGATGGAAAGCTACAGTGGTCGCCCTATGTCCCCCATGGGACGAAGTGGATTAAGTCAGTAACTCATTCAGAATTATGGTCCTTGAATGACTTTGGTATATTGGAAAATGGCATTTTATGTTGTTTCTATTCTGATATTGTAACATATGAATTCTTCTACCAATGGTTTTCAATTTATGATATGCCTTTACTGAAGACAAAATGGAGTTCAATTTCAATTTCAATCACTTTTACTGTTCAGGAGTTGTGGTCCATGTCCTTTTAAATGGCACTTTATTTTGTTTCCTTGTGATAATAATAAACAACTTGACCAATTAATGCTTTTAAAATTTTAGACAGCAGAACTCAATTTTGATATTGGTAATTTTCACTTTTGCTGTCCAGGGTTTATGGTTCTTTATTGGTAGTAAAATGACACTTTATAATTTTTCTATACTATATCATCTGAACTGTTCATGCAATAGCCTTTAAATATAGACCATTTTACCATTGATCTTAAATTATAACATGCTGTTACTAATAAGAAAATGGTGGTCAAGTTTTATGTTAATGGTTTTCAATTTTGCCTATGAGGGATACATTGGAATAAAAATCATATAATAGATATAGGAAGATGTGGTGTGAGTGCCAATGAGACAAAGTTCTCTCCATCCAATAGATATAGGAAGATGTGGTGTGAGTGCCAATGAGACAACTCTCCATCCAAATAACAATTAATAAAAGTAAACCATTATAGGTCAATGTAAGGCCTTCAACACGGAGCCTTGGCTCACACCGAACAACAAGCTATAAAAGGCCCCAAAATTACTATTGTTAAACCATTCAAAAGGGAAAACCAACGGTCTATTGTCTATATGAAAAACAAGAAACGAAAAACACGTATAAATTACACAAACAAACGACAACTACTGTACATCAGATTCCTGACTTAGGACAGGTGCAAACATTTGCAGCGGGAATAAACGTTTTAATGGTACCAAACCTTCTCCCTTTTTCTGAAACAATAGTATAACATCACAACATAGAAAAACACACGATAAAATATCAATTGGAAGGCTTAACTCAATCAAAAAATGTAAATTAACACAGTATGAATTAATAAATTTTATCTGCGATACCTGAATGCATAGAATACATGGAATGTGGTAGGTCTAAAATGCCTGAGAGCCCCTATCAAAACTTGCTTCAAAATTGACAGCTCCTTCCTCAATGTTTCTATTGTATCAGATTGTTGGTGATGTATGATCTGCTATAGTATAAAAAGGAGGAGATGTAGTATGGTTGCCAATACCGACCATGCAAGGGCTTTATAGCCAGTCAAGGTCGTTAAAAACTTCCATCTTGTCAATGAGACATTTACTCTCTAGAGTAACTACTAGTATAGTTTAGAAATTATAGCCGACAATGCAACCTTCAACAATGATAAAAACATGTAGGTGTTAGTGACTTTCTAAATAAAATTCAAAAACAAGTCTTTTTAAAAAACTATGTGAATATTTATTTTGACGTCCACTTTTAAGTTGTATAAAAATTCAATTATTTTTGAATATGGATGTTGAACAATACAATTAAGAACTGAAAGATTATACTTACAAGAAAAGAATTTTGTATAGAGTTTGGTAAATTGGATTACTATTTTTTGTCTTAATGACTTTGTTAGCTCAAGGACAAAGGTAAATGCTCTGCTGCTAATTTAAAAACCAAAATATCAAGTGTCAATGAACTGCATGGAAACTGCATGTATGTGTTACTTGTATTAATCAGATATCTTGTATCTATACAGTTAATTTCTCTGACCTCTGATGCAATATCCTCTTCTTAGTGGAAGCAATGATGTGTTTATATAATAATTTAAAACTGATCCTATCTCTAAGGCTACTTCAGATATTGGCTAGATATGAAAACATAATTATTTTGGTTGTTGATATATATACATGTCTTTTATCTATGATGAACTGCTTTTTATACAACCATCAAAAATTTTTTGCATCTTATAATGCTATCATGAGGTCGTCACCTGCGTCGTCCATGAAGACGCATTTAGTGTCCGGACAATAACTTTAGTTAAAGTGAAAGGATCTCTATAAATTTTTACCAGAAGGTTCAATACCACTAAAGAAAGGTTGGGATTGATTTTAGGGGTTATGGTCCCAACAGTTTAGGAATTAGGGGCCAAAAAAATCATGCACTGATGGCACAGTTGTTCATTAAAGTTTAGTTCATTTTATGATTCAGAGTTTGGCCTGAATCCTATTCACTGAACTGAGGATACATTTTTGTTTAAGGGCAGGCTGAAGCCCTTCTCTGGATGGGGGATTTTTCACTGTGTTTAAGAGCCTTTGGTGGCCATGGGCTTTTGTCTGTTCTTTGGTCAGGTTGTTGTCTCTTTGACACATTCCCCATCTTCATTCTCAATTTTGATATAATCACAATTCAACTACTGTAAATTCTGAAATTATTGCATACATTTATTATTGCGATTTAATCATGTAAGACTTAAATGCGATTTAAATTTTTACGCTTTTGAGAAAAATTCTGTTAAATTCATATACAATATTTCAAAATGCGAGTTTAAATCATTGCGTTTACAACTCTGTTGCATTTTTCGCAATAATATAAACCTTGCAATAATTTCTGAATTTACAGTTATGTGTCACTAGAGGTTATGAGTTTGAACCCAGCAATTATCAGAAATATGAACAAAAAATAATGTAAACCATAACAGAACATTTGAAATACAATCAAAGGCAAAACTATGAAGTATAAATAATTTAAAGGATTGTCCAAATTTTTTCATCGGGTATTAATGCATGAAATATTTGTCACTGGATAATAAATAGTTTATTCTGTGCCTTCCAACATTATAACCTACAGATATTTGGTTAATATGCATTTAAATATTTTAAATATCTTCTGTAAAATTGTTTCATTATCTGATGAATGAACAAAGGTAATTTTGAATTGTTTTCAGATTTTACTTTTTATCTATGATCATGATGATGAGTTGATGTTCAGATTTCACTAACTTGTAATTCTTTACAATCTGATTTGAGAATCAATTCGTAAAAATCAGCTGATAAGCTGTGATTCAAAAGTGCTTTACACATCTGTTAGAAAAATTACTGAAGATGAAGGTTTATACAGCCTCCCAAAAATAAATACATTAATTACGTAAGTCGAGTTTCATTTTACTGTCTTTATCAAAGAAAAAAGCATATATCTTCCAAGATTAACTTTTCCTAAGGCATTTGATCTAAATTTACAGTCTTAATATCTACAGAAGCAGATTTGAATTAAGAATATCAATTTCTTAACACATCATTTAGAATTTCCTGTTTACACATGCTGGTTATTGTGCATCAATCAACATTGCAGGTATATTCTGCCTCAATCAGTATTTCTTTGAAATGATTTAAAAAAAAAATTGTTTTTATAGTTCTTAATACTTCTTTATCATGTGAAGGTTTTTCCATAGCTGGGGAAAGTTCATTCTTTAATTAAGTCTCCCTCAATGCATTAATTAAGTCTCCCTCAATGCATTAATTAAGTCTCCCTCAAGGCATTAATTAAGTCTCCCTCAAGGCATTAATTATAGATTGGTACAGACAACTGTCAGTCTAGATCTGACCTTTCATAAATTTCTATGTGCATAATCTACTATAAACCAAGTGCAATGAAAGCTGATAGAAGTATTCAGACCTGTTCACATTTTTCATCAGATTAATTTTTTTTTAGGTTTTTGCTATAAAAGCAAAACATCTTTTTTAATACTTAAAGTATAATAGAGACGTTCATTTACAATTATTTTAGTCAGTTTGAAAAGGGTTTACCTTTGCTTCAGAAGATTATCTTTTAGAATAGCTGTCTAATATATGTAAGGATAAAAGCATGAGACATATTGTCTGGATTCATTTATTTTTGTGGGTGACCAATTTTGTGGATTAAAGAAAAATTGCATTTTTGTGGATATATACTTGATGTTATTTACAAATTAAAGTCTACATACAATATTCTATAGAATATTTGCACTTCATTTAATTACATTTGTACTTACCTAGTAATATTTCATGTGGAGTGTCTCATTTCACCTTGACCTTTAACTTCAAGTTGAAAATAGTTTTTTTTTACATTTTAGTGTCTTGAAAAAAACTTTTTTGTCCTTTGGATTAGTGGAATAGTTATCATATATGACACTTAAATGCAGTATCTAAAGTTGATGTGCTGACTACCACCAAGTACTACTACTGACCTTGATCTTTGACCTTCAAGTTCAAATGATAGTATTTTGTGTGTTCATATCAAGCCTAATGTATTCTTGCAGCTTGTCATGGCAAAACATTGTCAATGCAACTAAGGATTTGCCCCCTTTGTTTGAATCGTGGCCTATAATAGTTATAGTAAGTTTTTAAATATCTCAAAAATTGAATCTGATCCCCATATAATTTATTGTATTGTCTTGAAAAGACCTTTCCAGTTGACTATATGTTTACTAAATTGACTTTCAGAAATAAAAGGGAGACATTGATGTTTTGGTTCACAAAAACAGTTCTATACCTATATAAAGATACACTCTACATTTTCTGTTCTAACTATAGTTTTATAGTCATAACAGTTAAAAGTTGTATTTACCATTTTGTAATTTTTAGGTTGTAGATATTTTTGTTGACAATGGATTCTTCTCCAGAAGAAACTACAGTAGAATTAGAACAAGTATTTATTGTGACCCCGACAAGTGAGAGAACTCCAGAAATCCAATCAGAATCATCAGCATCATCACCACCTAATACACACAACGGCATAGAGAAAAGTGGACATCTTTATTTCAGCAAAATAAATCCAAAAGTTTTAGATCTAAAACAGAATGGAAGATTGTATCTCTCCCCATCTGACAACTCTGTTGATTCTGTCGGCCATTACAGAAAAGGAGGATATTTATCTCCCCTTGATACAGCCAGCGATGATGAGGGCGGAGGGAGGAGAAGACATAAAAGTGAGGGATCGGTTCAGGTTGCCCCTGTTAGACCAAATCATCCGATTCCAAACAAGAAAAATTCTATGTATGAAAGTCGTAGTACTATAAGTGGAGTAAGATTTGATGATCCTTTTATTGGTAAGTTTATTTTTGAAAGTAAGCTAGATGTATTACATTTAATACTGTGGATTGATTTATTTTCGTAGGTACCAATTTTTGGTTGATTGAGGAAAACTTGCATTTTTATAGATATTCAAGTCTGCATATACGGTGTTTATATATCTCAACTGGTACGATTCGCTCGTGTATGTAACAATGTTTTAGATTTTAACGAGAGAAATTTATGTATTACTGAAAAATTATTACACCAGGGTTTTCGATATCACAAACTAGTCAAAACATTTACTAAATTTTATCATCGGAATAAGGACATCATTTGTAAATATAGCTCAACATGCAGACTTCTTATACGTTCAGGTATTTTACATCCAATTTTTTATGGAAATATTCTTTCTAAAGCACAAAAATGTCAGTATTCACCTCAGAAACTAACAAAACCTTTAAATAGACTTATCAAGAAGGGATATAGTTACGATACTGTTGTCAGGTCACTAAAGATTGCTTATTTTGGCGTTAATATTGATTCACTTACAGGGTCTTTGCATCGGAACTAAACACATTTATTAAAAAACCAGTTGTTGGCATGACACGGGTTATGTTCTTCTCATATATATATGTAGGACTCAAATCTATGGCGGGTTCCAAATCTATGGCAGATTCCTAATCTATGGTAAACGTGACGTTACAAACGCCAAACAACTCAAATCTATGGCAGATTTTTTGTTTTCTCCAAATCTATGGCAGATCTGCAAAGAGTAACATATAACGTCACAATTGAATAACGCCATATTACATCTTCGCCGCCGCTAACGATGGCGGAACCCATAGACTTGAACACCATTCAAGATGAAGTTATTTTCCTGACAAAAATTTGCCGGTGGTTTAAAGGAAGATGTGACCTACTATTCCGAAGAGGGACAAGATGTGCTGTACCGGTCAAAGCCCGTGATTAGGTCACCGCTATTTTCAGTATCGGATATTTTTGAAAATGATTTTGGTAGTAGTCGTCTACGGTTTACGGCTGGCAAAGTTTATAAATTGAAAGATCAAATTACCGGATACAAATTTGATTTAAATCCACATCAAATAACAAAGATGAATTAACGATATCGCTGAAATAAATATTATTTTCCTGACAAAAATTTGCCGGTGGTTTAAAGGAAAATATGACCTTCTTTTCCGAAGAGGGACAAGATATGCTGTACCGGTCAATGCCTGCGTTGTGGACAGTTGTCTCATTGACAATCATACCACATCTTCTTTTTTATATGAATAAGGACACCGCTATTTTTAGTATCGCATATTTTTAAAAGGAGTTCTGGTAGTATTCTACGGTCTACGGCTGGCAAAGTTTATTATGTCAAAGATCAAATTACCGGATACAAATTTGAATCAAATCCACATCAAATAAAAAAGATGAATTAACGATATCGCTGAAATAAATATTATTTCAAAATTGAAACTGTACTTTTTTTTTATTTGTTACTTTTTTATTATTTTTTTTTATACAAAAAGCGGTCTTCTTGTTTGTTAAACGACTTATTAGTTGGTTTAATGAATGGATTAAACAGATACCATGCACAGATTAAATTTATTTTTTATTTTTTACAGAGCACATCATTTCATCTTGAAGTCTGTATTAAGGTTTATGAATTTATAATTTATGACTTTTTTTGGTTGACATTATGGAATGTTTATTTCACAAACGTTTATAGACATGTTCCCGTTGTCGTATATTTCCTCTTTCTTAAGACAAGGCATTGGTCGAAAATGTACTCCATTAATTGTTTTCCATTTGCAAAAAATTGCCATAGATTTTAAAACAATAAAAATCTGCCATAAATTAGGAAACTACAAAACTTACCATAGATTAGGATTGTAAAAAATCTGCCATAGATTTGGGATGGCATGACGTCACATTTACCATAGATTAGGAATCTGCCATAGATTTGGAACCCACCATAGATTTGAGTCCTACATATATGTTATGATAGTATGATACTAAACCCCTAACGGGAAGGATTGTGCCTGATATTCATATGATGAAATCATAATCTTTCAATCAGTTTAATTGAAGTCACGAGCTGGCATGTCAGTTAACTGCTAGTAGTCTGTTGTTATTTATGTATTATTGTCATTTTGTTTATTTTCTTTGGTTGCATCTTCTGACATCAGACTCTAGACTTCTCTTGAATTTAATTTTAATGTGCGTATTGTTATGCATTTACTTTTCTACATTGGCTAGAGGTATAGGGGGAGGGTTGAGATCTCATAAACATGTTTAACCCCCCCGCATTTTTGCGCCTGTCCCAAGTCAGGAGCCTCTGGCCTTTGTTAGTCTTGTATTTTTTTAATTTTAGTTTCTTGTGTACAATTCGGAAATTAGTATGGCGTTCATTATCACTGAACTAGTATATATTTATTTAGGGGCCAGCTGAAGGACGCCTACGGGTGCGGGAATGTCTCGCTACATTGAAGACCTGTTGGTGACCTTCTGCTGTTGTTTTTTCTATGGTCGGGTTGTTGTCTCTTTGGCACATTCCCCATTTCCATTCTCAATTTTATATAGCATTAAAGAAAATTTGTAATTCTTTGAACATTTACTTTCATTTTTCTACTGTAGCCAGGAAATCCACGAAAATTGGTATCCAACAAATAATAATGAATATACTATATATAGACGAAAGTTAAGTTTATTGATGTTTAAATCTCATATATCTATAAGGGAGATACAAATCAAAAAAAATATATAAACAAAAACGTGATTGAATCAGTAATGTGCATTCTTTAGATCAATCTTACGGTCTAAAATAGGCAATTGTATTAGCTTTCAAAGTATATCTGTTATGAAATCTTGTTTAACATTATGTTTAAAATGTTAAATGTAGATATTGTTATTTATTAAACAAAGATAACAATTTGTAAAACTGCAGTTATAAAATTTCTGAATATTTCAGATGAAAATGGGCACACATTGATGTATTCAAGGCATGAGGTAAGCTGTTTTAATAGACCACATGCTGTGTTTAAAGTGAAATTTATTGTATATTCAACCCTGATAACATTTGTAATTGCAATACATGTAGTTGTCAAATTGTCTTTCTCTTTTCTCTGCTGCAAGAGTGGTTTCTGAAACCGGGTCTATCCAAGTGTTAAAGAGGCATTAACTGTCAAATTCATTATCACTGATTTGACTCAAAATCTCATGTTTGATTGATAACATACAAAAATGAATATCCAAATTACAATAACTGAATAAGTCTAAAATGATTAATTACAATGCAGGGACTGGATAATATGTATCAACATTCTGTGTGTATTTTTGGCTGAGACACCAACTAATTAACTATCGAGATGACCTTCAAAGACTTCTGACACTCATTTAACCTGATAAAAACATTAATGCATTACCCATGTACTAGGAGGTTAAATTGAATTCACATGAATATGGATACAATGAGGTTGAATTATTCATAGGAATCTTATTAATTCATCAGCTATGTTTCTAAGTTTATTTGACCAAATTTGAACCAAATTAATGCCTAAAATGCTAAAAGTGAATTATCATTTCGCTATATCACTTTATTGATTTTAGTACAGTTCATTTCATATATCTCGTAGCTAATGCCCTTTAAATGAAAAAAGGTTCTAAAAAACAATGACATGTCATGTATTTGTAGATATTCACATGATAAAAGAATTATTTCTACATTAATTGACCTTATTTTCATGATTCATTGATCAGGAGCTAAGTATAATTGTTTCACTAAAGCTCAGAGTTACCTTGTCATTTAAACAGGCACACTGATTTTTCAAACTTTATTTTCTTTTTCAGAAAGTACCATTGAAAGATTTCTCTATGGAATACAGAGCCTCTAAGGATATAAAGAAGTTTCTTGATAACTTTGCATTAATACTGGATCTAAATAAAAATGGTGTGGATGAAATCATTGATGATATCGTCAAGAAAATATTAGAAATGAATGAGGCCAAAGCTGTTTTTGATGAGTCTAAGTTAGAGAAAATAACTTTAGACCAAGTCAGATCAGCACTCTTTACACATGATCAGGGTAAATATTTTAAATCAGAACATAATGAAAAATTTGTTTCCCTTCCCCTAGATTTCTCTTCCATTAAGTTTTGCACACTATTCCATTTCCCTCCCCCAAGATTTCTCTTCCATAATTGCGCACTCCACATCTCCACTTGGTCAAAGTATGTAAACGTTTGTCAATTCTATTGTCATATTGAAAAAATACAATAGCTTAATTATATGTTCTGAATTTACAACAGAAATTACAGGTTTTTGAAGGTCTCATGTTGTTGTACAAGTATATGACATTTTAAACGTTGACCTTGAAAGTTTGGATTCTCTGTCTGTCTGCTTCCTTTTTGATCATCTGGTATCTTGTGAAAACTTTTCCTGTAGCCAATCATACAAAATATTCTTTTCTTATTAAGAGTTAGAGGTATCATTTTGTGGGTTTACTCATAGTTCAAGTTTTATGTATATATTCTATACTACAATACATTTGTTTTGTGTTGAATTGTTTTTGAAGTATACTGTGCATTAATATTCGTTGGATACCAATTTTCATGGATTTCATTGGTATAGGGGAACCATGAATTAAAATGTTCAACGAAATACAAATTTTCCTAAGAAATGTATGCAGACTTTGTCAGAACCACGAAATTAAATATCCTCGAATATTCAAGTTTTCCTTAAACCACAAAAATTGGTACCCACAAAAATAAATGAATCTGTAGTAATGGATAACTTTCCTTTATAGTACATATGTTAAGCAGAACACTACAATGTACCAGTATATCTGTTGGAGGAGGTTTTGACTACGACCAGAACTGGATATGTGCAATGTAAGTATACAATGATAGAAGAAAAATAAGTTTAAAGAAAAGAATAATATATTGTAACAGGTTAAAAAAAGAAAGAGTAACAATGATTTGACACCTGTCTATTATTGTAGACAGTATGTTGATATGTTATTTTGCTTTAACTGTTAGGTTGCTGCATCATTGATGTATACATAAGAAACTTGTCCTTATAATTAATTCTGATTCATGAATTTTTCTGACCATTTCAAACCGGTTTGTTGATTTCTAGATGTCTGAGGTTCTTTTATTAAGGTTTGATTGATGTCTATAGATATAAGAAGATGTAGTATGTCTTGTGCCAATGAGAAAACTCTGTCCAAGTCACAATTTGTAAAAGTAAACCATTATAGGTCAAAGTAAGGTTTTCAACAGTCTAAATTTTGTAAAAGAAATTAAATTATAGGTCAAGTTATGGTCTTCAACACAAAGCCTTAGCTCATACCGAACAGCAAGCTGCTATAAAGGGCATCAAACATGTCTAGTGTAAAACCATTCAAACAGGAAAACCAATGGTCCAATCTATATGAAAAATATAAAACACTATGAACCACATCAACAAAGTTTACATATTATACTGTAAATTCAGAAATCATTGGGTGCATTTATGATTGCCATTTTGTCATTAAAAACTAAAATGTCATTTTATTTTTTGTGATATTGAGAAAAAATCATTGAAAATCCTGTTTTATTATATAAAAAGTTCAAAATGTGAGTTTTAATTACTGCGATTATATAACCTTGTCACATTATTCACAATAATTTCTGAATTTACAGTACCTAACATTTCCTTTTTGTTCTTTAATTATTAATTAAAATAAGCTGCTTTATTATTTATGTATTATCAGTATACGAATTGTTCATTATAGAAAACAGCAACAGCTATATATACAGTTAACCTTTTAAAACCTATAGTTTTTCACATCCTCTGTTGTTCTTGGGTGGTTGATAATTGTCTCATTAGAGATCATACCAGTGATCTCTGTATTTTAATACTATTATTTTGCATACATCTCAAGAAATTAGATATAATGTGGTTTTACTAGTTTATACTATTAGAATTGTATCAAGTAGGTTTTATGAAGAACTCTTAATGTTGTAATTTAATTGTACATGAATTTATACTAATCAAAACATATATCTGCTTTTATGCTATTGGCTCAAATTCAAAATATTGTTCTAGAAATTGGATAAGATTTATTCTAGAAGGTCAGGCAATTCACTTGACACTAATCTAACGATAAATGCATTCAAATCTGTCCCTTTGAAATTTATTTTCATGCCCCACCTAGCGTGCATTATGTTTTCTGGTCTATGTGTCAGTTCGTCCATCCGTCGGTTCATCCGTAAGTCTGTCCCTCTTCAGATTACAGTTTCTAGTCACGGTCATTTTAATGAAAGATGTAAGAGTCCAATCAGCTTAATACTTAGTACACATGTTCCCTATGATATAATCTTTCTAATTAGAATGCCAAATTTGAGTTTTATCCCTGATTTCACAGTCCACTGAACATATATTTAAATAGAAATTTATAGTGCATGTAGGGCATCTGTGTACTATGGAAACATTCTTGTAAAGTATATTTTGGTACTATAGAGGCAGGCTATAGTTCTTATACTGATTTATAGCACATTAAATTAAAAATTACCTCTTGTTTCATAGGGCAAGTATTCCATCCATACAGACTAGACATATTGGAATAGCACGACTGAAATATCCAGCTAATTTAGGCATCAGTAGTGAAGAGGTTTACTTTGTTATTGTGGTTCTCACTCCTATAAAAGAGGTAGGTTTATTTCAATGGCCTTTACAGTTGTTGTACAATTAGTACCTATGCAGATCTTTTACTCACAGGTTGGAAGACAAATCACCTATGGTCATAAAACTTTACTCAGTACAAAATTTGTGCTTTAATTACCAAATCCTGTATTTTGATTGGTTGAATTTTTAGTCTTGTACGATAATCATACTCCAAATGTTTTTAACCACAAAGCCAGATTCCATTTTATGTTCCTAATTTTAAGTAAAAGCATCCTAAGAATAGAAAAATTAGCCGAACACTAATTCTTACATATTATTTATATACTGGGACAAACGGTAAATTAACTAAAAAACAAACTGAAAAAAGAAAATAAATGACATTAAATATGAGGTGTGTCAAATAGAAACTGACTGTATACAAATGAATATCAATACATCTGTTAAACTATTATGGTCATGAAAAATCTCTATGTAATTAAAAAAAAGAAGATGTGGTTTGATTGCCAATGAGACAACTGTCCACAAGAGACCAAAATGACACAGAAATTAACAACTATAGGTCACCGTATGGCCTTCAACAATGAGCAAAGCCCATACTGCATAGTCAGCTAATAGTGAGCTATTAAAGGCCCCAAATTGACAATGTAAAACAATTCAAACAGGAAAACTAACGGCCTTATTTATATAAAAAAATGAAAGAAAAAACAAATATGTAACACATTAACAAACGACAACCAATGAATTACAGACTCCTGACTTGGGACAGACACATACATAATGTGGTGGGGTTAAACGTAAGCGGAATCCAAACCCTACCCCTTACCTGGGACAGTGGTATAACAGTGCAACATAAGAACGAACTAAAAAAATCAGTTGATAAATGCTTAACTCATCAGATGGACAAAAATACAAGTGGACGTGGCCGGGTACTTGTACATCCCAACAACAAAAAGACACTAGGAACAGATCTGAGAGTACTCGCAGTTATCTGACAGCTAGTTCAAAGCTATTAACAACTAATAAAAAAATCATGCATCTAAGACTAAATTATCAATCCATACACATCCAATATCCAATGGATTTAGTGTAAAGACATCATAAACAGTCAGAGAAAATCATGACCTTGTGCAATGCCAAGATATAGGTATCAACAGGTTGTACATCCATGAATGTGTATTATGTATATAACATACTGGTAATGTATATTCTTGTTTGAAAATTGAGTTCAGTTATTGATATATTTTAGAACCCTTTAAAAATAGACAAAAACTAATCTTTTATTTCTAATTTGAATTTTCCAAAATCAACGTCATTCTTTTTTAGGCTTTTAATTCTTAGATAAATTACATAATGTTACATGTTTTTTTCTTCTTCATGTTTGTCAGAATAGGGAAAAATTATAATTTGATATCATTACAAACTGGCAAACAAATTTATATGCTAAATAATAAAACAAGACACACAGAAAAAAACACAATAAATAATTCACTGAAGTAATTATTGACATAAGTGTTTAATTAATGTAAAACAAAATTAAACTTTTTAAAAATAGACAAAAACTATTCTTTTATTTCTAATTTGAATTTTTCAAAATTAAAGTCTTTACAAATACATGTGCACTTCATAAGGTCGATTTCTATCTGACAGTTCATAAATTACATAAGAAAATTAATAGAAATAAGAACAGTACGAAGGTACTAATCCTGCAATGTATAGTTATCACAATCATATTTGTATGCAAATTTCACCCTCATGATGAACAATTGATTTATGATATTAATACTGCTTTCATCATGTTCATTATATATCACTACACTAATCTAAAGTTATCAGCTCAAAGCTTTACCTTAAGATCAAAGATAAATTCAATGAAGATTTGTAAAGATAAAAATTGATCACTGTTCTTAGGCCAAAAAAAAAAGTATGTGTGTTTACTGTGCCCCTACCTACCCTAATTTGTATCCCCTACCCCGAAGTTTTTTAGGCCATTTTTGATTAAGCACTGTTAAAGTCACAATGTTGCTCCCATAGACTTGATGTAAAAATAAAAAAAATAATAATAAAAATCCCTACCTACTTCTCTGGTTTTTTTTAGCATGTGACAGTAAACACACATACTTTTTTGTTTGGCCTTATTATATGATTTTTATGTAAATAAAGGCAAATTAATGAGGAGCTACATTTTTAGCAAGAAATGCTTCATGCAAATGTGATTAATTACTTGCTTTCAACGTCATCATTCTTTTTCAGATATTTAATTCTTAAATAAATTACATAATGTTACATGGTTTTTTCTTCTTAATGTTTGTCAGAATAGAGAAAAATAATAATTTGATATATTTTCAAACTGGCAAACAAATTAATAGGCTTAATGATAAAACAAGACACACAATTAATAATTCACTAAAGCAATTATTGACGGAAGTGTTTAATTGATGTTAAACAAACTTATTAAACTAATTTAAATTTAATTTTCTACTGCAATTTTCAATAATTGATAAGTTCATTATATGTTTAAACTATAGTATCACCTGTTGACTGTAAAAAATAGCTTCACTGCCTAGCACATGCTGTTTAATGTGAAATTTTTATGTTACAATATGGGAACTACAAATTGTAAGATGTGCTAGGTCTTTGAAATGTTAGAAATGTTGAATTTGATGGGGAAGAGGCTTTAATTGATGAGATCACAAGAATATTTTTTATCACCTGCTTTATTCAAACAGTGGAGGTCTAGTCAATTATTGCTTAGGCCAAATAAAAAAGTATGTGTGGTTCCAGTTACATCTGAAAATAAGTTAGGGTAGGTAGACAGGGATTTTTTTTTATTTTATGTTGTTTTTTTTACATTGAGTCTATGGGAGCAACATTCTGACTTTAACAGTGCTTAATGAAAAATTTGTAAGGGTTCCGCGGAACCCAGTGTCTCGCCTATTTTTGCTGTAAATTGCAGGCTCAACAACAATGAGGAAAAAAATCAATAAAAATATTCCTCTTGTTACTATTTTATGATTGTAAGAAAATCTAAGTCCATTTAAAAGTAAATTACATAAAAAACGGAGTAATCTTTTTACAAACTTTACTTCTGGATACAATCTTATGATCATAAATAAGCTTCTGTCCAAGTTTGGTACAAACCCAGGATAGTTTAAGAAAGTTATTAAAATTTTAAAAACTTTAACCACAGAGTGAATGTAATGGTTCCCCGCAGAAAAACTAAGTCCATTTAAAAGTAAAATATGGAAAAAATGGATTTATTTATTTACAAAATTTACTTCTGGATACTATCTTATGATCATAAACAAGCTTCTGTCCAAGTTTGGTACAAACCCAGGATAGTTTAAGAAAGTTATTAAAATTCTAAAAACTGTAACCACAGAGTGAATGTTATGTTTCCCTGCAGAAAAATCTAAGTCCATTTATAAGTAAAATTCGGAAAAAATGAAATTTTATTTTTACAAAATTTACTTCTGCATATTATCTTATGATCATAAACAAGCTTCTGTCAAAGTTTGGTAGAAATCCAGTATAGTTTAAGAAAGTTATTAAAATTTCAAAAACTTTAACCACAGAGTGAATATTTGTTGACGCCGCCGACGACGCCGACGCCGACGGAAAGTAGGATCGCTTAGTCTCGCTTTTTCGACTAAAGTCGAAGGCTCGACAAAAATGACAATAAAATCTTTAGGGTAGGCTATTTATAAGCCGAAAAAGTAGGGACGGTAGGGTTACTGGAACCACACATATATTTTTATTTGGCCTTATCACAAAGTAAAGCCAACATTGACAAATATAAAAAAAAAAAAAGGAAGAAGATGTGGTATAATTGCCAATGAGACAACTCTTGCCAAGAGACTAAATGACACAGAAATTGACAGCTATAGGTCACTGTGCAGCTTTCAACAATGAGCAATGTACATACTGCATAGTCAGCTATAAAGAGCCACAAAATCACAATGCAAAACAATTCTAATGAGAGAACTAACAGCCTTATTAATGTACAAAATAAATCCATTTCAATTTAAACCATGTCATGTGAAGCAAATTCTTACAAAGATTTATTATTCACTTAATTTGGAAAAGATATCTGTATGTCATGTCTATGAGTATAATGAAGCAAGGACTAAATTGTTAAGATGCTATGATGCAGACCTACTTTTCATTAAAAAGTTATATATATTGGCTTATTGCTTCTATAAACTGTAAATTGAAAAAGATCTTATAAATTCAGGCTTTAAATGTGAAAAATTGTAGGATGTGTCAATAATACAGAACTTAAAGTCATATGAAAAGAGTGATTGGTGACAAAAAATGTATATCCAATTCTTGAACCAATGCATATATATATCATAAACATATTGTATATTTGTCAATTTTATTTTCTCTCTGTCTGTTATGATGTTTAAATATGGCAGTTTATTAATTATTGTGTTTTTAAGGCGTAGTTTACCGATTGATACCTTATAGTACACAATCAACAAAGAAGCGTGGATATTGAGCATGTGTATAACATGTACAATCAGATAATAGTTTATTTCAGTGACAGATGCATGCATATTGTGATCACTGGATTTTTACGAGGAGGGTAACGCTAAGGTCATTTGCATACGGAAAATATGTTGGTGATTTGCTTCCTGGAAGCAAGCAATTAAAAAAAAGTAAACTTCTAAATATGGACAAATTAAAGAATTTTCTTCAGAAAAAATTATCAAATTATCACTACATAAGTTTAATAATGAAAACTATCCATTTTGTTATAAAAAAAAACATATGCATCATTTTTTTTAATTTGAGGTTTCATATTACTTTCATGGTGAAGGTAATTTCTCAGTATTGGTAAGAATGCAATATAGCATAGGAGATGTACCTGGATTTTTTGTATTAAAAATTTCTAGCACAATTATCATACTCAGACTCAGAAATCAACCAATTGAAAAACTTGATTTGCTGTTTTGAGTTTAAATTTTGTACTCTTTATAATAGTACTGAGTTTAGTTTTATGACTTACAGCTCACTCCCATTTGCCTAATTGCAATATCTTTTTTTTTTATACATTGATCTGTTTCTTTTTAAAGCTGTTATCCTAATGCTAGCAAGTTAAAGGTTTGGTTGGCTTGCTTGCTTTGTGTGTATAAATGTTTGCTCAAGCATTGTAATTAAGATTGGCATCTGTGATTAATAGATAGGCAGAGCTTCAACTTATATACATTGCTTAACTTCCAATAACTCTTGAACTAACATTAATACAAACAATGCAAGCAAGTCAACCAAACCCTTAACTTGCTAACATTAAGATAACTGCTTTAATAGATTTATGAGATTTTATCATCAGTAACAAAACTGCTTGTACCTCTAATTAAAAAAAAAAAATGGACCCAGTTAAATCATGTTAATGATACAAAAGTGTTCTCTTACTTTCAGAAAGGAACAAAGAATGAATTGGAAACAGGAAGAACTTTTGCCACATTATTTTCTGATGTTTATTTCCGCCTGCAGTTACTGGGAGCTAACACAGAGGAAGAATTCAAAAAGTTACTGGAGGATCAGACTAAAGAATTAGCAGACAGACAAAGAATGTCACACACTGCACACAAGATACCACTGGCTATAAATGAAAAACCTAGTGATACAGTTAGTATAAAAATTCATAGATCCTTAATGGGGTCTCCAGTTGACCTGCAACTCATGGCAAATATTCTTACACATTTGATACAACTGGCAATGTAATGATTTCACTGAATTATCATGTCCACTCATCTTATTCCATACCTGATGATGCATTGCTTTTGTTTTTGTTTTTTTGTATCCAAATATTCACCTCTTGACAGGAGACAAAATATATTTAGTAGAAATGATCACATCCCATTATTACAAAAAATATTATCAGACCAGTAAACAAAATTTGTCTTTTATTTTTATATGAAATTCCTAAAGAAAATTGGGTAAAAAATCACATTCTTAAAATGTAACCTACAAGAATTAAGGTAATAAAACTTTTGAGAACCATTTTGTTCTTCCTCAGAAATCAATCAATCAAAATACCAGATTTGGTGTTTTGAACACAAAACGGTACAAAAGTACTGAGTTAAGATTTCCTTAATTTAATAAGTTGAGTTGTGAGGTCCTGTATGATAAGCTTATCTGTTACAGTACTTGTAATCTTTTTATTTCTGGTCCTGGACCAGTAAACCAAATTTTTATTATATTTTGATATGAAGATCATTAAGGAAAAAAATCATATTGTTTGAATCAACTTTAGATAACTTTATGATCCACAGCTTATTCTTAAACATTGCATATTTTTCAGAGAAAATGCAACTGCAGACTGTTTCAAGGAATAAAAGAAGACTTAAACAGAAGATTGCCACATTACATCTCAGATTATACTGATGGTTGGTTTATACCTTAGAGATGACTATGAGGGAGAAATAAGTTTTCTCAAATTTTTAAAAGGCTTAATTTAAAAAAAAATTGGCATTCCACATAAAATATCTGGTGACATATTATTTCATACTAATCAAGGATGATGATCTTTTGATGTGAAGTTAATTTATCTAAAAGTATCATAATTTCATAAATAAAAAATTACAGTTATAGAAGTTTTGCAATCACACAGTTGACATACAAAAAACAATATCAATGCAGTTTTATGAATTTTAGGGTCGAAAAATGGAAAGCCTTTTTTACAGACAATTGTTAGCAATCCTAAACTTTGATCAAGGAGTAGACTAGAAGTATATAATGGTCTTGTTATCAGTAAAATTTCAAGCTTAGAATTGCAGCACTATTATTTACATCTTACGATAAATAAATACATATCAATTAATATTTTACACTAAGTTTTGCTCTCCATCTATTGTAGTTTATTCAAAATTGGTCAGGAAGATTTACAAACTGTTATAGAAAACCACAGTAAAGTTTGAAAAGTCATGGTGAAAAATTAAGCATACTTACAATCCTATCTGACTTTAATTTCATGGGAGATAATCTGAAATTATTGATCTTTTGAAATATTGATCTTATCTCCCTTTAAACATTCAAGGGAATATATTGAATGTTAAAGAATATTTCACCCAGAAGGTTAGAGATTTATTTAGAGAAAGTTTTGAAGCATGCATAGAAAAACACGGAACACAGCTGAAGAATGATTGAATAGCAATACATTTCAATTGGAACTAAACAGAAAAAAAGTTTTATACTTTCTAAGGAATATATATAAAAGTAGTGAATTAGGCTACATACTGTTTCAAATGGTATGCGTTTTGATCATAGTTTAAGGCCTGACTATGATTTTTAGATGCTAATACTTCTGAATCAGTTAGTCTTTAGTTGAAAGTTGTCTCATTGGAAATTGTACCACATCTCCTTATTTTAATATTATCTTTCTGTAGGATTTACTGGAAATAAAACAATACAGAAGACGATATCTACAACGTTGTTCCTGTATTTTGCCTGTCTGATGCCATCAATTGCTTTTGGTGTACTGAATAATGAAAATACTAATGGTGCTTTAAGTAAGTAAAATACTGATTTCATAAAGTTCTTGTTTGTTTTACATCACATATCGTGCCCTCTGGGTCTCAAACATTTCAAGCAGGATATACTACTGAGGCTTGCAAATCAACAAATCAGAATACTGAATTTTGTATTTCAGGCACAAATTTTGTACTCTTGTATAAATCAAGTTTTATGACTAATTGCCCTAAATGATACAATATACTGTTCAATGTTTGTAAAAATGACAGGACAATCCTAAGCCATATCAGTCAAATAAAAACAGTCTACAAGACATGAGTGTGGCTTCCTTGATATTCTCTCTTTCCACATGTAAGTTGTTTCTTTGTCCAATAAGTAATCAAACTTCACCTTATTTTTATGCCCCACCTACAATAGTAGAGGGGCATTATGTTTTCTGGTCTGTGCTTCCGTTCGTTCATCCGTTCATCCGTCCGTCTGTCTGTGCGTCCGTTCAGGTTAAAGTTTTTGGTCAAGGTAGTTTTTGATGAAGCTGAAGTCCAATCAACTTGAAACTTAGTACACTTGTTGCTTATGCTATGATCTTTCTAATTTTAAAGCCAAATTAGACTTTTGACCCCAATTTCACGGTCCACTGAACATAGAAAATGAAAGTGGGAGTTTCAGGTTAAAGTTTTTGGTCAAGGTAGTTTTTGATGAAGCTGAAGTCCAATCAACTTGAAACTTAGTACAATTGTTGCTTATGATATGATCTTTCTAATTTTATAGCCAAATTAGACTTTTGACTCCAATTTCACGTTCCACTGAACATGGAAAAGAATAGTGCGAGTGCGCATCCGTGTACTTTGGACACATTCTTGTTATATAATAAGACATGATATGAATATAATTTGTCATTTTGTAATTAAAATTTTATCCAAGGGGAATAACTCAGATAAATCAAATGTTTTTAGTCATGAATATCTTTATTATAGTATTTCAGTATTCCTCCATTAAGAAAATGTGTGGAATTAGATAACCCTTTCAATTATATAAGTTGTTAAACATTAAGAGTTTTCGACAGGATAACATTTACACTTGCAAGATTCAGTCTTAAAATGAAATACATGGAGAACATTGAAAAAGGTTTTGATAAGAATTATAGAACATTATGTATTTTATTGGGGAAAAATATCTAAAAATTAACACTAGGCACCTTCTTTTCTTCATGAAAAATAAGTATGGAAACAACTTAATATAATTCACTGCTTTCCTCATACTCAAAGTAACCTCATGGGTGATAAATATCTGATCAAGCATGAAACATTTTCAGGCAGTACTCATATTTACAGATAATTGCAGAAACTGTTGTTAATATTTTGTCTTTGTGTGGTATGATGATAGAATCAAGTTTTATTATTATATTCAAATAAGTGTTTTTCTTCTTTACAGCTATATGTTTTGACCATGTCTAGTACATAATACAAAATAAACATAAATAGATTTAATATTTCAGATGTGCAGAAAGTGTTGTATTCCCAGGTATTTGGTGGTTTATTCTTCGCAGTGTTTGGAGGAACACCACAAATTATTTTACTGACTACAGCCCCTTTGGCTTTGTTTACAAAAAGTAAGTTGCACAGATTTACCTCTTTTATGAAAATACTCTTAAACTAGATCTATTTGTGGAAATGAAAGTGATATTTTATGTACAAATTGAAATGGAAGATCAAGTTAAAAATAATGAAATGGAATGATATGAAATCTTACTTCTGAAAACTGATATATTTTAAAAATATTACTTTCACTAGAATATACAATCAAGTCCCATCAGTTTGTTTTTTCTGATTAATCAATGCACTTCGTCAAGAGGATATATTGATAAACTAAGTAACTGTCAATTTAGTTTTTTAATTTTACCGTTTATAAAATTCTTACTCCGATATCTTCTTATATGTGCTTTCCTTTTTTAGGACAGTAAATTTACTGCATGTTTATCTTATTTAAATTTTCTGTTTTCAGTAATATACAGTATTTGTGAAGACTTTAGTTTGGAATTTATGCCTATGTTTACTTGTGTTGGACTATGGAATAGTTTTTTCCTGTTCCTTTATTCATCGTTTGGATTAAGTAAACTTATGCAGTGGTCAACGAGATCCTCAGAAGAAATATTTGCTTTGTTTATATCTATAGCTTTTATTGTGGATGCATTAAAAAATACTGCACAAAGTAAGTTGACAATAAACATTAGAACTTTTATTCATCAAATTCTTTAGGATTTGTCAAAAATGTACATGACTGTATTAGCAAAAAGTAATGTTCAGCTGTTTAAAAAAATTAATGGATTAAAAATAACAAGAAATCAGTTTTGACTGCGTTTAAGACCATAAAAAATTGTGGAGGTTTATAAAATGCAATGATTAATTTTACCTTTATGGATCTCATTTGTAGACTCAAACCATGAAATTACATGAAATTACATTCAGTTCAGAACATGTATGGTTCTTGAAAGAGGTTAAGGCAAAACATTTAGTTTTATTGAAATAATTTTTGTAAACCACAAAAATGAAACTACAGAATAGGATAAATCTATTACATAATTTGTTTCCTTGTTATGATATTATGGCTATTTTACAAAAAAAATCTTTGATCTTATTGACTAATAATTTCCTTTCTCTGCACAGTAGAGTGTTATGAAAAATTATCGCTAGAAGTATGGGCCCACTTGCTGTTGTCAATGTAAATTTCAACGTGATCATAAGCAAAATAGCAATAAACATATTGTCATTGGTGAGGGGGGATAGGACCTTTATCGGGACTCCGGGATCGAGTGTTTTTAAGCTCAGGATTACGGGATTGACCCTTTCGGGATCCGGGAATCCTTTTTTTCGGATTTCGGGATGTCGGGATTTGCTTTATTTAAATTCGGGACCTCGGCATTTCGTTTTTTTAAGTCCGGGATTTCGGGATCAAGACCCCTCCTATCCCCCCTCATTGGTCATCTCAACTCAATTGTTTTTCTCATTTTTGCCAAACCAACTCAAGTGAGAAAATCAATCTCTCTAAGATGACCAACGACAAAGTTAAAAATATAATCAAAATAAAGTAATAAAATTAATAGGCAAAGGGAGACAATTTAAATAAGGAATTTTAAAACACAACGAAAAGTTTTTTTAAGAAGAAGCTGGGTTATATATGATCAATATGTTGTCAACTCTGGAAAACTTGTATGTATTTACCAGAAATCAATACAAATGAACATGTTAATCATCACTACAACTATATATTTACAGATTTTGCCAACCATTACAACATTCCAGCGTGTAACAACAGTAGTAGTATTACTACTAACACATCAGTTAATGTAACAACGATGATAATCACAGTCTGTGAGAGAGATGTTAGCTTGTTATACTTAATATTACTCTTAGGAACTCTCTGGTTAGGAGTTACATTATACAATTTTACAAAAACGTAAGTTATTAAATAAAATGATTTTTGTAATAAGTGATGGTTGCCACATATACCATAGCAAAGTATAATGATTATGTTTAAATCACAGGCCTTTCATAGGAGATGAGACCTTGTACTGTTTTCCTACCACACAGCTGAATAGTACAACCTAAATTGAGTACCAGTCCACATAAAACTGTTATTAAGTTTAATATTTATTGATGTAAAACACTTCCAAAAAACAACCTTTATATAATTATACTGCAGACATAAATTCCATCTCTAAATGACTCTTCAGTGGTACATGAATCACAACCAGTAGAAAGCTAAGGCTGTCAGCATAATAAGTGGAAAGCTTTATGAATTTGCAATAGCTCACGACACAAATTGTTCTAGATATCCTTGTCAAGCCTGAAAATCCAAAATGATAAAATAATACTTGACTTAGTTTTGACAATAAAATTTTATGAGTAGCACCATTTTTGCAGGGTCAGTCGGGATTGGGGAAACAAACAATATTTAATTTTAGGCCTATCCTAATTACAGCTGTTTTATTTTTCTGAGTTTTGAAGATAACCATGATGGCAGTATAAAGCAACTAATGGTATATGTTTTTCATTCAGATTTTAAAAAAAAGCAATAGAATATAAGAACAAAAGATATACAAATACAATTTAGATGTTTAGCCTGAATCTAAATATTTTGATACTATCACCCAACTTATATTTCATTTCAGACCATATTTAAACGCAGGCAAGAGAGAACTGCTGGCAGATTATTCTCTTCCTGTTTCTGTTATTATTATGAGTGTATTTGGTGCTTTAGCCTTTAAAGATGTCACACGTGAGTTATGACTTTTACTGAGTCTTGTAACAAATATCGTTTGCGTTAAAAACTTATCATATGAAAATTTTGTTGAATGATTATGTTGGCAATGATAATCAATCAAAGTTTTCAAAAGTTATTTTGCAGATAACAATTGTACTACATATATAAAACTGTTATTGGTATTTACAATATTGAAATAAACAAATTTTGCTTTGTAAAAAATGTTTTTATCTGTCTTTTATAAATTATTTGAAAATCGATAAAAATCATCTTTCTCTTAAGCAATATACTAATTATAATTCTTGTTACACTGCCACAAATCTAGAGACCATTGATTTTTAATGCCATTTTGTACTCTTGATATTTAACCTGATAAAATGACAACAGACAACAGACTTGCTAATAATGTGCATGCATCACAAGCTCTTGCTATTTAAAAGTGACTGCCCTTTGATTTTTTAGAAGCAGACTATTACAATTTTCTATATAATTATATGTTTCAGTGATAAAGAGTTTCAAGGCTGGTCCTTTGAGGTCGGATATGTTCCAGTTGATGCCGTTTTATAGTCTTCCTGTTGGTGCTGTTTTTGGAGCTATGGGATTAGGATTCTGTTTATCTTTATTGTTCTTCATGGACCAAAACATCACAGCAGCTTTGGTCAATGGTCCACAGAACAAGTAAATACCTTAAGTATAACTATAAATGATAATTATACACAGGGACAATTTGATTTATAGTTAATTCCCTTTGCTGCAATGTTGCATGTAGAGCTACAAATCATGCAAAATCTTGTCTATTTGATTTGACATGTTACGAAATACTGAAAATCACAACCATCACCAAACATTTTGCTTAAAGCTTGTGCTCTATAATATAATGTTAATAATTAAGAAAACATTTTTTTTTAAATTGTTGGACATCTCTCAGTTATAAAGGCTTAGCCTTTTCTGGAAAGTATTTCTTTTAAAGTTTACAACATGAAATTAGTAATGACATCAGGGAGTGTTATTTTGTTGAACAGAGATAGTTAAGCACCAAACATGCACCTTATTGTTTGTTTATTCAAACAAGAAATATCAACCTCTTTGCTTTCCAATCCTGTGACCAAGAGAAATAACTCGAGCTCAAATGCATTGATGGAAATCGATATATGATACTGTCAAAAAAGAAAGAATATTGTGAATAAATTGCCATTTTTTTCCAATCCAATTGCAGTGGTCCTGAATTAAAAATATGGAGGAGGTCCTGAAATATTTCTGGAGTTCCTTATCAGCATTAATGATTTAATGGATGCCTCATACTTCCATATGTCTTAAGCAAACCTACTACACAAGACCACAGAAGTGGTGTGTGTTATACTGAAGTGAAAACAGTCTAATATTTACCTACATTTCAGAATGAAGAAAGGAACAGCATATCATTGGGATTTGTTGGTAATTGGAGTAATCAATGTTGTCCTTAGTTTACTGGGATTCCCATGGGTACATGCAGCACTTCCACATTCACCATTACATGTGCAAGCTCTAGCTGATGTGGAGGAAAGAGTTGATCAGGGACATATTTATAAGATGTATGTCTTTAGTTTAGGATTATTTTTTTTATTACTATACCTAAAGCACAAGGACAGTCTGCATTAAGTTCTCTGTTGTAAGATGTAATACAACCATATCAAAAAGTTTAAGGAAACATTAGGAATAGTTAACAGCCCCTGCCATTTGTATGTTATTTTGAGTACAGATGTAAAACCTAATGATAAAAGTCTACACAGTTTTCATCTGTAAAGTATTTACAAAACTTTATACCAACTTTCTTTGATTGATGAAAACTTGCATTTTTGTGTATATATGATTTTGTGGCTTTGCCAAAATCTGCATACAACCCTATAAAAATTTTGCAGTTTGTTGAAGATTTAAGTTTGTGGTTCAACTATACACAAGAAGTCCATGAAAATTGGTATCCAATCAATGATAAAGAATCAACAATAAAAACCCTGCTAACAAAGTTTTGGTTGATATATAGGAATTGCCCATGTATATCCATCCATCTGTCTGCCAGTGAGTCTGTATGTCTGACTGTCAGTTAAACTTCACCTAAAAAGGCTTGACAGATTGATGAAGCTGTTCACAATTACAGAACATATAAAATATAATTTTTGTTCAACATGTCAAAGGGGAATACTCAGATTTACTTATATCATTATTCTATTAGTTTTAATGTAGGGGCTCATTCGCAGTGCTTGTTATTACTGCTATGTGGACCATAGATATTTCAAGCTTTCTTATATAACACTTATATGTTCTTTTCTTCTGTGTACAGACTTGTTAGTGTAAGAGAGACGAGAATAACAGCAATATTTTCCCACATACTGATTGGACTCTCCCTACTGATAACTCCTGTACTGTCCTACATCCCTACTCCTGTGTTATATGGACTATTCCTGTACGTTGGAATAACTTCTCTGTATGGCAACCAAATGTTTGAAAGAATTATGTTGCTCTTTACTGAACAGGTAAATTTGGTCTATTAACAATTGTTTTGAAGATGAATTTATTTTATGCGGTGATAGCAGTAATCATAAAAAATTGTAGTCAATATAGCTAGCATCCCACTGTTATAAAATGTCTTGACCCCTTTCTTATATTTGGTACTTAATTCATTTTATTGCAACAATAGAAATGATAAATTAATACATATTTTAAAAGTTTTATTTGGTTTATATTCGATGTTTCTATCATCACTTTCTAGTAATATCATAATAATGCATACTCAGATTTTCATAGATTATGTACAGCAAAAGAGACCAATGATAATCTGTTTATTGCTTATCTGCCTATGAGGGCATTGATGTTTACTTTGACAACAACACACTTGCACCCTTATTTTCTAGCCATAAATTTTTCATTACACTCTTTTGTGCTGCTAAAAGAAATTATCAGTCAGTAAGATGAAAGGAAAATTGTGTAAACTAGCGATTAATACTAATATATGTATATGAAAGTATAAAATAGCAATGTTTCAGCATGTAATGTTATTTTTTCCATTTAATTTTAGAATGCTTATCCACCCAACCATTACATCAGAAGGGTCCCCCAGAGAATGATGCATCTGTTTACAGTACTGCAGTTACTACAGCTATTGGTTTTGTGTGGACTAGGATTTGCACCATATCCATATCTGAAAATGTTCTTCCCTGTTCTGATATTTCTGCTGATTCCTTTAAGGTAATATTTGAAGAAATGAATAAGAAATGCTTGAATTAAACTATCAAATGTGCTTTTATGGCAGCAGTTTTTGCTAGTCATTCAATATTCAAATAAGAAGATGTGTGATTGCCAGTGAGACATATCAGAGACCAGAGATGAAACCCATACCATCATCTGGTTTAGTAACAGTAATACACTTTTATATGTCTGATAATATTTCACAGGCCACCAGTGGTGTGAAATACATATAAACTCCAAATAAATCATTTTGTTTTACCTACTACCAATGAGCTTTAAAAGTAAATTCTTAAATGTTTCAAGGAGGATTCAAACACTGCTTTGCCTTCCTGTCCATCCACAGTAAACTATGGATGATAATTTAATACTGTTTCTTTTTCCACTGCAATGTAGTGTTTCGTTCCAGACCTGTTCTCCATTACAAAATTGAAATATGAGCTGATTGGGTTTAAAATTATCTACCTATTGTATTAGAGGCTTGATATTTTGCAGTCTGAGCGTTTATCCATCTTTTAAACAGTCCAACTGTCTGTACCGTTGTGTCAGGTTAAAGTTTTGATTTACGGACATTTACCATGCATTTGTGGTTTTTAAAATTTTAGAAGCATTGTGATATGAACTTTTTATATATTACAAAGGAGTAGGTCCAGTAAGACCCCTTTTTGGCCCCAAAATATAGCAGTTTTACAAAATTGTTAAAATGTAAACTTTTAGTTATTTATTGGACAGTAAAATGCTTCTGCTACATAAATATGGGCTGTTTTTGACAATACAATGCACATATATCGGGTACCAGCACCATGAAGTCATGCTAAATTACTGAAATCTTCACAATTCTAGCATTTTAGTTAAATTTTAGATGGTTTTCGTGTAAAACAAAAGTGGCTGCATTCGTGTTCATCCTTAATATTGAAATGTAAGTTGTATTTTATGATAACACATAACATATATAAAGGTTGAGGATGAACACGGATGCAGCCACTTTCATTTTTGACAAAAACCATCTGAAAAGTGACAATTTTCGGCATATTCGGTAGATTTTTCATATTTCAGTTTGATTCGGTGCGTTTTTTATGACTAAATCAGTTAAAATCTTTTCACAACTAATTGATTCAAATAAAATAGACACTTAAGTGTTTAAAAAGTGGTCAAAATCTTTCGTCAGATGAACCTGAAATTTGAGGCCAAAATCGGCCCTTACCGGACCTACTCCTTAGTATTTTGACCTAGAGTTCACAGTTCATTCAACATTGTCTTATAATTATGTCTGTTATGTCTTCTTTTACAGACATAAAGTGATCCCTCATCTTGTTGACCAGAGATATCTGAAAGCTATGGACAGCCACTAAATATTATATTCTGTTGATCAGAATATTGACAGATTATTGTACTGATTTTTATCATGTTTATATACTTGTTGATATTATTTAGTGTTTTGTTGATTTTGTATGCAGTGTGTAGAAGAATTGATTTTGTGTCTTAAAGAGTTACTGTATATCGGGTTATTTTCGCAGGTGTAAAATTTTGTGATTTTTACTGAATAAAGACTACGAAATATTTTGGTGGTTATAATTTTAGCGGATTCAAACCTTTTATCAATACTTTTACATGTACACTTTTAATTTGTTGGAATTTATTTTGACGATTATGTTCTATCCGCGAAAATTTACACCTCGCAAAATTACCTGCTTTACAGTATTAGATTTTTTTTATAAAAATAAGTTTACATCAATATAAACAGCGTAAATTGCAATATGCACCATTGTATGCAACAAAATAGC
Source organism: Mytilus edulis (assembly GCA_019925275.1). Taxonomy (NCBI): domain Eukaryota; kingdom Metazoa; phylum Mollusca; class Bivalvia; order Mytilida; family Mytilidae; genus Mytilus; species Mytilus edulis. The sequence goes on from CM034361.1 coordinate 61,163,760, forward strand.
TTTTATTGATAGTTTTTTTGTGGTTGGTATAAAGACTACTTGAAAAAATAGCTCTGATGATATATTTTTTTTCACAGGAGTAATGTCCCTTTGAAATACAAATCCTTTAGAAAAATTCACCAAGTGCTCTAAAGCCTTTATTTCTTGTCAGAATTTGATGAAATTCATAAGATGATATTTGTAAAGTCATGAACAAGATACAAAGACTAGTGTTATCAAGTATTTAATAGGAGTATTTATCTTTGGAAATATCAATACAATGTAGAAAATTGCAAGTTTGGTGAACAGCACAGTTTTTCAGGATTTAAATCTGTGTGAAATGAATTATATTGAAAAATACATTTAAGTTATCTCATGCATTAATTCTTTTCAGGATATTTATGAATAGATGTAAGAAAAAAAAATTAAAAATATATTGAAGTTGATGTCCTTGGACAGATGAAATATTGTTGAAACATTTGATATATATATATGTAATTTAATTTTGGATGTAACATGTCTGCTGATTGGCTTACATTGTTTTGTTTATCAGCTCATGGACATAATTTTGTCATGTGACTGTGACGTCATCAATTTTTTTCATGAATTCCACCTGCTTAAAATGGAAATCTAAAATAAATTATAAGAAATGACTGCAATTTTTTTCAGATAATTCGAAATAACATAAAAAATGTGGTGAACACTTTAAAATACATGCTATGCGGGTTATTCAGTGTGCACCATATTTTTTATTTTATTTCTTCATAGACAGAAAAAACATTACAGCCATTCCTAAAATATATATATTTGTAAAACAGGATATTTATGTTTAAGGGGAGATAATTAAATGTGCCTGGCTTATCTTTTTGTGAGTTCACTCATGGTTCATGTTTTTATTGTTTGAATTTTTTATTGGTTCATATTCATGATACTGTATTGAAGACGTTTTTTGTAACACTAATATTGGCCAATTATGTTTATATTTTAGTTAAGTTTTTGTAGACATTTAATTTCTTATTTTATAGATTATAAAAACAAATATTGTTCTATTATAGATCTTAGATTTTTGGTTGATATTTCTTTTTTATAGATATAAAAAATACTGGTCATCCTAAAGAAATTTTTGATGCTTTTGCATCAGTTGTTAAGTTTGTAGCTTTTTCAAATCAATGTGTACATATGTTTATCATATTATAAACTTTGTCCCTCGCTAATATTAAAATGCTTGTAAATTAAATTGCAGCTGCTACCAACTTAACAACAGTATGTTGATACATAATTTTTATGCCCCATTTATGGGCATTATGTTTTCTGGTCTGTGCGTCCTTTCATTCCTCTGTTTGTTCTTCTGTCCGTTCATCCCACTTCAGGTTAAAGTTTTTGGTCGGGGTAGTTTTTGTCGAGCCTGCAACTTTTGTTGCAGAAAGCTTGACAGGGATAATGATCCGGCGGCGGCGGTGTTAGCTCACTTCTTAAAAGCTTTATATTTTAGAGGGTGGAAGACCTGGATGCTTCATACTTTGTATATAGATGCTTCATATTACGAAGTTTCCGTCAGTCACATGTCCAATGTCCTTGACCTCATTTTCATGGTTCAGTGACCACTTGAAAAAAAAGTTCAAATTTTTTGTAATGTTGAATTCTCTCTTATTATAAGTAATAGGATAATTATATTTAATATGTGAGTACCTTGCAAGGTCCTCATGTCTGTCAGACAGTTTTCTCTTGACCTCGACCTCATTTCATGGATCAGTGAACAAGGTTGTTTTGGTGGTCAAGTCCATATCTCAGATACTATAAGCAAAAAGTATATTTGGTGTATGGAAGGACTGTTAGGTGTACATGTCCAACTGTCAGGTGTCATCTGACCTTGACCTCATTTTCATGGTTCAGTGGTTATAGTTAAATTTTTGTGTTTTGGTCTATTTTTCTCATACTATATGCAATAGGTCTACTTTATTTGTTGTATGGAATGATTGTAAGGTGTACATGTCTAGCGGGCAGATGTCATGTGACCTTGACCTCATTTTCATGGTTCAGTGGTCAAAGTTAAGTTTTTGAGTTTTGGTCTTTTTATCTAATACTGTATGCCATAGGTCAACTATATTTGGTGTATGGAAATATTTTATGATCTTTATGTCAGTTGGGCAGGTTTTATTTGACCGTGACCTCATTTTCACAGTTCATTGCACAGTGTTAAGTTTTTGTGTTTTGGTCTATTTTTCTTAAACTATAAGTAATGGGTCAACTATATTTGTTGTATAGAAGCATTGTTAGCTGTACATGTCTGCCTGGATTGGTTCATCTGACCTTGACCTCATTTTCAAGGTTCATTGGTCTTTCTTTAGTTATCTTGGTTAATGTTAAGTTTATGCGACAGTTGTAATAAAGCTTAGCTTTATACTTAGGACTATCAACATAATATCAATGATTAGTATAGAAGGCGAGACATTTCAGTGTGTGCACTCTTGTTGATGAAGTTGAATTCCAATCAACTTGAAACTTAATAAACATGTTCCCTATGATCTGATCTTTCTAATTTTAATTTTAATGCCAAATTAGAGATTAAATCCTATTTTCACGGTCCACTGAACATAGAAAATGATAGTGTGGATGGAGCTTCTGTGTACTGGGGACACATTCTTGTTTTCACAAATTTGTGCTATGTTTATTACGCTTTTGTTATATAAAGCTTTGTTTTCTTTGTATTTGTATAATGTATAAATTTCAAGATAAGAGAAAAGAAAGAGATGCCATTTACATTTGAAAGTTCACACTGAAGAAAACTTGAAAATCTAGAATATGTATTTATTTTTTATTTCGTTATTCAATATTCTTTTTTCTTCCCTATGGAATGTGTGAGGGGGACATAAAAATTTCGGGCCTAGAACTGTCTGTCTGTCTTATTATATAAGCACTCTCACTGGTACCTTTCTTCCTTATCTTTTTTTTTTTAATTTACAGCCTGTTTGTATCAGCAATGGTCATGTTTAGTTATGCCGGGTTACATATATTTATATTTTAGAAAATTGCGTTATAAGCTTTTTAACACCTTATTGTCTTGAAGGATTTTAATGAATTTTTTACAAAAGATGTGAACGACTGATGTTAGCAATAAGTTTGAAAATCAGCTGATTAGTTATTTTAATGTTATTAGTCAATTGCAAATACTCTGTGCATGTTCAGAACATTCTGAAAATGTATCCCTTGGAAATGCAAATTCTCAAACAGAAATATAATACACATTTTCTCATGAATTACCCCTTTTGTTTTGGCATACCTTTTTTCCTGGTTGCTACAAAATAATCAATAAAAATTCACCAACTGACTTTTGACTATGTTCATTTGAGTCTAGTAAGCTGTCTTCACTGAAGGCTCTTTAATATTACCTTAATTTCATACTAGTATAGCTACCAAAACATGTTTTCTCTAACACATATAAAAAAAGAAGATGTGGTATGATTGCCAATGAGACAACTCTCCACAAGAGATCAAAATGTCACAGAAATTAACAATTATAGGTAACCGTACAGCCTTCAACAATGAGCAAAGCCCATACCGCATAGTTAGCTGTAAAAGGGCCCCTAAATGACAATGTAAAACAATTCAAACGAGAAAACTAACACCCTTATTTATTGAAAAAAAATTGTTTTGTTTATTTGTATATTGTTTATTAAATAGAAGTGATATGTATTTGTAAACTAATTGGCTAAGTCAATGTAATAAGTGCAATAATTTACAATCAAATGTTTTTAGTTTTTGTTTATGATCAGTTATTTGTTGTTTACTTTTATTGTACAAATATATTTATATAGATGACTGTTAGAATAAACTGTTTGTATTGAATGATGACTTAATTGATGTTACATTTCCATGAATGAAACCATAACTGCATCCAGGCTGTTGGTTGCAAAAACTTTATTGATGTTCAATTTCCATAAACAAGACTGTGATGCTCTGGTCGAATTCCAGGCCCTTGATTATGATGACTTTGTTGATGTTAAATACACATGAATTAAACCATGATGCACTGCATCCAGGACTTTGGTTGTAAAAAAAAACCTTCATACTTTGCATTAGACCCTTAAGTTATTAAGTTTCTGTCTAGTATGTCCGTTGTCATTGACCTCATTTTCATGGTTCAGTGACTACTTGAAAAAAGTTAAGATTTTTTGTAATGTTAATTTCTTTCTAATTATGAGTAATAGGATAACTATATTTAGTATGTGCGTACCTTGCAAGGTCCTCATGCCCCTCAAACAGTTTATATTTGACCAGGACCTTTTTCGTGGATCAGTAAACAAGATTAGGTTTTCATGGTCAAGTACACATATCAGATACTATAAGCAATAGGTCTACTATATTTGGTGTATGGTGTACATGTCCAACTGGTAGGTGTCATTGGACCTTGACCTCATTCTCATGGTTCAGTGGTCAAAATGTTTTGGATACTTTATGCAATAGGTCAACTTTGGTGTATGGAAATTATTTTTGATGTACGTCTGTCTTGCAAGTTTTATTTGACTTTGACCTTATTTTCATGGTTTATTGCTCAGTGTTACAGTTTTGTGTTTTTGTCTGTCTACTATATTTGTTGAATGGAAGGGTTGTAAAGTGAATATGTCTGTCAGGCATGTATCATCTGACCTTGACCTCATTTTCATGGTTCATTGGTCAATGTTTAAATTAGTTTTCCTGGTTCAGTTCTTTTCTTATATACTATAAGCAATAGCTCAACTATTTCATGCCTAGATTGATTGTAAGGGGTATATTTCGGTCTGGCATGGTTCATCTAACCATGACCTCATTGTCATGACTCATTGATCAATGTTGAGTTTTCTTGGTTCAGTATGTTTCTTAGAAACTATAAGCAATATGTCATCTATATTTGGTGTATTGAATGATTGTAAGGTATACATGTTTTTCTTATTTGGTTTATCTGACCATAAATTCATTTTGTTGGATCATGATAAGTTTATGTGATAATTGAAGTAAAGCTTTATGTTCAGGACTATCCACATTAAATCAATGGTTAGTAAAGAAGGCGAGACATTTCATCGTGTGCACTCTTATCTTGAGAATTAGCTTGTTGAAAAAGTATGCTCAGCATGTTGGTCTAGTACACAACAGGGGTCCAGTCTTCCTGATGTATGAACTGTTTGCCACTGGCTGTTATACACCATTACTTCATCATCTGATTGGTTTTCCTTTTTCTTTATCATTTCTTGATTTTGCATTCTTATTTAAGATATCTTTAGATATTTCTGAGCCAACATGTTACGTAGGATGTTTTTGCTTATAGTCAAAAACATAACTTTAAATATGTATACTTCTTCAAATTATTGTGTGAAAGTAGTTGGTCTACCTTGTATTTAGTTAATGTTTTTCCTCTTGGTTAATATATTTGAAATATTGGCCGCTCAGAGTTTAGCAAACAACACATATTCAATCAATCAATCAATAGAACCAATTCTTAGTTAAAAAGTGTAGTGAACAAAGGACACGATAACTGCAATTATAAAGACTACTTTTATAATGACATCATTGATATTTTTAAAACAGATATTAGATTATTGCACCTTGCACAAGTTATGTAATTTGTGTGCCAAGTGGGATATCCTTTTGTTATATATATGAATATCTGTTCATATATTTCATTGACAGCTTTCAGGAAATGTTCATGGATAGAATGTATGGAATCATGTTATGATCAATGCACTATATATTGAATATATCAAAAGGAGTGATAACCTAAACCACTGAACCATGAAAATGAGGTCAAGGTCCCATGACAATTGCCAGTTGGACATGTACACCATATATTTATTCTGTACCTCAAATAAAGTAGACATTGTTTATAGTATCTGAGATATGGACTTGACCACCAAAACTTGACCTCACTTCATGGATCTTTGAATAAGGTTAAGATCGAGTGAAAATAGTCGAACAGCACACGGACCTTGAAAGCTACGCACATACCAAATATAGTTATCCTATTACTCATAATACGGCAGATATCAAGAATACTATAATCTCAACTTTTCAAGTTGTTTCTGAACCATGAAAATGAGGTAAAGGACAATGCATATATGACAGAGGAAATTAAACTTCAAAACATAAGATATCTATATATATTCAAAGCATGAAGGATCCAGGTCTTCTACCTTCCAAATTATTTAGTCTTAAGAAGTTTAACCTCGCTGCCAGACAGCTATCCCGATGTAGTGCTTTCTGTGACAGAAGTTGTAGACTTGACAAAAACTACATCGTTCTTCGTTTTTTATTTTGTGTCAGTTCTTTTTTCCCCATTTAATGACACATTTAATTGGGCAAGATTTCATAGAAAAATACACTAAAAAAATCACTTAAATATGTAAGCATAGCTACAATGGGGTCAATTACAAGCAAAAGTATTTAATTATATTTCAATTACATTGTTTTTTAAATGTAATTAATTACATTTTAATTACTTTGATTTTTTGGGATACGATTGCTTTCAAGCAATCTGTAGACTTATACCGGTGGCTCAGATCATTGCCCTCACGTCAATCGTTTTATTCTAAACATTAAGGAACATCTCAGATTCTTTTGATTGTCTTGCTTTAAAAGGTAAAAACAAACAAAGGGATTGAACTTAAAACAACTTTCGTATAATGTTCTTTTCATAATCTTCATGTTTGATAATTCCCTTGACTTATATGCGTGTTTTAAACAACACGGAAAATCAGAATTGAGCAGTATTTATATTTAGTATTTTTATAAATTTAGAAACACGTCAGAGGGAATTCCAATTTTTGATAAAATGCGAGAGTTCTCTGAATACCGATAATTCTATTTCTGTCATTTAAGAACTGAAGTGGAGTTTTTCTTGTATGTTACCGTTATGAAACTGATATTTGAGATTGTACTTCCATAAAGAAATAGAGAACCATCTAGGTCGTTTATTAAACATTTAATATACGTTCTTGCTCCAGGGTTTATTTTGGAAATTATGCGCATGCGTATAGTTTTTGTCGAGCAAAAAGTTGCAGAAAGCTTGACATAGGGATAGTGATCCGGCGGCGGCGGTGTTAGCTAACTTCTTAAAAGCTTTATATTTCAGAAGGTGGAAGACCTGGATGCTTCATACTTTGTATATAGATGCTTCATGTTATGAAGTTTCCGTCAGTCACATGTCCAATGTCCTTGACCTCATTTTTATGGTTCAGTGACCACTTGAAAAAAAAGTTCAAATTTTTTGTAATGTTGAATTCTCTCTTATTATAAGTAATAGGATAACTATATTTGGTATGTGCGTACCTTGCAAGGTCCTCATGTCTGTCAGACAGTTTTCACTTGACCTCGACCTCATTTCATGGATCAGTGATCAAGGTTAAGTTTTGGTGGTCAAGTCCATATCTCAGATACTATAAGCAATAGGGCTAGTATATTCGGTGTATGGAAGGACTGTAAGGTGTACATGTCCAACTGGCAGGTGTCATCTGACCTTGACCTCATTTTCATGGTTCAGTGGTTATAGTTAAATTTTTGTGTTTTAGTCTGTTTTTCTCATACTATATGCAATAGGTCTACTATATTTGTTGTATGGAATGATAGTAAGGTGTACATGTCTAGCGGGCAAATGTCATGTGACCTTGACCTCATTTTCATGGTTCAGTGGTCAAAGTTAAGTTTTTGAGTTTTGGGCTTTTTATCTAATACTATATGCCATAGGTCAACTATATTTGGTGTATGGATATATTTTATGATCTTTATGTCAGTTGCTCAGGTTTTATTTGACCGTGACCTCATTTTCACGGTTCATTGCATAGTGTGAAGTTTTTGTGTTTTGGTCTATTTTTCTTAAACTATAAGTAATGGGTCAACTATATATGTTGTATAGAAGCATTGTAAGCTGTACATGTCTGCCTGGCATGTTTCATCTGACCTTGACCTCATTTTCAAGGTTCATTGGTCTTTGTTTAGTTATCTTGGTTAATGTTAAGTTTATGTGACAGTTGTAATAAAGCTTAGCTTTATACCTAGGACTATCAACATAATATCAATGATTAGTATAGAAGGCGAGACATTTCAGCGTGTGCACTCTTGTCTTGACTTCAAGGGGTTTTAGATTGAATGGTTGCTCTGGATTCTCCACTCAATTAATTAATTTATAACTCATGGGATCTTTTCTATGTATGTCTGCTATTGAAGGTTATTGTTGTTGCATAATTTTAAATCATATGCATCATTTAAATTAAAATAAATGTAGTCCTCATCGTAGAACACCCCTTCAGGGGAAATGGAGTCTTCCATATTATCGTTTCGAGTTGTCTCCCTTCTGGATTTAACTTCCGTGAATTTTGAATCAAAACAACACGTCGAGTGTTAGCGCTTTCTGTCAATAAACGTCGTATTATATTAAAAACGATCGCATTTTAAACCAATAAATGTGTACGGAAAGGAGTCATGATCACGGACCCAAAGGAAATTAAATATTTAAAGAGTTAGGAATGGGGTTCCTCCTAGAATTAACGTAGGAAAATAGGTGATAAGATACGAAGTGAAATACCTTCTCTCAGTCTGAGTCTCAGTGACTGCTGTGGAAAGTAAACTTGGAATTGAAAGTACAAAAATAAAACATAGGCCTGATTACATTGTTCATACACTTTTATTTGTGATTGGCTATTTTGTAACTATTTTAAATGTGCAGTTTAATTAGTTTTGAAAATAATATTATCCAGCTACATGTATACATGTGTCACTGAAACAACGGCAATCGTATCCCTCAGAGCAATCTGCTCTTTGATTAATATAATTAATAACGTTTCAATTACATTGATTTTGACATATAATCAATAAATTTACAATTACTTTGCCAATGTAATCAAAATACTTTTCATTTACTTTTGTCCAACAAAATGAATTCTAATGAATGAATGAACACTATTTGCAAGAAGCATATACATTCTATGGCGAACGAAAATATATATAATATATAAAATGATTAACAAGCATTCTGTGATTATTGCATGGAATATATGGTCCCCTACCGATTCAAAATTCATAGTATTCAAATAAAATGCTAACTTGATCCAGTGGGTTGATGCAACTTGGAACTTTTATTCCCTGAGGGTATCACCCGCCAAGTATTCAGCACCACTGTGTTAACATGAATTATCATTGGTATGGTCAAAATTATAAATCAATTGTTTACAAAACTTTGAATATTGAAATACTAAGGATTTATACCTCACCAATAGATTACCTTAGCTGTATTTGACAAAACTTTTAGGAATATTTGGTCCTTGAAGCTCTTCATCTTTGTGCTTTATTTGGCCTTTTAACTTCTTTTTTTTGAGCCGACAGTCACTGATGAGTCTTTCAGACATTCAGAAATTCAGAGTACTGACAAGACACACAGAAGATAAATAAAAAAACACAAAGCACACACATCATACCACAGACCAGAAAACAAGAAATAACGTTAAAACATGAAATGAAGAGACAGAATATGTTGCACAAAAATGACTTTTTACCACCATTATATAACAAATATTTTTAACATTTAATTTAAGTGGTTAGTCAATAAAGATACATTGCAATGAAAATCTAAATATGTTTCAATACCGAATACTTATTATTGTTTATAAATAATTAGTTTGTTACAGTCTTCTAAATTTGTATTCCAATTTGTAAAAAATTATCTATAATACATATTTTAACACAATCAAATGGTATCTTCAAGATTGATATTAAAAAAAGTGTTGAAACTGATTTTCGAAATGTCAAAGGACCATTACTCTGCACAAAATCATCAGACAGGAAAATTTGAACTTGTCATGATAAAACAATACACCAATTATCAAATTAACATCTTCAAGCATGAAGACAAAAATTGTGGAAATCTGATTTGCTGGACTGACGGATGGACAGACAGTTCACAGATAGACAGAGTGCAAACCTAAAGTCCCATTTGAACTTATCGGTAGGGGACTAACAAAAGACAGCAGAAAATAGTCTGTACAGAGTACATGTATACAATAATGTATATTATGACAATATAATTTTATGTGATCTATTTTTCCAAGCTGCATTTAATCAAATACATAGTTTTACTGTCAAAGATTTACAATAGCTTGTTATAAACTTTTAAATTTGTACTAATATGGCCAAGTATAGTAAAAATCAAGTAAAAATTCTTTTCCCACAAAAACATTTATATTGCAACACATACAAATTTTATGTCTCTATATGTATTTAGATAACAAACAACTTTAACATTTAATTTAAGTGGTTAGTCAATAAAGATACATTGCAATGAAAATCTAAATATGTTTCAATACCAAATACTTATTATTGTTTATAAATAATTAGTTTGTTACAGTCTTCTAAATTTGTATTCCAATTTGTAAAAAATTATCTATAATACATATTTTAACACAATCAAATGGTAATTTACTAATATCTTAAGACTGAATTTGAAATTACTGAACGTATAAGATGTCTGCATGTTGATTTATATTTACAAATGATGTCCTTGTACCAATGATAAGTTTTAGTAAATGTTTTGACTAGTTTGTGATATTGAAAACCCTAATGTAATTATTTCTAAGTTATTTTTTCCGTAACAACAGTTACATTGTACTTTGTTACATATATATATACAAGTGAAACAAACAAGTTGAGATATAAACATCATATGATGGTGACAAGGGAACATCACATCTAATATTGGATAATTAACAATACGAAATGAAAATCATCTCTTTTATCATAAATTTTGGTATGAAGCTTCCCGTTAAAGTTATAGTTATCAAGATCAAGGAAAGCATTAGCTTTATTCAAAATCCATAATTCATGTCAAAAAGACAATGTAATTGAAAATAATTCTCAATTACACATTTTAATGAATTATTTTCAAATATGTAATTTATTACACTTTTAGTTATCCTAGGTTGCTTTCTTCAGGCACTTCGGCTCCCCCACCAATAAAAACTGGCTGCCATGAAATACTTTAAAGTAGTGCTTAAAAGTAGTGTTAAAACGCAAAAAAAAACAAATCACATAAAAATATCACAGGTCTGGTAAAAAACATAAATTTCATTAATTACAAAAGATAAGCATTCTTTTATGAAATGTTAGAATGGTCATAAATGTAAACTTCATGAAATTTTTTTAGAATATAAATATACTTTATGAAACTGGCATGCAAATAGTAGTGCTTTATCATCTAAAAACAATGAGATATTCAGGATAAGCCTGAGTATCATTAAATATAACAAAGATGCCTGGACTCTTAGGATTGTCAACAACACTGTCATATAATATACGGCCACCAGCAGCTCCTGGTTTAGGTGGTGGTACTTTTATGCCACCATGTGCTTCAGTGAATTCTCCCACAAGAACTTTACACATGTACATCCTCTTATTACCATTAGGGTCTGGACGAGCATACTGGGCTTGAGTAGAATACGTTGGATTGACTGTAAAGTAAACTCCATTACCATATGCCACAGCTGAAAAATAAATTGAACAAGGTAATGATAGGTGAATATTTACAAGGTTAACATTTCACTGTAATTTCATTATATTTTAGTTGAATAAAACAACAATAAAAATGAGGAAAAGATGATGTTAATTTGCATTTCATGTTTTTAATTACCATTCTTTCCACAAAAGGCTCTGTTGAATCCATAAGTGTTAATGCTATCAACTGCTTCCATGGCTGTACCATGCCAAAGTCTACGTTCATTAATAGTTCCTGTAGCATTTGTAGAATCCATGGACTTTTTCTTAGCTTCATATTGTTGCTGTAAAGTTCTGTTCTGTATTTTCTCAATCTAAAAAGATAAAATAAAATTTTAAATTCATCTCCATAAGGTAAAGAAATATATACATTGCTTCTTATTTGTTGGCCTTTTGATATCTTTTCCAGTTTGTGTTGATGTTTTGTTGTTTCATTAATAGAATCCTTCATTTGCCCATATTCATATATAATTTTTCATTAAAATCCATAATTTTTATTGGCTGAAATCTATCACAAAACTCTATATCCATATTTTATTGATGTATAAAATACAACAGCTTTTACAATCATATAAAATATAAAAAAAATGTTTTTGATACAACTGGACTGCAGTGCTTCATCTTTACAATGGCTTCTATTTTAACGATTAAAACGACATTAAAATAGGTTGGCTTAAAAAGTAACATCACAAAAATACCGAACCCTAAGGAATGGGGAGATAATTTTGAAGACGTAGAATCCTAACTGTAATACCTTTATAATAGCATTATAGTTCCCTGCCATATTTGTCTGGAAATCATGAACAATGTCTTGGTATTCTTTATCAGCAGGTTGTAATGTAACAATCTTTATGTTCTCATTTTGATCCATGGATGCCCAGTTAGATGGCATATCATAGGCAGCATCTGAAATCATACATGAAATTTATCTAACACATTCATTTTAATCATTCTGCTTTTACGTCTAGAGTTGATTTTTTTTATTCAATGTTCATTATAATTCATCACTGTCAAGCTTCTGAACATTCTGAAGATCTGTTAAAAAGTGTGACAAAATTAATTGTTTTTTTTTTAATAAAAATATTTTGAAATTAAAACTATGAGTTTACAGAAAGTAAGTGTCTAAAGAGTATATACCATGTTACTGTGGATTCATTATTATTCGTTGGATTCAAATTTTTTCGTGGATTTCGTGGGTACAGGTAAACCACAGATTTAAATGTTCAACAAACTGCAAATTTTCTATAGGGTTGTTTGCAGACTTTTCCCAAACCACAAAATCAAATATCCACGAAAAATGCAGGTTTTCATAAACCCCAAAAATGGGTACCAACGAAAACAAGAGTGCACACACTGAAATGTCTCGCCTTCTTTACTAATCATTGATATTATGTTGATACTCCTAAATATAAAGCTTTATTACGACTGTCACATAAACTTAACATGAACCATGAAAATGAGGTCAAGGTCAGTTGAACCATATGCCAGGCAGACATGTACAGCTAACAATGCTTCCATACAACAAATATAGTTGACCTATTGCTTATAGTTTAAGAAAATAGACCAAAACACAAAAACTTAACACTGAGCAATGAACCGTGAAAACCAGGTCAAGGTTAAATAAACTTGCATGACTGACATATAGATCATAAAATATTTCCATACACCAAATATCAGAGTTCGCGAAAAGTGTCAGTCCTCAGGATTTAACCACCAAAATATTGCATATAGGACTGACACAATTTTAGTATTTTTCAATAGACTTGATAGTGAGGACCAGCAGATTTTCTTCAAGGACCACCAAGGAAAAAAAGATTTCACGAACTCTGAAATATAGTTGACCTATGACATACATGTATAGTATTAGATAAAAAGACCAAAACTCAAAAACTTAACTTTGACCACTCAACCATGAAAATGAGGTCAAGGTCAGATGACATCTGCCCGCTAGACATGTTCACCGTACAATCATTCCATACAACAAATATAGTAAACCTATTGCATAAAGTATGAGAAAAACAGACCAAAACACAAAAACTTAATTATAACCACTGAACCATGAAAATGAGGTCAAGGTCAGATGACATCTGCCCGCTAGACATGTACACCTTACAATCATTCCATACAACAAATATAGTAAACCTATTGCATAAAGTATGAGAAAAACAGACCAAAACACAAAAACTTAACTATAACCACTGAACCATGAAAATGAGGTCAAGGTCAGATGACACCTGCCAGTTGAACATGTACACCTTACAGTCCTTCCATACACCGAATATACTAGACCTATTGCTTATAGTATCTGAGATATGGACTTGACCACCAAAACTTAACCTTGTTCACTGATCCATGAAATGAGGTCGAGGTCAAGTGAAAACTGTCTGACGGGCATGAGGACCTTGCAAGGTACGCACATACTAAATATAGTTATCCTATTACTTACAGTAAGAGAGAATTTAACATTACAAAAAATCTGAACTTTTTTTTTCAAGTGGTCACTGAACCATGAAAATGAGGTCAAGGACAATGGACAAGTGACTGACAGAAACTTCGTAACATGAGGCATCTATATACAAAATATGAAGCATCCAGGTCTTCTTCCTTTTAAAATATATAGCTTTTAAGGACTTAGCTAACACCGCCTCCACCGCCGGATCACTATCCCTATGTCGAGCTTTCTGCAACAAAAGTTGCAGGCTCGACAATAAATGAATGCACAATACCAGTCACCACTTTCAAGATACTGACAATATCTAAAGAAGCCATTCTGTTCAAATGCTCATAAGAACAGTTTGAATGAAGTATTTGTTGAACAAGAGGAAAATATAATAGACAGAGCAGGGCTTCCAAAATTATTTTTAGCCAGCAGGACATTTTATATTTGATCCCAATTTTAATCCCTTAAGACTAAATATAAAAAATATTTGTCAATTTATCCCTTTCTTTGTATAAACTTCTAATCAACGTGTGGTTGTTGATCTCAGTTCTTCATTGGTTAAAATCCGATTATGATGTCAAATTTTCTTGCTTTCCTCTGAATTTCCTATTGTGACGGCATGCAAAAGGGCGACCATGTCTGTTGACGTCACATAGAAAGAACACAGCATTTTGCAGATCACTCGAGGAATAAGATTGCCTGCATATTGTTTGAGAATCATTAGAGAAACAGATTTTACCACCAAATCTTGTGCAATACGATATTTACCCACTCTCAACAGTTAAATTCTTAATATCTAAAACACATATTAAATTTGAAAATTTAACTGTCTCGAGTGGACAAATATCGTGTCACACTTGATGCAGTGGTAGAGTCTATATGTAGATGCTTGATTCTTGGGGGGGGGGTGCACTTACTATGTAATGAGTGGTACGGATGAGCCGCTGGAAATTAGGTCACTATTTCATGCTCAATGATATGTGAAAAGGGTGAGAAATTCAGATTAAATATATCAATAGGTTGATATTATCACTTATAATTTGTACAAACTTACATCTTGTACACAACATATATATGAAACATTATAACAATTATCAAAAGAATTCTATAGTATCAGTTTCCTTCAAGAGGGAACAGAAATTTAACTTTTATTAGTTTTGCATTATATAATATAGAACCCAGTGAAAGAGTAACTCTCTGGGGTGTTTTTACATTTATCTGACCAGACCATGGAAGTAATATTACTTCCATGATCTGACCAAGCATATTTTATTGTCTCTTCATAGTGAAAGATATAAAAGGGGCAAATAGAGGGAACTGTTTATTAATAAGATGTGACAAATTTATTGGAAAAGCAAGGTGTGATTATTTAACATAAATCTGATGATAAGCCGTATCAAAAAATCTCTACACTAATGTACCGGAAGATGAAAAATATCCAAATATATCTATAGGTGTGTTTTTTTGTTAATTGATATATGACAAGGGATATATTTTTGAAAAACAAACTATATGACAAGGGTGGGGTACTGGATGTCTCAGCTGCTCACCCCTACAAAAAATTTATTGAAGTCCCCCCCCCTCCCGAGACTTGATTACTAATTTACCTGTCAATTTAGACTTTCTGAGAACAGCCACAGTATCAGATGGATCATCCTCAGTGAATTCCTCATAAGTATTAAAATCCACAACATATTTATTTCCACTGTTATCAAGGAAGAATGCCTGTGGTTCATGGTTTATTAATGCTTGTTCCAAAATAAGATTAACTTCTGCTGGATACGCCTCCAGTTTTTGTCCAGTATCCTCTACAGAAATAAAATACCACTGTACCATATCTGGTACGATCTTAGCATGCTGTTGTTGTTTCTGTTTTTGTCTGTCCAGATCTTGTATAATTTTGTGGACCTCATCTATAGCGTTTGACAGATTTTCTATCAAACCTCTGACATTGATACAACCTATTTTCTTATTAAATTCTATCTCTACTTCACAGGTTTCTTCTAACTTCAAGATTAAAGCTTCCTGTGAAAGAAAACATTGAATATTTAAGTCCAATATCATACCGCAATGACAGTATGGCTTTTCCAAAAATAAATGTGAAGGGAGTTGGCAGGCCCCCTTTTTGAATCATACATCACTTATATAATGCGTTTGAGTTCTTACTACATGTATATATATTATTTCTTATAACTGTCAAGGTTATATTTCTAAAATAATCACCACCAATTACATTTTATAGCGAACCCTATGATAGTTTTCCATAGATTCACCTGTAAGTTACCTGTCGATTTAAACTTTTGGCAGTTCTATTGTCCCATCTAACAAATACAACAGGTATTGTTCTCTGTATAGTTTATTCACCAGGACCTTTAAATTTCTTCTAGGAGAAATATATCACTCATTGATTAATATACCTGAACAAAAAATTGAACTGTCAATGATGAAAAAATACTTATACCAATACTAAGAAAGGACTCACAAAACTGCAAATGGTGTTGTATTTATTCAATACCAAAAACTCGTTTTTAATGCGTTCAATATTAATAATGATTTAAAAATTAAAAGTTGATTTCTGATCAAATATTCAATAAATATTTTTGTGTGTTTGATAAATAAAAATTTGAATATTATTATTTTTAAATTAAGGTCTTCATAAACATAGTCTATAAATTAACAACAAAAAAAAACATGCAAATTTATTGGAAAATACTGAAAAATGGGTCTAAAATAAACTTTTTATTATTAAATCAGATTTTATATTAAACAGATTGAAAATATATTAATGATTTATTGAATAAATACAATATTGCATACAGTTTATGTGAGTTTATAGAAGTATTTCAATAAAAAAACAGATAATTTTTTGGTCAGGTAAATTAATCAATGAGTGATATATTTCTCCTAGAAGAAATTTAAAGGTCCTGGTGAATGAACTATACAGAGAACAATACCTGTTGTATTTGTTAGATGGGACAATAGAACTTACAAAAGTTTAAATCGACAGGTAACTTGCAGGTGAATCTATGGAAAACTATCATAGGATTCGCAATAATACAATTTAGATTTTTTCTGTTTCCTGTTTTACAAGAATGGCATTTACCATTATTGGAATTTCCCATTCTAGACAGTTTTTGCTCCGAATAGATAACAAGTAAAATCACAAAAATACTGAACTCTGAGGAAAATTCAAAACAAAAAATCCCCAATCAAATAGCAAAATCAAGATCTCAAACACATCAAACAAATGGATAACAACTGTCATATTCCTGACTTGGTACAGGCATTTTCTTATGTAGAAAATGTTGGTTTTCTTATGTAGAAAATGTTGGATTGAACCTGGTTTTATTGATAGTTAAACCTCTCACTTGTTAATGATAATGCTAAGGTCAATTTTACCTGCTAATTTAATTTGCTTTCATAGAGGACATATTTCTCTATATATTTTTCCAAGGTAATATCAAAGTTTATCAAACCATATTTAATAATAATATTCCATTTTATTTCATATAATATAATATAACTATATATACATATTTATATATCTAATTTTAATGAATATTAGATTTATTTCAAAGATATTTCACTTGCCAATGGGATAACTAACTTATTCTGTAACCCAAAAATTCAAAAGTTTTTTTAACGTAATAATCTTGTTTGTTTTGTGGTTCAGGTTGATGTCTTTTAGCCTGTCCTTAAACAATTGTGGAATAGCTTCTTTCAATCTTGTCCTTTTCCAAATCCATATTAATATATCTTTTAGGATGTTGTATATGAAATTGTCACTTTTGATATTTTTCTATTTTTTCCTCCTAAATATCTTAAGATGTATGACTTCAACTTTTTTCCAAAGCTGTGTAAATTTGTACTTTTAACATCTTGATTACATTGTAATGTGTGGTAAGAAATTGTAATAGGTCACATGCTCGATATTGTTTTTTCATTCATACTATATTTCATTTTGTGGATGTTTATAATGTGTCAAATAGTAAATAAATGTCTGTACAAAATGATAAGGGTTTTCTGTTGTATTTGAATTTTTCTGTAAATAATTGTTGGTTAAGAATGTTGTTTTTTCCATTTTTTGGGCTTTGTATACTTAAGATTTTTTTGTAAATCAAGATATATTTTTTTTAAATGTTCCATTTCCAATCCTCATCAGAACATTTTGCTAAAAAAAATTATAATTATTTTTAATATCATATTTCTGTAACTACCATTTGACTCTAGTGTTACAGATATCATTTTCTGGTCTTAATATCTTTTGCATGCTTTGGATTTGTAAAGATTTAACAAAGTGAACAACAAATATCAATGTTTAGCGAATATAAATTTTGGAAATGTTTGTATGCAGACTTTTGAAAAGAACAGAATCATACAATTTTACGAAATCAAGACTTTTCCTAAATTGACAAAAATTGGTACCCAAGAAAATATATTGATCAATATTCCCTCAATATTTTAATCAAAAGAGTATTTGTGACATTTGTACCTAACTCAAACTAAATTTGCTGATACACCGTATTTTGAACTATATTCATTTGGTTTACTTTCATAAACTGTGACTTGGATGGAGAGTTGTCCAGGGTTTCCGCTGGCGGTCGCCATTTTCGCAATTTGCGAAAAAATAATAATTGTGGCGATAAAAATTCGTCATTTGCGAAAGAATTTGGCGAAAGAAATATATTGAAAGATTTATATTCCTCCATCTTGTCTTGTCTTGTATGAATATCCTGCCTTTGAAAGGCACACCTCTGGTTTCAGAGTAGAATAAATTGGTGTATATAACACCCACAAATGTTTCTCACACTTTTTAAAATCTAAAACAAAATAATTTAGACTTTAAATAATCACGCCTTTGACTGAGTGGTTGCAAGTAACCCTTTCTTTTTATTCGTCGGTAATGTAAATAATAGTGTATTACGTCTAATATGCAACGCAAAGTAAAGTTTTCTACTAATGTACTCTACAAGATGAAGAAAGTCTGTACATCCACATTTACATTGACAATTACAGAGCAAGGCACTAGCATCCAATATTAGTTGTGTACTAATCTCTAGCTTTTCTAATGATCTACATGTAACGCATAGCTCGCTATTTTTAAGAATGTGCGAAAGTTCAAGCATGTGATGATTTCTAGCAGAAGCTAAAGCAGGACATGAATGAATAAAATGAAATAATGTTTCAGAGTCCTCCTCACACAAGAGACATGTTGGGTTGATGTCAATCTGGTTAAAAGCTGCCCTGTTACTTTGGAGAATATATGTTCCTGTAAGGAGTCGTAGTTTGATGGGGAGACGTTGGATGTCTTTTGCAGAAGTCTGGATACTTGCCAGAGCATTGTGAAGATGACCAGTATTATAATAAGCTGTAGAAATATATGAAATACTCTTGTAATAGACAGACATGGTCACCACATGATCAACCCAGTAGGTGTCAATCGCTTTCCTGATAAGGTTTTTCCATTTTAATTTTGAGGGTGGTTCATCTAAAATGTTAAAAATTGATGGTAGGCTGTATTTAATTAATAAAGCTCTAATTTTTGTGAACCAGCTGTCCTTTACATCAGTTGAGATAAGAATTTGTCTTTCTGCAACTTGTCTTTCTATAGAGTTCTCCTGTCTTGAAATATTTGCAAAGGTTCCTAAAGCTAGTTTATGCATCTTACTGATTACTGGAATGGTACCCAACAGTATATATACGGCCATGTCTGTTGTGTTAATTGGGATTGATAAAATTTGTTTGATGCTTTTTCGATAGAAGACTTCAATTGGTTCCATTTGAGTAGAGTTTGGCAGTAGTATTTCTAAGCCATAAATGAGAACTGGCAACACGTAAACCTGGAATAATTGCAGGCATGCTACGGGATTAAGACCATTCTTGCCATGCATGCCAGTTCCCATCAGGCTGTACATTGTTCTCCTTGCTTTGTTGATGTTTTCCTGGATATGGATAGGAATGGTTTGCCGTGGGTTATTACTATGAGTTATTCCTAAATGTACAGCTGTTTCAACATTTTGAATGGGTGTATCATTTAATATGAAGTTAAAATTATCCTCTATTTTTGGTTTCCCAGTTTTAATAATTTTACATTTTGTAGGCTGTAATGAATACTTCTCCTGTCGACTGTAATTCTCCACAGTCGACAAAAGGGTTTGCATATTGGTAGGGTCATTCACTACCAGTGTAACATCATCTGCACAGGTTGGAATAGGACAATGAATGTGTCCAATATAGGATCCCAGTGCACTGTCCTCTACTTGGTTTAGAACATCATTTATATAAAGTTTATATAATTCTGTGCTTTAAGTATTCCTCCCTGCCTAACTCCCTGCTTAATATCGAATGGTTCAGAGACCAGATTTTCCCATCGAACTGATGTCTGAGCACCAACACTTAGATCATGCAAGAGCAGCCATAATGAACCGGAAATCCCGGCTAGATATAACTTCCTATATAAACTACTATGGTTTACGACGTCAAAAGCAGATTTTGCATCGAGCAATGCTACATATAAAGGGTTTTTCTGTATACTGCATCGATAATGACTTCATTAAGTAGAAGAGCGCAAAATAATGGTGATATTTTAGATGTGAATCCTCTCTGAAATTGGTTTTGGATGGCAGCGATTATTTGCCACAGGTGTTCCTTAAGGAGTATCTCTAGAATTTTACCAATAACAGGAAGAACTGTAATTCCTCTATAGTTTTTCGGATCAGTTGGCAAACCTTTCTTTTTGAAAATTGGTGATAAAATTCCCATCTTGATGTAATTTGGGATAATGCGTGATATACAAATGTTGTTAATTATCTTTGTCAATGCAACAGTCAGGTCGGGTCCACCATGGATGAAATGTTCTGCAGTTATTCCATAAATGTCCGGAGATTTGTTTTTATTTAGTTTGTTAATAGCATTCTGGACCTCTAAAACTGAAAAGGAAATTGGGATTGAGTCGTCAAGACAAGATTCCATGATGACATCAATGTCTGCCTCCCTGTTGGTATGGTCGGCCTCAGGATCGGCAGCAGGAGTAGCCAGGTTAGCAAAATGTTCATTCCACCCCTTTATTATTTCTTCTGCTGTATTGTCATAAATTTTTCCTTGTACTATAAGTTCAGATATAGAGGTCTTTCCTTGCTTGCGCTGATTATTTATTAACTTATAAAATGATTTGGTGTCTCCTGAACGTGTATTCATAATTTCGGCATACTTCTCATCCTCTGTCTAGCTATCTCATGTCGTCTCGCTCTACGAAGTTCAGATCTAGAGTTTTTTTTAAGAGTTGCACTTTTACCTGATTTTGGTTTACCATCTTCTTTCCAGTTAAATAAAGCTTTTTTGTTATTCAACAGTGCAAGAGCTATCTCATCGTTCCAGATGTGAGTATTTTTTTGTTTATGAGGTTTAGACTTTTTCGAAAATTTTGCTTGGACTACAGTTAAAGCATTGATGAGATCTTTAACATCAATAATTTTTTCTTTGGCTTCCAGCTCATTAATTTTATTGGTAATTTCTGTTTGATACTTTTCCAAGTCTATTTTGGACCAGTTTACTTTTGATGGATACTGATTCTTCTCTGCTGTCTTAATTTTTGATTCAAAGTGGCATTGTATAGTAGTATAAATGGGGTGGTGATCTGAGGTATTTGCAGGCAACATATCTAGGCGTTTTGTGAGGTTTAGATCTTCATCTATTTCCTTGCTCTTGAAGATGTAGTCAATTGTGGAGACTTCTTGGCCATTAGGATGTATAAAAGTAACATCAGTCTCGTTGTAGGCAAGATTTGTCTCATGGAGAAAATTCTTCATGGCAGCCTGCCTTTCTGATAATTTTATATTTTGGAATCTACTAGATATATCGCAGTTCCAGTCACCACACAAGACAAATTGATATTTTGGGTAATACTTATTAATTATTTCTCTTAATTGATCAAGTATATCATTGAACTCGGAGTTTACATACTTGGAACCCCTGCATGGCATGTATACACACATTAGGATGTACGGTTTAGGTGACACATTTACTTTGACACAAACAATTCTCTCACTGCCCTCCTCAAGTCTCTCAATTAAATGCTTGATGTCTTCTCTCCAGAGTATGGCAACTCCACCGTATCCTCGTGGTCGCTGCGTAGGTCCGATGGGGTTGAGTTCATCTACTGATTTAGCTGTCCACTCACACTCTGGAAACAATTCATCAAGGCTATTTTTCTCAAAATTAAAAAGCCAATGTTCTTGTAAACAAACAATTTTGGAATTTTCTTTAAATAATATATCTTTAATACAGTCCATGCTATTACGCACATTTTTACAGTTGAAAGAAACAATGCCAAATGCTTGTAGTGGTTCAGGGTCTATCCTAGGTCCTTCTGAGGCTTTGTTACCCTAAAAAATGCTCCTCCTGGTTATCATTTCCTGTGACTAACAATGGTTCTTTGTCAGCAACAGGGGTCATAGGAGGGGTGGATACCACAGGTTGATCTGACACTAATCTCCATCCCTGGCTATTCTCTGAATCTTCTGAAGTGATTTGATCATGATGTATGATTTTGTCTTCAATTTCTACTGTTGTGTAATCTAAATCTTGCGTAGCCACACTAGAATGTCCTGCATCATTTGGAGGTTGTGGATCGATTGGAGGGTTGTTAGACAGGATACAGCTTATTTGAAGAGGGGAGCCTGTAACCAGATTTTTCATTGAGCTTTTGTTAAATTCCATCGTTGGTGTTATCTGTTCGTGCCTTATTTCCAGATCAGAATGTGCGGCAGACTTTGGTTGCGTTTTCATGTAACAGGGTGGTGGTAAATTCCATGGATAGGTCTTATTATTGTGGTTATGCATATGTGGCTTGCTCAACATTTGAGGTAATTGTCCCTGTTTGTGCGACTCATTAATTAATACATTAGGTGTCAGCTGTCTATTGCCCATATGCATACCTGGTTTAAGATTATGGTACCCATATGACGGTGGATAAGGTATTTTATTAGAGTTATTACCAGTATCAGCATTTGGTCTTGGGGTATGGTTATGGGGCCCATTTCCATATGGACCTGGTACAAGTACATGGTTCTGATTCCCATTACTATTTGGATTTGAAATATGATTCTGGTATCCATTTACTTGAAGACCTGGGACATGATTCTGGTATCCATTTGCCTGAGGAGCAGGTGTGTAGTTTTGGTACCCGTTTACATGGGGATTTGGTATATGACTCTGATACTCATTCATGCGTTGTCCAGGATTAAAGTTCTGATACCCATGATATTGATGATTACTAATACTTTGATGGGATGGCCAATGTTGTTTTGACACTTCTAGTGCATCTAGTCTTTGCTTAAGGGAGTTGAATTCGAGATCAGATACTCTTCTATTAAGGTTATAGATGTTTTCCATACTTTGTATTTTGGATTGCAGGTGTTGAGTTTCAATGTGCATTGGAAAACCTTCTACAATATGCTCTGTATGTCGTTTCGGCATGTCTGGGATTGGAAGATCTCTATTAGTAACATTTGTTGGTGCACTGTCTACATTTCCAGCTACTTTGATTCTAAGAATTCTATTGCTATTCTCTAGTTCCTTAATCTTAGCTTCTAAATTCATGATATATGCTTGAAGTTTAGCATTTTCATTTGAATTTTGTGAGTTTGTGGCACTTTGTTGTTTCAACTCCTCTTCCCATTTCTTCAAACGGAGTTCCTTTTGTCTTAGCTCTTTTTCCTTTAGATTTGTTTTTGTTTCCCCTATTTTGGTTTGTTTTACTGGCAATTGTTCTAATGATATAATATCAGTGGCTTTGGGTATTGATTTAGATGGGTTAATCATGACCGGTTCTATATTACTAGTCTGGTTTTGATTATCAGAGTTGACTGCTGGATTTGAGTTTTCAATCATATTTTCAGATCTAATGTTCACTTCCTCAGATAGTATTGATGCCGCCAAAGTAACAGATGGGTAATTGATCTGTTTGCTCTTTTGTACAGACTGAGTTTCCCCAACACCATCTGATATTACATGTACACTCTTGCCACTAGTAGGAGGGGGTAGGCTGGTAGAAATGATCATATTTGATGACACATTACCTTGTCTTTTTGTACATATTGAACAAATATATGGAACATCAGGAGATTGCTCAAGTGTGGTTATTTGTTCCTTATTCAGCTTTTCACACTTGAAGTGGATCCAGTGTTTTCCAACAGAGCATTCAATACATTTACTCAGACAATTTCTATTACATTTTGGACAGATATCAACTGCTTTTATAGAAAGTGCAGATATGTCGGTTGTAGATGGATTACTTAGATGAGATACAGTATTATTTACAAGTTTGAGACAAGCTTCACGAATTTTACTGTTCAGCTGCTGATATGTAGATTTGTTCGACATCAGGTTTGCTATGGTTTTTAGTTCATCAATGAATAGCATATGTGATTTTCCATTCACTTCTACCCGCATTGTAGAATTGTACATGTTGATTCTGAAAAGCTGAAATTTGGAGTTTTCTTTTTTAAGAACTGACAAAGAGGTTTCAACTATTTTCCCTGCTTTATCTTTTCGTTCAAAATTTTTGACATCAACCATTGCATGATTTGAGAAGTGAGCTTGAATACAATCGGCAAAATGTAAATATGCAGCTGGTGTAAATTCTAACACAATGTTACCATGCTTATATTCGAAATGTACATCAATGTCTCTGTCTGTTGCATCAATGAGTTTTTTCACAACTTTTTTCTCATTAAGGACATAATTTTTAACTGTTACATTGGCCTTAGATGGTGTGAAAACCTGGGTAGGTATCCTATCCCTTGTTGATCTTAATACTCTATTTTCTTCCATTTTACTCTGTTTTATGGTGTGGAGTGGAGGTTCCCACTCGTACCAAAAAGGTTGCTATTTCCAGTTATGATGTGGTTATTTAAGAATGGTGTGGAGTGGAGGTTCCCACTCGTACCAAGTAAGCCACTATTTCTGCTTATGCTAAAATCAATGTTAGGTGAGACGATGAAAGAATACTAGAGAATGCAGTACGGAAGTTTAAATGCTCCTTATGAATGGTGTGGAGTGGAGGTTCCCACTCGTACCAAATACGTCAGTATTACTGGTTATGCTGATAATCAATATTTGTGAAAATGATGAAAGAAAGAATTTGTAGAAAATGCTATACGGAAGTATATAATGCTGGTTATGAATGGTGTGGAGTGGAGGTTCCACTCGAACCAATTAAGTCAATGTTTCTGGTTATGCTACTAATCCAAGTTTGATGAGATGATGAGAGACTACTAAGGAGGACAATGAGCAGGTGTAAAATGTTGATTTAAGATGGTGTGGAGTGGAGGTTCCCACTCGTACCAAATAAGTTGCTATTTCTGCTTTTGTTAATTGAATGTTAGACGGTATGATGAGAGAATTGAAGAATACAATGAACGGATATAAAGTGTTGTTTCAGGATGGTGTGGAGTGGAGGTTCCCACTCGTACCAAATATGTCGCTATTACTGGTTATTCTGATTGAATGTTAGACGGTATGATGAGCGTACTGAAGAGTGCAATGAGCGGATATAAAGTGTTGCTTCAAGATCAAGATGGTGTGGAGTGGAGGTTCCCACTCGTACCAATTAAGTCGCTATTAATAAGTGTGCTAAAATTAAATGTTTGATGATATGATGAGATACTACTAGAGGAGGGAATGAGAAGGTATGCGAGGGCGAGCTGGAGTGGTGTGGAGTGGAGGTTCCCACTCGTACCAAATAAATCACTATTTCTAATAGTGCTGATATTGACGATATGATGATAGTACTGAAGAATGCGATGAGCAAATATAAGGTGTTGTTTCAAGATCAAGATGGTGTGGAGTGGAGGTTCCCACTCGTACCAAATAAATCACTATTTCTAATAATGCTGATATTGACGATATGATGATAGTACTGAAGAATGCGATGAGCAAATATAAGGTGTTGTTTCAAGATCAAGATGGTGTGGAGTGGAGGTTCCCACTCGTACCAGATTAATATTAACTATGCTGATTGAATTTTAGACGGTATGATGAAAGTACTGAAGAATGCAATGAGCGGATATAAAGTGTTGTTTCCAAGATGGTGTGGAGTGGAGGTTCCCACTCGTACCAAGTAAGTCACTTAATAAGTGTGTGGAGAAGGCAGGGAGAGAATAAAAATGTTGGTTTATGTTGGTGTGGAGTGGAGGTTCCCACTCGTACCAATTTAGTTGCTATTTCTGATTATGCTGATATTGACGGTATGATGTGAGTACTCAAGGATGCAATGAGCAGGTATAAAATATTGTTTCAAGATGGTGTGGAGTGGAGGTTCCCACTCGTACCAATTAAGTTGCTGTTTCTGATTATGCTGATATTGATGGTATAATGAGAGTACTAAAGAATGTAATGGGCACGTATATAATACTGTTTTAGGATGGTGTGGAGTGGAGGTTCCCACTCGTACCAAATAAGTCGCTATTAATGATTATACTGATATTGAATGCTAGACGGTATGATGAGGGTACTGATGAATGCAATGAGCGGATATAAAATGTTGTTTCAAGATGGTGTGGAGTGGAGGTTCCCACTCGTACCTAATATGTTGCTATTTACTAACTAAGCTGAAATGGTGATGATGTGTAATGTATGACTGGATTAATGGTGTGGAGTGGAGGTTCCCACTCGTACCAAATTATTCCCTTTTAGGTGAGCTTTCTTCAAGTGCTAGTGCCTGCTCTGCAATGCAGCAAGCATATATATTAAATAAAACTTTTATCGAGCCAAATTGCGTGAGTTTGCTATTTCAATAAGCAGAAGTAATGGTGTAGAGTGGAGGTTCCCACTCATACCATAGACCTGGTGTAGATTTTATAGTACAGTATTTTAAAAGCAATCGATCCTCAAGGCACAGATAAAATATCCAGGAAGATAAAATATTTTTACGAATTCAATAAAATTTAGGTATGTATCTGTTAAAAATTAGTTCAACTTCAATACAGGTAAAATCATTGGATAAAATACACTAAAATTATTGATGAAAGTACCTTCACTTTAAAATGGAAGATTTAAAATTATATATATATGTACATCAAAGGTCACTCTAATCTTTTCCGTGAAGTATGAATGGTGTAGAGTGGAGGTTCCCACTCATACCATGAAGTGTCTTGTATTATACAGTAGGAATGGTGTAGAGTGGAGGTTCCCACTCATACCAATGTACAATAAAATATAGTTGCCTGTTATCTAAATTCCAGTCCAGCAGTCCTTACACATTTGAATTTTTAATTTTTTAAGCCAAACTTTGGATAATAGCCTATCAGGATGAATTCCGTCACGGTAAAGATCTAAATTGTAATGAAATCTTGGAGTTGAGCCTGAATTACGACGAGTTAGTCTGCTGGGATTGTGTAGAATATCCAAGTTGAAATTGGGAGAGACAGAATTAAGAGATGTATTGAGATCTTTTATTTCAAAGTTTAGATTATTAATTTGATGGCGGAGATCAATGTCCTGATCGTTGAAGGTTGCAGGATCTCTGTGTTTTTTATGTTGGTTCCAGAGCGAGATGATGTATATCGGAATGCTCAAGAACGTGACTCTAGATGAAGAGTATTCAGCGAGTATATCTATTATCTGTTTATATTGGTAGACAATATTTTCAACGGTGGTATTGTTATAAGAGGATAGAGAAATCCTGCCCTTGTTGTCTTTTATAGATGTGAGGTCACAAGTACCTAGCCAAACATATAAGTGAATGGGGCCAAGATGATGAATATTATCTCTAATATGGTCTCGTAGCCAAGCTACCCTCTCAGCTGATTTTGCTCCTCTTTTGACCCACCACCTTATGTGGTCTATTTCAGATGTATTTATCTGGTTTCTAAGGTATATGCCTTTACTGTCTGACAATACCACTGGGGTACGAAATTTTACCCCCTTCTCTGGACTCACTGACTTCCTTAAGTATTTTCTGAGTTTATTCTCAGTCATATATGAGATTAATTGAGCTGTTATATATATATATAGAGAGAGAGAGAGATGATAATATACGGTTATG
Source organism: Mytilus edulis (assembly GCA_019925275.1). NCBI lineage: Eukaryota > Metazoa > Mollusca > Bivalvia > Mytilida > Mytilidae > Mytilus > Mytilus edulis. Next base: position 61,191,734 of record CM034361.1, read on the forward strand.
ATATTACACGGCAACAATGAAGCAGACGATAATATTGAATCTAGGTGAGAATACACAAAAAGTTAAGTGTCAAATGTTAAAAGCAGATAATAAAATGCACACGCAAATATTTCAAGCAATATGGATGATGATTATTAATGTTTATAATATCGATGGCTAGTGATAGCTACGCAATTAAGATATTTTCCAATTACAACACTCAGTCAAAGGGCGCGAAAAACTGATGCGTTAAAATTGCATCAAATTTAACTTGGGTCTGAAATATTTAACGACAAACGATCAATGTCTATTTACAGCAATACTAAATTATCAATATTTCAATGTTATACGAGTAAACACAATCAATATGTATGCAAAACGTTTTCATCTGTGACAGTCAAAAATCCACAACCATTCCCTTCACCGGATATATATAAACCGGTTTATTTACTTTTTTCTAGTTTCTCGGACTTTACCCGGTCAGACAATACTCGGAATTCTTCTTGACCTCATTAAGGGTTTGACAGAAAATCAATAATCAGCTGATTGCATTTTATAGCTATCGACAACAAAGGACTAATTAATAAAGGTGTTGATTGAATTGTTTGACAAAATGATATGGTTAAATGGCTTTCGCTAAATGTCACATACGGAATTGATTTACCACTTTGCGACGCACGTGTTTGAAGCAAACTTTTGACATCTCCTCTCCTTTTAAAGATAGTTTAGAAAAGAAAGCTGTTGTTGTGACGAAAAATGTTCAAAAGCAAGAAAAACCTCCGATTTAAAACTTTAATTATCCTTTGACTTTAATATCGGTAATTGATTAGGGAGACTAGTTTAAAGTCGTTTAAGTGACACACTTGTTTCAAGCATAGTTTTACGTCTCAACTTTTTTATTTACGATGGTCAAGAAAAGAAAACTGTCGTTATGAAGAAATCCATCCAAAAGGTTGGGAACAAGCCCTCGAACGGGAGTAGCCCTTCAATGTAATGACTACACATGACACGAGGGATCAATTTCACTGATAAAAGCGTTTGTTTTGTTGTAAAAACCACTTCTTAGTACAAAAGGTAACATCAGTATTTTTCTTTAAAGAAACTTTCCCTATGAACTATACTGGTATTATATAATCAAAACATGTCCATTAATTTTGTTATATTCCAGGACTTATATCTTCTTTATTATTAAAAGTGTAGTGGCCAAATCATTTAGAAAAGTTGTTTAAAATACAAAGAATATATTTCCCTTTTAAGTTAAAAAAAAATTCTGTTGTATTAAAGTAAATCTTTAGTATTTATTCATTTAAATGTTAACTCTAAAATAAGTTTGAGAGCATTATCATAGACACAATGGGGCAAAATCATCTTATTTAAGGGAGCGGAAGGGGGGGGGGTTAGAAAAAAAGGTAAATTTTAAACGAAAAATATAGTTATGTTACTTGGCGAAAAAAATAATAAAGTGGCGAAAAATATATTGTTTTGGCGAAAGAGGTGGCGAAAAAAATAATTGACCCGGGGGAAACCCTGGAGTTGTCTCATTGGCACTCATACCACATCTTCTTATTTTTATTAAAGACATATTATATAAGGAGATGTGGTATGATTGCCAATGAGATAACAAATAAAATAGATTTAGGCAACTATAGGTCAATGTAGGGCCTTTAACAATTTTAAAGGAATTAATGTAATAAAACTTCTTAAGCTTTTTAAACTGACTTTGCTGACTTCTAAATCATTTGGTCTCTTGTGAAAAGTTGTCTCTTAGGCAATCAAACCACATCTTTTATTCTATATTTATATATAAGCCTTTCACTAAGCCAGTGTCTTAATTAAATAACTCACTTGTTCTTTAGTGAGTTCTTTGATTAAAGCATCCTCAATATTTTTTTCTTTAAAATCATTGATCAAGCTCTCTTCTAAAGATTGTATCGCTGAATCTGCATCATTCTCTTTCTTTGCATACACAACAAGATTCAAAACAGAGCTTGGCATCTTACTGACTGTCCATTGCTTTGTAGATGCTGTTTTCTCTTCTTCTAAAACACAAAGTTGAAAGTTTGTACTTGGTTTTCATAAGAAAAGGGATATTCCAGGGAAACTTTTTTCATAATACTGTGAAAGTAATTTTATTTGTGGGGTACCAATTTTCGTGGATGACTTTATCCACGAATTTAAGTGTCCAACGAAATAAAACAAACATTGTCCAAATCAAGACATAGAAAGATCCCCGTCAGTAGGTTTGACTACTGATATGATCTAGGGAATATATTGAATAACGCCAAATCTGAGAATACTTTAATAGCAGTCACAGAACTACAACCGCATGCAGGATTATACCAATTTAATATTTAATAACCTAATCTGTACAACTTTTGATCTTTTAATTCTCATGAAAAATATTTTTGATCGATGAAAGTCAGATTTCCGGTATTGATATGCTAGTATGATTTTATTTCCTCATAGTTCTTGTACATATAGGAAACAATAATTTTATGCTAGGCTTGATTTTTAGAACCCAAATAATTATCACATTCTTTCTGTATGCTTTTGCCACCTAAAAAAAAATAGAATGACCTAGACAGTTTTCCATAATAGTTATGTCATAAATCATGTAAATCCGACGTTTATTTTTGTTTAAATGGTTTGTCTTTTGTTAGGCCTCTTATTACAATCATTATGTAAGCCAAAATCTAAATAAAATTAACCCAATTAAACTTTCAATTTGTTAAGATAAATAACTCACTTAAATCAGAATCATAATAATATACACATATCTGAGTTTGTTACAGAAACAATCTATAAAATTCCTCAATTTTTACTTCAATTGATTGTAGGAGAATCTGAGAAAACAATCACAAACAATAAAATAGTACTGACATTTGATAATAAAATATTTGCTATATTATCAATTTAACTAAGTTTAGACTCCTTCTCCTATATTAAATTGTTACCTTTGTCAACAATAACTTTAGCAATTCCTCCTACATGTTGCAGCTCCTTATTGGCAACATTAACAATAACATCTACATCAAGTTCTGTAGTATCACCAACAACTGTAATAATGGTCTGTCCTGAAGGTATGGTACACATAGCTGTCTCTTTGTATGTTTTCTTTGGTGAAATTGGCTCGGATTTACTTCTATTATCCTGCTCCTCATCATCATTATCATTACCTGTCTGTAAATGTATAATAACGTTATTCTTTTTTTCCACTTGACTGATTTTAGCTTGTCCCTGTTCACTTCTCATATGTTTCACAATGCCAGCTTTTCTTATGGTGTATTTCTTTCTATAAATAGATCTGAGTATATCATCCATCTTCTGTTTGGTGTCTTTGACTCTTTTAGAATTTCCCTGAATATAAACAGAGATATTATCAAGGATCAGTGTCAAATGATCTTTTGCAGACTGTTCTTTAAGAGTACTTAATTCGATTTGGTACTGTTCTTGTAACAGTCTGATCTCTGAACTTGACAGCTGTATCTTTTCTTTAGAAGTTGCATGACGATAAAAGATGTTAGTGACTTTTTCTTTCAAGATTCCTTTGTCTTCTGCTGATGTCTGATAAATAACGATAGTTTTTGAATCAGCCACAACAATTTTAACCAAAGCTTTCTGATATTCCATTTGAAAAGCCTTGATCTCCTTATTCCATATGTCAGTTCCTATCAAAGCACTCTGTTTGTCATCAAGATGTATTGGAGTTTCAATGATTGATTTCTTTAGCACATCACAAGCAGTCACAGCCCCTTCATCTGACAAAGAATACATTGTAATAATATTGCCCTCTTCAATATTCCAAACCCCTAAAACTCCCTTCTGTTTAATTTGTTGACTTGCATATGTTTTCACCTCTGGTATTTTCAAAAATTCTATATATCCAACAGAAAATTTCCCAACAGTTACACCAGTAAGTTCCTGTATCTGATCAAACATCTTAACCTTAGCTGCATTAACATGACTTGACCTTCCAGTGAAGATCACTATATGCTTTTCTTCATATTTCTTTTCCATGTTATCCAAAAAATGTAAATGCAGTAGAACAAGAAGCTGAAATGTTTAAGACTAACTTCTTCTGTAACTTGAAGTCTTTTCCTATCATGCTCAGCAGCAACATCTTTCATGACAATGCCAATTTTTTCTGCCACCTCATCAACAGGAACCTTATGACCTACAATAACCATCTTAAAGTCCTCTGTGATAACTGTGATAGCTACATTTTCAGGATAAGAAATGCTAATTTCTCTCAGATGTTTCAACACATCATTCCAAGCTCCCTGCAAGATTTGGATTTCATTCACAGTAAACATGTTGAAAAATTTCTCAGTCTCTGTTGTTACTGTCTTTGCCCATGTTTGGGTCAATTTTCTGCAGTCTTTGACTTCTTCAGTTAAAGTACAGTTAACCTTAAGTGTATCTTTTATCTCTTTTATATCTGGCCATTCAACATCCCCATAGTGTCGTGAAAGTTGTTTCTCAAAAGCTGTTTTATTTGTGTCAGAAATGAGAAGACATTCAATTTTTTGTGGATTAAGGTTTTGTATCACAATTGGTTTAAGCGATTTGAATTTTGGTCTATTGTCATCTATTGCAGTCTGACCTAGACATTCATAATACCCTTGTACTTTAAGAAGTTGACCTTCAACTGTGTGTTTTCTGTCACAAACCATGAGTGCACCTAAAACAAATACAATAAATTTCTCATGTGTTTGATATTAAAATAAATCATGATATTATGATAAACATTATTTCAATTGATAATATCTGTAAAGACTGCTATGAATTTCAAGCCCCTGTAATTTGTTAATAAGAATTTTTTTTAAATTTTGTACTGAGACATAACTATCGTACTAATCTGATATTCTTTGTCTGTACTTTTTTATCTCGATATTTATACACTGTTAATGTCATAAGTAGACTCATCACACTATGTTCTAAAATCAAGTTTATTTTTATATACCACTGAAAAAGCCTAGAAACAAGAAGAAAATAAAAAAAGGTACATGTTTGTACACTTTCATTCATTGAATTGTCCCTGAGTACTAAGATATAGACAATAATAGTGTATTGACATATCAACAATATAAGGGTGAGGCTTAAACCGGAAATGCGAGGCTCACATTTTCAAGTGTTGTTTATTGTTATTTATTTCATTTAAATATTCAATGGGAAAATCACCCTTTTAAAAGGTCTCATATCTGGCAAAGAAATAAACAATACAATGAAATGTACATTACCTGTTGAAACCAATCCATGGTGAACAAATTCATTTGAGTATGGACTAGAATAATGACAATAAGCATAAAACATAATGAACTATAGGATTTAAACTAGATGTGTCAAAGCGACACAAATGGCCCCGTCCCAAAAAGTTGAAAAATCTGCAATTTCAATAACACATGTGGACACAAAATCTGTATAACTGTGATTTTCAATAGTTTATCAAAGTCCAAAGCCCGTAATTTCACCAAAAATTAGCGGAGCCAAACGAAACTTAAACTTGATCTGTAACTCATCGTGAGTAACTCACATACCAAAAATCAGCCCTACATCTGAAAGCGTTTGGAAAAAAAAGTCTGTATAATTGTGATTTTCAACAATTCATCAAAGTCCAAAGCCTGTAATTAAAGCAAATTACAAATAAAGCAAAAATTTATTAGTATACCTGTTATTTGTACAATAGTTGGCTAATTGCAGGATAAATGATGTATACCTTTCTGTGATGAATTTATCTACAACAAAGATTACTGTATCCTCTTATGACAATAAACCTAACCAAGGGATTTATTAATGGCTGCTTTACAACAAACTTACTATCAGGATCAGTAAAGTACACCAGACATTTCCCTTCATCTTCAACTAACTTCACTTCTCTTACACCTTCAACTCCTGATCGCCTTTTATTGTCAAAGTAGTACTCTATTGTAACTGATGAGGTAGTGTCTTTGAATCCACTGACAACAACACAGTCTGTTATTGGTACTTTGTGTATGCTAAGATGGCTGCCATCCAATGGTCTCATCATACATGCTGTCTGTAACTTCTCAATATCTATAATACAGTTTTAATATGGATGTAGAGAGTCTTATAACAACAACACTTTAGGGACTGCTGCAGAAATTAATTGATCGACATGATTTGGTGCCTAGGGCACCGTCATCAGGATAAAAACAATACATAAAATCATGTTGAAGTACAAAATCGGGTTGTTAAAATTTAAACGTCACAATGTTACAATGGTAAGTAACGTTATTAATAGCAAAGTACTGAAAGTGAAAGTGAGAGTTCATTACAGGTATGTAAATAAACTATAAAAAGAAATTAAAATAAAATGTTTTTGTTGTGAAAATGTTTGATACAGTGAGTTGACTGTTAGTGTTGCTCTCCACCAATTGCAACTCATTCAAAATTTTGACCAAATTGCAATTTGTTTTATAAAATCAAATTGTTCAACTGGTCAGAAATTTGAACCAACTGCTGTAGAAAACCACAGCCAAGTCATGAAAGTGCAAGGTGATAAAATAAAACATACTTACAATCCTATAAGACTTTAACTCCACTTTAATGATGTTGTGACAAAATTAGTTTATCAGTTTGTATAGTTATATATTATATTCATTTCCATGCTGAAGGGGAACTGTTTATTTTGAATTGCTATTAAATTGTCCAAACTAAGCTTTCATATAGTTTTTCTTTCTAAAAGTATTCTATATTTATAAGAATCAGACATTATGTGAATTAAAACATTTAATATTCAGTAAAATATGTGTAAAATTGCAATATATGTTTGTAGGAAGTTTCCATGGGGGAGATAATAACTTTTCTTTCAAAAAGTCTTTATTCAAAAGAATAATATTTTAGGTTATCTCCCCTGAAAACTTATCAATAGCATATTGTTATTTCACACATATTTTACTGAATATATGATGTTTTATTTAAAATGATATCTGATTCTTATAAATATAGAATACTTTTAGAAAGAAAAAACTATATGAAAGCTTAGTTTGGACAATTTTATAGCAATTCAAAATAAACAGTTCCCCTTCAGCATGGAAATGAATATAATATAACTATACAAACTGATAAACTAATTTTGTCACAACATCATTAAAGTGGAGTTAAAGTCTTATAGGATTGTAAGTATATTTTATTTTATCACCTTGCACTTTCACATTTTGACTGATCAATTTGTTCAATATTCTGACCAGTTGGACAATTTCGTTTAATAAAACAAATTGTGATTTGGTCAAAATTTTTAATGAGTTGCAATTGGTGGAAAGCAACACTAACAGTCAACTCACTGTAAAATTATTCTGCCAACATGTGTTTGTCCTCTTGCATCGTGGAAAGAATAATGCAATAAGTTGTCAGGCCGTGTATAGACTGTATAGGTTGTGTGGTCTGAATGTTCTGTTACAGTGAGTTGACTGTTAGTGTTGCTCTCCACCAATTGCAACTCATTCAAAATTTTGACCAAATTGCAATTTGTTTTATTAAACCAAATTGTTCAACTGGTCAGAATATTGAACAAATTGTTCAGTCAAAATGTTAAAGTGCAAGGTGATAAATTAAAACATACTTACAATCCTACAAGACTTTAACTCCACTTTAATGATGTTGTGACAAAATTAGTTTATCAGTTTATATAGTTATATTATAGTCATTTCCATGCTGAAGAGGAACTGTTTATTTTGAATTGCTACAGTACTTGCAACCTTAGGCGTTACTGTTTGACGTGAACTTGACTGATCGGTGAATGATCGGTGACGGATGTTTGACTGATCCATGAGTGATCGGTGATCGGTGACCTATAGGATCCGTCAGATAAGTCAAATAACCTATTTGAGAGTTACCCTGACAACTGTCACCGATCGATCAGTAAATTAAATTTATGCACGGATCGGACGGATACGTATATATTTAAAATTCTTATGTAAACCGAACTCCACAGTGTTTACAATCGATGAACGCGGACCTCCACGAAGACACCTTAATTTACACGTTATAATTTGTAATAAAATTAGTTGCAATACAAAAGTAAAAATAGTTTAACAGAATAAGATGCTTATAGTTTGTGTTGATTAATATTTTCGTATTAAATATTATAAACATCAGAGACATATAATAAATACATAATTGTATTATATGACTCTGCTAACATGAACTTATTTCTACGAAAATGGTTATTGTTGACCGCCATTGGATTTTTGAACTTTTAATAGTTTCGAATAGGTTGTTTTTTCATGAAATTAAAAGAATGTCAAAGAAATGATATTAAAAATTTGTTCCCATTGTTTAGAACTACCAAAATTAATATTCTTTTTATCAAATATTGTACTATTTTATTTGCAATCAGTTATTTTTACAATCTTGAGACAAGTCTTCTAATTAGAATTGAGATATAATGAGAATTAAAATACTTAAACTTTTATTTTTGTGGAATAAGAATGCAGTTGTTGATTTATTTTGATGCAAATTATTAACCATCATATGATTTCAGTACTTTTTGTACATCAGGATTGGCTGTTCTTCATAAAACATGCCTACTTTAAGGAAAAAGATATTAAATGTTTGTACGCGTTACCTAAAATGCAAATATGGTTTCATTTTACTGAAAATTATTGACCGCCATTGGATTTTGTACTTTTTATAGTTTAGAATAGTTTTTTGTTCATAAATTTAAAGGAATGTCAGAGAAATTATACTAAAAATTTTGTTCGCATTGTTTAAAATAATCAAAATTATTCTTCTTTTTATCAAAAATGATACTATTTTATTTGAAATCAGTTATTTTTACCATCTTGAACCAAGTCTTCTAATAAGAATTCAGATATAATGAGAATTAAAATACTTAAACTTTTATTTTTGTGGAATAAGAATGTAGTTATTGATTTATTTTGATGCATATTATTAACTGTCATATGATTTCAGTACTTTTTGTACATAATGATTGGCTGTTCTTCATAAAATAATCTTACTTTAAGGAAAAAGATATTAAATTTGTGTACGTGTTGCCTAAAATGCAAATATTTCTTCATTTTACTGAAAATTATTGACCGCCATTGGATTTTTGTACTTTTTTATAGTTTAGAATAGTTTTTTTTCATAAAATTAAAAGAATGGCAGAGAAATCATATTGAAATTTTATTCGCATTGTTAAAAATAACCAAAATTATTCTTCTTTTTATTAAAAATGATTCTATTTTATTTGATATCAGTTATTTTTACCATCTAGAGACAAGTCTTCTAATCAGAATTGAGATATAGTGAGAATTAAAATACTTAAACTTTTATTTTTGTGGAATAAGAATGTAGTTATTGATTTATTTTGATACAAATTATTAACTGTCATATGATTTCAGTACTTTTTGTACATCAGGATTGGCTGTTCTTCATTAAACATGACTACTTTAAGGAAAAAGATATTAAATGTTTGTACGCGTTACCTAAAATGCAAATATGGTTTCATTTTACTGAAAATTATTGACTGCCATTGGATTTTTATACTTTTTATAGTTGAGAATAGTTTTTTTTTTCATAAAATTAAAATAATATCAGAGAAATCATACTGAAATTTTATTCGCATTGTTAAAAATGACCAAAATTATTCTTTTTTTTATTAAAAATGATACTATTTTATTTGAAATCAGTTATTTTTACCATCTAGAGACAAGTCTTCTAATCAGAATTAAGATATAGTGAGAATTAAAATACTTAAACTTTTATTTTTGTGGAATGAGAATGTAGTTATTGATTTATTTTGATACAAATTATTAACCGTCATATGATTTCAGTACTTTTGTACATCAGGATTGGCTGCTCTTCATAAAATAATCTTACTATAAGGAAAAAGATATTAAATTTTTGTACGCGTTTCCTAAAATGCAAATATTGTTTCATTTTACTGAAAATTATTGACCGCCATTGGATTTTTGTACTTTTTATAGTTAAGAATAGTTTTTTTTCATAAAATTAAAATTATATCAGAAAGATCATACCAAAATTTTGTTCGCATTGTTTAAAATAATCAAAATTATTCTTCTTTTTATCAAAAATGATACTATTTTATTTGAAATCAGTTATTTTTACCATCTTGAGACAAGTCTTCTAATTAGAATTGAGATATAATGAGAATTAAAATACTTAAACTTTTATTTTTGTGGAATAAGAATGCAGTTATTGATTTATTTTGATACAAATTATTAACCGTCATATAATTTCAGTACTTTTTGTACATCAGGATCGGCTGTTCTTCATAAAACATGCTTACTTTATGGAAAAAAATATTAAATTTTTGTATGCGTTACCTAAAATGCAAATATTTCTTCATTTTACTGAAAATTATTGACCGCCATTGGATTTTTGTACTTTTTATAGTTGAGAATAGTTTTTTTTCATAAAATTAAAATTATATCAGACAAATCATACTAAAATTTTGTTTGCATTGTTTAAAATAATCAAAATTATTCTTCTTTTTATCAAAAAAGATACAATTTTATTTGAAATCAGTTATTTTTACCATCTTGAGACAAGTCTTCTAATTAGAATGAGATATAATGAGAACTAAAATACTAAAAACTTTTATTTTTATGGAATAAGAATGCAGTTATTGATTTATTTTGATACAAATTATTAACCGTCATATGATTTCAGTACTTTTTGTACATCAGGATTGGCTGTTCTTCATAAAACATGCTTACTTTAAGGAAAAAAGATATTAAATTTTTGTACGTGTTACCTTAAATGCAAATATTTCTTCATTTTACTGAAAATTACTGACCGCCATTGGATTTTGTACTTATTATAGTTTAAAATAGTTTTTTTGTTCATAAAATTAAAGGTATGTCAGAGAAATCATACTAAAATTTTGTTCGCATTGTTTAAAATAATCAAAATTATTCTTCTTTTTATCAAAAATGATACTTTTTTATTTGAAATCAGTTATTTTTACCATCTTGAGACAAGTCTTCTAATCAGAATTCAGAAATAATGAGAATTAAAATACTTAAACTTTTATTTTTGTGGAATAAGAATGTAGTTATTGATTTATTTTGATACAAATTATTAACCGTCATATGATTTCAGTACTTTTTGTACATCAGGATTGGCTGTTCTTCATAAAATATGCTTACTTTTAGGAAAAAGATATAAAATTTTTTGTACGCGTTTCCTAAAATGCAAATATAGTTTCATTTTACTGAAAATTATTGACCGCCATTGGATTTTTATACTTTTTATAGTTGAGAATAGTTTTTTTTCATAAAATTAAAATAATATCAGAAAAATCATACTAAAATTTTATTCGCATTGTTTAAAATAATCAAAATTATTCTTCTCTTTATCAAAAATGATACTATTTTATTTGAAATAAGTTATTTTTACCATCTTGAGACAAGTCTTCTAATTAGAATTGAGGTATAATGAGAATTAAAATACTTAAACTTTTATTTTTGTGGAATAAGAATGCAGTTATTGATTTATTTTGATACAAATTATTAACCGTCATATAATTTCAGTACTTTTTGTACATCAGGATTGGCTGTTCTTCATAAAACATGCTTACTTTAAGGAAAAAGATATTAAATTTTTGTATGCGTTACCTAAAATGCAAATATTTCTTCATTTTACTGAAATTATTGACCGCCATTGGATTTTGTACTTTTTATAGTTTAAAATAGTTTTTTTGTTCATAAAATTAAAGGAATGTCAGAGAAATCATACTAAAATTTTATTCCCATTGTTTAAAATAACCAAAATTATTCTTCTTTTTATTAAAGATGATATTATTTTATTTAGGAATAGTTATCTTTTTTATTAAAAAAATACTATCAGAAAAATATGCATTGATTAAAATTATTTCTATTTATTGTTAAAAAATACAGCAGTTATTTTTGTAATTTGTTATTTTAAATGCGTCGATTGTGACGAGAATATAGAAAGTCCGTGATTATGATAAGTTTTTTTAAGAATTTTATGATGATAAGAATACAAAAATTTAAAATATTGAAAAAAATAGACTACATTTTTCAATAACTGATTCTTTCATTTTGTTTTTCCCGAGAATGTTTGGAAAATAATGAAATAAAAATCGCGATGTAGACACCGTTTTAGAACTCGCCGGTTTTGAAAATATATAACCTAAATAAAACGAAAAAGACCATTCTTTAATGATGATATTCAGTGGCGGATCCAGAAAAAAATTTGGGGGTGGTCCCAAATGAATATTGAATGGTATGAAAAAGGTTAAAAAATACCTTCGACATTAGGGAAGATCATGAATTTGGACAACACCATGCAATGCACATATTCCTAGGTAAAGGAATTTAAAGACATGTAAAACTGATTTTCATTTAAGACTCTATACAATATCTTGCAATCTAAAATAGCACAACATACAACTGTCATCTGAATTAATAGGCAAGCTGTAAAACAAGTTTAGCTAAAATGTTCCGAATCGGTAAAAATAGTTCTACGTAAAATTGTTCAAAATTTACTAATTTAACAAAGAGTTGTTTATCAGGCCATTCAACATCATGCGTCGCGGGTGTTTCCTTGCAAAGTTATCTATAATTTGATTATGTTTAGTTCCAAACTGTAATGCACATGCATCAATGCATTAGTCCGTTTAAACGTGATTGTCCCATAGTTGTTCTCAGGTTGGTTTTTAAAAGTGATAACTCAATGTTGGATCTCTCACATTCGCAACTCGTCACCCCCATGGTAGCTATGATTTTTAAGATAACAGAAATATTTGGAAAGTCTGTTTTGCAAAATACTTTCAGAGCACCGACTACAGTTTCTGGTTTTGAAAGCATTGACCTCGCAAGTCTTTTGCCACAAACGCAGTTTGGACGGCATTGTAGATGGACTCGGCAAATCAGTATGGTAAAAGTCTACAAAATGTTTAATTTCATCAAATGTTGCGCTTTGTACAAATGCCGGTACCAACTTCAGTGCTTGAATTGCTGTTGATGTTGGGGAGAGAGAGAGAGAGAGGGGGGGGGGGCTCAAAGAGATAAATAAACAAATTTAATTTAATTCATTCATAATGATTGTTTTTTTCAAAATGTACATAAATGAAATTTAAAACCGAGACTCTGTTAGTTGGATAGTTGGACAATGCAATTATATATGGAAATTTCACTTAAAAATACAAAAATAGTTTGTATTTACCTTTCAAAATAAGAAGTCAACTTCTTCATATTGACGAGATGTTTTGACAATTTAATTACATGTATACAGGTGAAACGCATTGATCCGTACTCTATCATTGTGACACCTCCAGGTATCCAGGTAATCCATAACCAATTAGTGCGATGAAAGGATTAATCTTACAGTAATCTGTAAGTGTTAATTTGTTAATTAGCTAGTTATTGAAAAAATAGACACTTTAAAAAAAGTTGAGGTTCGTCATGGGGGTGGTCCGGTGCGCCGTGGGACCACCCCCTGGATCCGCCACTGATATTTTAATTTAGGTGTTATCTGTACATTTCTTTTCATTTCAATTAATAAAACTTTGCTAAATAATTAATAAACAAAATGTATCATTGAAAGTTCGATTTTCAAGAGTCGCCATTTTAATTAGATTAAACGAAACTAAGATTCCATAAATTTGTATTAGTTTATCATGTGACGTATTAAAGTTCAATCCGTCATCAAGGTCGATCGGTACTATCCGTCCGATCAGTCCGATCAGTCAATTACTTTTACTATAAGTCTGACGGATTGCTGAAGTGAGTTTGACGCGAACTTGACTGATCGGTGACTGATCGATGACCGCTGACTGATCGCTGAAATAGTAACGCCTAAGGTTGCAAGTACTGTATAAAATTGTCCAAACTAAGCTTTCATATAGTTTTTCTTTCTAAAAGTATTCTATATTTATAATATAGGATTGTAAGTATGTTTTATTTTATCACCTTGCACTTTCATGACTTGACTGAACAATTTGTTCAATATTCTGACCAGTTGAACAATTTGGTTTAATAAAACAAATTGCAATTTGGTCAAAATTTTGAATGAATTGCAATTGGTGCAATTGGCTGTGGTTTTCTACGCAGTTGGTTCAAATTTCTGACCAGTTGAACAATTTAATTTTATAAAACAAATTGCAATTTGGTCAAAATTTTGAATGAATTGCAATTGGTGGAGAGCAACACTAACAGTCAACTCACTGTAAATTTCTTCCCCAAAATAGACGACATTTTATCAGCAATTCCGTACCATTTCCACTGGCTTCCCATGGCCAGAGGTACTGCTTCCAATCGCGTCAGGAATGCTGTAAAATGTTTCGGTCGCCGAAAGTAAAGGACAAAGTATAAATATCACTAGTCTATGTTGAATTTTAACTATGTGTTTGTTCATCAAACTATCGGGAATGGCCAGTAATCCGTAAAAGTGGATTACTGACCATTTCCGATAGTTTGCCAGTCGAAATGGTACGGAATTGCTGATAAAATGTCGTCTATTTGGGGGAAGAAATTTAACAGAACATTCAGACCACACAACCTATACAGTCTATACACAGCCTGACAACTTATTGTAATATTCTTTCCACGGTGCAAGAAGAGGTGCAACAAAAACATTTTATTTTAATTTCTTTTTATAGTTTATTTACATACTTGCAATGAACTCTCACTTTCACTTTCAGTACGTTGCTATTAATAACGTTACTTACCATTGTAACATTGTGACGTTTAAATTTTAACAACCCGATTTTGTACTTCAACATGATTTTATGTATTGTTTTTATCCTGATGACGGTGCCCTAGGCACCGAATCATGTCGATCAATAAATTTCTGCAGCAGTCCCTAAAGTGTTGTTGTTATAAGACTCTCTACATTTTATGTTTTTTATCATAACGACCCTGCATACCCTCGGGTATCCACTTTATGGACTCTACCGTACTACAGATTCACCAGGCGTTGGTTCTCTTTCGTTTGTAATTGAGTTTTAATATGGGTATAAATATACCAGTACAAATTCAATAACTGTCTGTATCTTTTCTATTGTCCATGAATATAAAAATAAGGAGATGTGGTATGACTACCAATGAGAAAACTATCCACCAAAGTTTAAATGAAGTGGCTGAAGGCAATATATTAATTAGGCAACTGTATTGCCTTCAACAAGAACAACCCATATCGTATTATGGCAGCTTAAAAAAAAACAGACAAGAAAATATGAAAAAATTCAATTGAGAAATCTAACATTCTTATCAATATAACAAATCAATATATGAAAAATCAAATATGACTAAAGAGAACCAACAACAACCACTAAACTACAGGACTCTTACTTGGGACAGGCACATTAAGAATGTGAAAGGGTAAAACATGTTGTGGGATCTCAACCAGCCCCTTTACAATCTAGCCGAAGTGGAGTAAAAACACCAGTAGTACACATAGTAATACTCAGTTTAAAAGAGGTCAGAGTCCAATGTTAGTTAAGGTTTCAGACGAAACTTTGCAAAATGATAATAATCAACATAAATTAACAAGGCACTGCTAGCCGTTACTGATATGCTAACTCCAGACTTTTATATAACCGATTGAAAGATAATGTCATCAAATGCAAATTTAGTTAAATACATTCCTTAAGGGTTTAATATCATACCATCATAAAATATACAACATAATAGGTATCATGAAAATAACTGGTTTTATAATACATTTGCAATTTTGTGTTTACGTACATTTGTATTTGTCTTTGGTCGTTTAAAAAAAAAATGCACTTTCAAAAGTTTGTTTATACATAATAATAATAATAATAATAATAAATTCTTTATTTAAAGAGGGTAAACACAGTTAGTTACAATCACTAATCTTCCCTGAGGCCCTCATATACATGTATGCAATACAAGTAAAAACAAAATGATAATAATAAGAGAAAAAAGCAAACATACAACATATAAACACAATTGTATAGACATAATAGTTCAATGTACATGTACCATGATTAAAAGATATAAAACAGTTACATATCGCATGTAGTAAATAGACCTAGAATATACAAATCATTAAAATCATACATTCTAAGAGTAATAGTTGCAATCATTTCAGACTGAATATTGGGACTGTCTCAAGTATTGTTTTATAATTTGTTTAAAAGAATAAGTGTTTTGCACTTTACGCATTTCATAAGGTAGTCCGTTCCATAAAACTGATCCAGAACAAGCAAAAGATTTTTTAAACAGTTCAGTTTTTGGCTTTGGAACTATCAAATTACCTTGAGTAACACCCCTTAAAGCATAAGGATTATTTACAGATATAAGTTGAAACTTTTGAATTAGGTACTGTGGTGCTTCTTTCCGCATACATTTAAATAGCAATAAATATTTGTGGTATTTGATTCTGTTTTCTACTGTCATCCAACCAAGTTTTTTAAATAAGGGGGCAGATGGGGATAATGGGTCTGCATCAAGAATTAATCTTGCTGCTCTTTTTTGAAGTTTTAATATTCTTACTATCCCTTCATTTTTACATTCTCCCCAAATAATACAGCAGTAATCGATGAGAGGCAGAATATACCCATTATAATATGCTTTCCTGGCATTTATATCTAAAAATTTCTTTAATTTAGAAAGAAGGTATATTCTTGATGAAATGCTAGCACACATTTGATCAATTTGGTTTTTCCAGCTAAGTGTGCTGTCAATTTTAACACCTAATAATTTCTCACATGATGAATTTTGTAGTGTTTCTGAATTTATTACTAAATTTGGTTGAAAAGATTGGGTTGATAACTTCTGACTTGTTCCAGTAACCAAACATTTAGTTTTTTTGGTATTGATGAACATATTATTCATTTTGCACCATTCTTCAACTTTGCATAAATCTTCTTGAACATCATCATGTAAATTTTCTATACTTTTCCCGGATTTATGAAGAGTAGTATCATCAGCATACAAGTCTGTTTTACAATTTTTAATGCACAGGGGAAGGTCATTTATAAATAAGACAAATAATAGAGGACCTAGTATAGATCCTTGGGGGACACCAAATTTCACATCTTTTTTTTATCAGAATTAACATTGCAAATGTTTACTTGCTGTGTTCTATTACTTAGGTATGACCTGAAAAAACCTACTGCAGACTCACTGAATCCATAAATAGCAAGCTTTAAGCAAAGAATGTCATGATCTACAAGATCAAATGCCTTTTTAAAGTCTAACAGTATTGCTAAGTTAAGATTACCATCATTCATTTCTTGCAGCCATTTGTCAATGATATCAATAAGTGCAGTTTGACAAGAATGATGTGGCCTAAAACCTGATTGTGTAGGATGTAAAAGTTTAAATTTAGACAAGTACTTATACATGTTATTTGAGACATGCCTTTCTAATACTTTTGATAAAGATGGAAGTACAGAAATTGGCCTGTAATTTGTTGCTAAAACCTTATCACCATCTTTGTAAACTGGTGTTACCTTAGCATTTTTCAGTAATGAGGGGTAGATACCAGTATCTATCATTCTGTTGAATATATATGTGAGAGGAGAGGCAATACATGGAGCACTTATTTTAAGGATTTGCGGTCCAATATTATCAGTTCCTGATGATTTATTTACATCGAGTTTAATTAACTCATCAAATAGCTCATTTATCTTTATTGGTGGTATGGTAAATTTCTCATGTTTTTGTTGTTTTAATTGATTTTTAATAAATTTGCTTAGATTATTGAAATCTGCCTTGTCAATAGATGTAATGTCCCTTTGCTCTCTTAGTTCTTCAGCACAGGAAGTAAAAAAGTTATTAAAAGTATCTGCTATAGATTTTTTATCATTTGTTGTTGTATTGTTCTCATCTGTAGCTAACTCATGTGGGGATTTTTTAAACTTTGGATTCAAGCTATGAAGGCATTTCCATAAAGATTTTGAGTCCTTAGAGTCTTTTACCATGTTTTTATAATAGTTCTTTTTTGAATTCTCTATTATTTGTTTAGTTTTATTTCTCCAAAATCTATATTCACTCCACAATCCAAGTGCATTGTATTTATCCCTCATGTTCCTAGCATATATAATTTCACTATTATACCAATCAGGTTGCCTTTCCTTTTTAACTCTCTTTTCAACAACAGGAGCATGTTTATCTAAAACTTTGCTCAACATATCATAAAATAATTGGAGACAAACAGAAGGGTTGTCTTCAAATTCAATTTTATAAAAAGGTGTACTTTTTAGGTCTAAAAGAAATTCATTTTGATCAAATTTTTTGAAATTCCTGTATGTGATTGTACTGTGTGAATTCTTTTTGTCTTTATTAACTTCTTTCCTTGTTAAACAAATAGGATAATGGTCACTAATTGCAAATTTACAGACATGTGATTCCTGTACCTTATCTAGATTAGGCAGCAACCATTTGATTTTCTGGGGGGCTATGGTTTTTTTTGGAAAAAAAAGTTTGTTTCCAGGTTTTGGTGAAAAAAATAATTTGTTTTAGACCCTGAGAAAAAAAAATTGTTTGTTTCACCCTCAGCTCCCACTATATGTAATGCTAAAATTGAAAGAAAAAAATTGTTTTCGGTTTGTCGCTAAAAAAATATATTGTTCTTCGCCGAAGGCGAAAAAAAAAGTTTGCACAGAAAAAAAAACCATAGCCCCCCCCAGAAAATCAAATGGTTGCTGCCTTACTGACATAGATATGATCAATCAATGTACTGGTATCCTTTGTGACCCTTGTAGCATCTACAATCAATTGTTGAAGATTGAATGTTTCTAAAACATTCAACCATTTTTGAGGAGGTTTGCTTGGTGCTTTAAAATTCATATTAAAATCCCCCAATAATATAATATCTGAATTAATGGTCACTGCCATTCCTAGTTCTTTTTCAAAATCATCAATCCAATCTATTGTTGACTTTGGAGGTCTGTACAAAAAACATAGTAAAAATGATTTTTTATAATCTGGTTTTACCTCAAACCACATTGTTTCAATACCTCCTATTTCAATGTTGTTTTGTCTTGAAAATTTTATTTTTTCAGAAAAATAAACAATTAAACCACCCCCACCCTGGGAAGTTCTGTCTTTTCTTTCAGATAAGTAACCAGGTATTTGTAATTTGTAATTATATACTGCTCATTTGTTTATAATCAAGGTACTTTATATACACCTATGTTGATCATTTTAATACCCAATCAAACATAACCAGATGCTCCGCAGGGCGCAGCTTTTTACGACCGCAGAGGTTGAACCCTGAACGGTTGGGGCAAGCATGGACACAACATTCAAGCTGGATTCAGCTCTAAATTTGAATTGTGATTAAATAGTTGAAACAGCATAGGTTTCGGACACAGAATGAATGTGGTCTAATGAACTTAAAATATTTTGTTTGCCTTTGAGCAATTCACTATGCTGTTGAATATTAATCCTCTCAAAAAAATGTTTGAAGAAATTTTCTTTTTATTTATGAAATCTGAAATGAGAAAAATTTAACCCCCCCCCCCCCCATTTTTTTTCACATCCCCCTTTCCCTTTTTCCAAAACTGATCTCAATTCAAATTTCTAATGGAGTTTGAAACAATAACTACTCATTTAAATACATCATAACATATTAAAATGTAACAAAAGGTGCTTGTTATCACTGATTGGTAAAGATTGTTTTAATTTATCAGTTGGTAGTAAAAGTGAATATACATTGTTTATTGTATAAAATATTGTGCAATTAGATATTTCTTGCTATTGCGCAATACTGTGCAATTGAAAATATTTGCTATTGCACAATACTGTGCAATTGAAGATTTCTTGCTATTGCACAATACTGTGCAATTGAAAATTTCTTGCTATTGCGCAATACTGTGCAATTGAAGATTTCTTGCTATTGCTGAATACTGCGCAATTGAAAAGTTCTTGCTATTGCACAATACTTAATATAATAATTTTGGATCCTGTTTTGAACCAACTTAAAAACTGGGCCCATAATCAAAATCTAAGTACATGTTTAGATTCAGCATACCAAAAAAGCCCAAGAATTCAATTTTTGTTAAAATCAAACTCAGTATAATTTTGGACCCTTTGGACTTTAATGTAGACCAATTTGAAAACGGGACTTAAAATTAAGAATCTACATACACAGTACGATTCAGCATATCAAAGAACCCCAATTATTCAATTTTTGATGAAATCAAACTGGACCCCGATTTGGACCAACTTGAAAACTGGGCCAAATTTAATCAAAAATCTAAGTACATTTTTAGATTCAGCATATCAAAGAACCCCAAGGATTCAATTTTTGTTAAAATCAAACTAAGTTTAATTTTGGACCCTTTGGACCTTAATATAGACCAATTTGAAAACGGGACCAAAAATTAAGAATCTACATACACAGTACGATTCAGCATATCAAAGAACCCCAATTATTCAATTTTTGATGAAATCAAACAAAGTTCAATTTTGGACCCTTTGGGCCCCTTATTCCTAAACTGTTGGGACCAAAACTCCTAAAATCAAACCCAACCTTCCATTAGTAATCATAAAACTTGTGTTTAAATTTCATAGATTTCTATATACTTATACTAAAGTTATGGTGCGAAAACCAAGAATTATGCTTACTGCGGCCCTTTTTGGCCCTTAATTCCTAAACTGTTCAGCCCTCATCTCCCAAAATCAATCCCAACCTTCCTTTTGTGGTCATAAACCTTGTGTTTAAATTTCATTGATTTATTTTCACTTATACTAAAGTTTTTGTGCGAAAACCAAGAATAAAGCTTATTTGGGCCCTTTTTTGGCCTCTAATTCCTAAACTGTTGGAACCAAAACTCCCAAAATCAATCCCAACCTTCCTTTTGTGGTCATAAACCTTGTGTCAAAATTTCCTAGATTTCTATTTACTTAAACTAAAGTTATAGTGCGAAAACCAAGAAAATGCTTATTTGGGCCCTTTTTGGCCCCTAATTCCTAAAATGTTGGGACCAAAACTCCCAAAATCAATCCCAACCTTCCTTTTGAGGTCGTAAACCTTGTGTTAAAATTTCATAGATTTCTATTCACTTTTACTAAAGTTAGAGTGCGAAAACTGAAAGTATTCGGACGACGACGACGACGACGACGCAGACGACGACATGATACCAATATACGACCAAAATTTTTTTAAATTTTGCGGCCGTATAAAAACTATTGCAGTTAAATATATATCAAAGCGCGAAAGCGCTGTAAAGGCAGTTAATTACAGGTTGTGTGTATTTCTAGTCCAGTTATATCATTATCTTCCATAGAACAGAGGTGGTTTGTAGTATTTAAGATTTAGAGTTCTTTTGTACCTAGTTCACCTATATCTATAGTCTACTGTTTACAGTATATTTTCTGTGCCTCGCCATGAAATGCATTTTTAGCCATGGCCTTGTCAGTTTGCTTTAAATTTATGAGTTTGACTGTCCCTTTGGTGTCTTTCGTCCCTCTTCTTTAGACATATAAGAACTTTTCCTTTTCAATATAAATAGACTATTTTTAATTATTGATTGTATACGCATATTCTATGACTCCCATAAAAAATAGTTCACAAAGATTGACTAGTCTCTGTACTGTGTGTATAGCAAGAACATCAAGTAACATAATGGTAAATGTACATAGTAACACATCAACTTTTTTGATGACCATACCTGCCAACTGTCAGTATTTGCAGAGTATTTCCCCCATCGAGCTCGAGGCTCCCAAATGGAAATTTTGTAAGAGCAATTTTGTCGACTATTTTAAAGAAAACAATTAATTCAACAATGGCAATGAGCTTGTTTATGCACGAAGAAGCCAAAAACCACATTAGAATATATTTGAAGGGAATCCATGACAAATCGCCCCATTAGCAAATAGCCCCACTTTTTCACTAACTCGCCCCACTTTAAAAAAAAACTGCCCCAACCTGGATAACCAAATCGCCCAACTTGTGAAATGTGTTATATCCCTTAATATTACTCCTGCCAACTTGCCCCACCTAATAGAAAACGATAATATCTAGATAAATATATTATTAACCAGGAAGAATTTACTAATGCCAACTCGCCCCACTCATGTAAAAAGATGTTATCCCGTTGTATATAAGTTAAATTCCGTTAATATTACTCCTGCTAACTGGTCCCACCTAATGGAAATCGGTGAAATCTAGATAAATATATTATTAACCAGGATGAATTTAGTAATGCCAACTCTCCCCACTTATGGAAAAAGATGTTATCCCGTTGAATATAAGTTAAATTCCTTATATTGCATTATGATACAATTAACAGGTTTCTTTTCAATTGTTATGCAAATAACTAAGCTTCAAAACTTAGTTATTCTTCAACAATACATTTTTTTTTTTAATTATAATTTCAGTATATCAATAATAGTAATTAAATAAATTTTCGGTTTGTTTGTATTCTGTGTAGATTAGTTTTCATTAAAGTGGTGTGAGTTTTTATTTTAATTGTATATATATATATTAATCTAAATATTACCGTTTTTTTATAAGTAGGGCGGGTTGGCAGGAGTAATATTTAACATGATTTAACCAATTTCACATGTGGGGCGATTTGATAAATCAGTTTGTGGCGTTTTTTTTAAAAGTGGGCGATTAGCCAGTGGGGCGACTTGTCCTGCTTCTATTTGAAGGCCCCCTTGAAGGTTTTGTATGACTATATGAACCATCTTCCACGTAAAACCCCCATGTGCATTTTGAAAAGTTGGCAGATATGTTTCTAACTCCAGGCAAAATCTACCGGTATGAATGAAAAAGAAGTTTTCAATTAAGGCTCTGTGGCCATAACAGCTGTCTCATTAGCATTTTAACCACTTCCCATATTTGCAATTAAAACAATAGAAGAAAATTATTCAACGCAAAAACAAAACTTACTTGTAAATATGAAATTCTCTTTACGGTATGAGTTTTTCTCATTGTTTGAGATTGTACAGTAGTACCTGTAACTGCTTATACCTATTTCTTATTCACTTTTGCTTGATAAACTCACTAAATATCATGTATATACATTGTACCACATCTCCTTATTTTTATATGCATTCCAATAACATGAACAATTGTAATTCAATTCTACATACCAAAGCAAAATGAACTGCACCACTTTCATTCACTAGTATGCATCTTTTGGCAAAATACAAGTTCTTAAATGACACAAGATATATTTATTGATAAAAAAATTAAATTTAGTATACAACTCTTTAACAGGTATAAAAAAAAAAGCACAGCTGTGTCATAACTTGTGAAATCTGTGCTGAAAACATAGACATTGATGGTATTTGAGTAATTCCATATGTGAAGCTCAACATTAGCTTGTCAGTTGGTGGTGGACAGTTATAGTTCCTTTCTGCAGGCTAGGATGAATGACTTTTCAGGAAAACCAAGTTCACAAATCAAAACTTTCCTCTAGATTTCTCCTACAATATTCATCCAGTTTAGTTCTTTTGGTTTAATTGGACACCGTCCTGATTTTTAATTTTGCAAACCATTCAGTCTCTTGCTTGCAAATGGTGCATGAAAATAGGATGGGTATGGCAGTAGACAAGTCTCTTTAAAGTGGGTTTGTGCCCTGAAAAAAAGTTTTATAACTTAAGTTTTTTTGAAACTTGTGCAACACACATACCTAAATAACTATAACATAGAAGAGAGCATCATTCGTGTCAATGTTTTGTTCCTGTTTACATTGTCATTGATATTTTTTCAGAAAGCCTGAGGCATTAGCTCATGAATTCCTGTCATTACATCCTAAATTAACATAATTACTGCTAGAATAATTATCAGTATGATATACATACACTATCATTGTACAGCCCAAGTCTTCAGTATATATAATTGTTGCATTCATTCACTCCTGTGTTCAGTCGTTCAAAAATATTTAAACGCGTACAATGGGAGGCAACTCTCATTGTACCTAATTGATAACACCGTGTACTAGATTTGCCTCCCCTTGTTGCGTCATCCGATGCTTAGTTAGCATGTGGTTTTAGCAAGAGCATGTTCCAGCCACATTTTATTATGTATTTGATTAATTTTTTGTATTTGATGACAATGCGATGGAAAATAAGAGAACTAGGAAACCTCCAGCTTATCTAAAGGATTTCACTTTACCTTCTTTTGATATGCAGAACGAGTTTGCATCAGTTTACGAAGTTGGAGATTTAACCTCTGAACACGTGGTTCAACATGAGACTTTTGCACCAAAATCAGATAAAGCAAGTGTTAGCGTTCATCCAAAAATTCTTACGTCTACAAACACGGTGAATGAACTGGATAAAACAATTGAAGAATTAACAATTCAGAACAAAATATTGGAACGGGATCTGTTGTTGGCTGAACAAAACGCGCACCTTGTGGCTAAGAAAACTTTCGGTGTTGATAAAAAGACTTCATGTGATAAATCAGATAATGATAGGAATAATTGCCAAGCGAAAATTAAAGGTAAAGATTTTCCATATCTATTGTTCAAAGACAAACAAAAACGTAAAGCAGTTTCGGGTGAAGCAAGGGCCGCTAAGGATCGGGTAAAATACGATGTGCCATGGCCACATGAACATGCCCAAACCAAATCATTTAGTTATTCTGATGAAGACTTCGAATTCGTACAGTTAGTTAGAGGTGAACTATTTATTATGCACAACATAGAAGAACAAGCCATTTCAATGCTAAGACAAAAGCATTTAATTAATCTGTTATATCTTGCCGAAAAATATCCTTTTACCAAGATTAAGGATTTTCATGCCGAAGTTTTGCGTTCGGTGGAAAGGGGTCACAAACATTGGTCTCATACGTTTTCAGAAGAACAAGGCCGCACTCTCGTCTCCGCCCTTAAAATGGACCTTAGAGGAACAACTGAACGATAATAATCGCAATCCAATTTGCTGCTCCTTCCACGCAGCAACTAGCCATTCTGTGGATCAATTTGGAGACTATTGAGATGACAAATTATTGCATATATCGCTAATTTTATAATTTTAAAATTTTTTTATAATACATATTAATGATGATATTGTGAAACCTCCTGCTATGTCAGGTGTGATTGCTTCTCCTGTTGTTTTTTTTTCAGGTGTGTACTATTTTTATGAGTAACAACTCAAATATTTTGATATTATTTTTAAACCCCCTGCAGTGTCAGGTGTGATTGCTTCCCCTGTTTTTTTTTCAGGTGTGTACTATACTTATGAGTAACAACTCAAATATTATGATATTATTTTTAAACCCCCTGCTATGCCAGGTGTGATTGCTTCCCTGGGTTTTTTTTCAGGTGTGTACTATATTTATGAGTAACAACTCGAAATATTATGATATTATTTTTAACCCCCTGCAGTGTCAGGTGTGATTACTTCCCCTGAATATTCAGGTGTGTTCTATATTTTAGAGAGAGATCATATTCCCCTGCTAATGCGGTTGTGTTTTTGTGTGATAACTCCGAATATCATAATTTTGCAAAACTCTTGCAGTCACCGGTGTGATTGCTACCTGTTTTTCAGGTGTGTACTATATGATATAAAAGAGATAATATTCCCCTGCAGATGCGGGCGTGTTACTGTGTATGATTATCCCCAAGTTCGTTTAGAATATCTTTGAGGCAGATATGTTTAGTAATATTATATTTTTTTTTTATGTTCCTTGCATTATAAGCGATTTATAAGTTCACCTAGACTAAGTAGTGTTTAATAGTGTGATCACTAGTGCCATGATTGTGTAGTGTAGAAGTCCCCCCTTTCCCTCCGCTGTATTTACAAGGGTGTCTATTTATGACTGAAATTATCCATATTTTTTTTAATGCCTTTATTATGCATGATGTAGCACTGATTTTGACACTGTTGTCAAAGATAATAATTACATGAATTACACATGAATTACAATGTTGTTGATGAAATTTTAGTTTTACATATTTGTCATTTGCTTGATTAACGAAATTATTATCATGTACAATGTCAAGCTGTCAGTGGGAAAGCCAGTGACATTGAAGAGCTACTTCCGGTGGTCACGCGGGAAAGGGGAGATAATCTAAAATTTTCGAGGTGGCGCTGTAACCAGCGTGTAAACAAAAACATAGCCTGTGCTTCAGACAATAAATTTATTATAACAACTAAACATCCATCAGTATTTGAGGTTAATTTTTCATTAGAATAGATTTTGTCACACGACTGCCAAAATAGGTATTAAAATAAGTGCTGCGTTACTGAAATATGATAAATCAAAAGACGTCCTCCGTAGATTTCCAAAAAACCGCGGGTAATCCCCTGTTTGCTAGGAACTGACACAAATGCATCCTAAAGCTTTTCATTGGTCGAGATATAAATAAATGTGACCCAGAAACATATGGGCACATGACTATGTATAGGATTCCCCGTCACTCTGAGTCTTGTTTACATAATAAATACTTCAACCGGAGGTCAAAATTCAACACTTTTCTAACGTTTTTGGAGTTATTTCGGCGCAAAATTAAGCAAATTATGTCATATTTTACAGTTTTTAACCACGAAACTGATTGAGACAATGAAGGGTGATGATGTTTCCAGGATTTTAAATATATTTTACTTAAAAATGATGATGGGTTGAAGGCTTTACACCGTCATTTGTTGATGTTTTTCATGTTGCTCAGACTGCTCAAACTCCTCGCAGTATTACATTTTCTGTAGTTATTTAATTATGCTGCAGTGTGTAACAGATGTATGTAGTACATTGAAACTAGGTTAATCTATGAACGAATTTGTCCATATAAATGACTTCAGTTGTCTGGAAGAACCCCCCTTTTTTCCCCAACTTTTCAAAAATTTCAGCTGAAGGGGTAAGTCAAAAGTTATTGTCTGGATAAAAATCCTACGCATGTGCAAAGTGTAAGCACTCAGTTAATCTTTGTTTTAAGCCATTTTTTGTAGGGTAATGGTTAGTCATTCTTTGATTCAGTTAATACTGAGACTACTATAACTGTGTTATAGTAGTCTCAGGTTAATATTAATCTGAAATCAACTTGTCAATTAAAAAAAGTACCAATCAACAAATATTAATCTGATGCATCTATAATTTTCACTTGATTTTAAGTATTCGTTCTTGTTGTTTAATTATATAAAAAAAAAACTAAGCAAGTTGGAAGTTGACACTCACACATGTTTATAACTTGATGTCTGTCCTGTCCTTATCATGCATATCAAGCAACATAGTGTACACTAACCATTCATGTTTGAGTGTGTCTGGGCCGTGGGGCATGTTTAACTCTTGAGAACTTGAGATTAACATTCAATAGGAATGCACAATGCCTAGTACATCCAATTCTTAATACATGTCAGAGCTATATGACCATTTAAAGCATTAACAAAATGCTGTATCACTTCTAAGGTCTACTTTGAAATTTGCATATGAAAGTCTCACTCTGATTTTGGGGATCCTGTTTTGTTGCATTTATATTAATGCTTGACCCACATTTTTATTTTACACCAATCTACAAGAAAACAAAGCTTGGACACAGGATCTATAGTTTAATCAGAATCATACCATTCCTATATCTGTGTGCTGATTTTTATGCAATATAATACTTTTTCACACATTTTTCTCCATTCTTAAAAAGCACACAACTGCAATAATTTGCAAAATCATGTGATAACATATAGGAAAAGAGCACCAGGACATCTCATTCCTAATACTACACAAGGAGCAGGATCTACTTACTCTTCCAGAACACCTGATATCAATTGTATGTTGTGGGTTCAAGTTGCTCAGTTTTCTTTTTTCTAATTTGAATATTAGTTTAGACTTTTCATCAAAAAAGTATGAAAAAAAGAGAGACTACTGAAAATGATTTATTTAGGTGCAGGGGTTACCACACTTCAGAAAAACAGTGAAAAGTCGTCATGATAGGCCATTTGAGAGACCTCAAGGATACCTCACTATGTCTAGGAGAACTGAACGATTTTAAAACCTTTCTATTTCAGTCCTTCACACCTAATCAATCATTAAAGACCATCAAGTTTACTTTTTATATCTTTGATTTTTTTTATGTCTCAAATACTACAGTACATACATGTATATGCCTGATATCAGTGACGGATCCAGAACTTTTTCTAGGGGGCTGCTGACTGACTTAAGAGGGGCCCGCTCCAGTGATTCCCTATTTAATCAACCACAAAAGGGACCCCTATGAATATGCTAGCTTTGCATCTATGAATCTCAGGTTTTTCAATGACAATAAGTTTTATTGTATTGCAACAGCATTATTGTCTCATATACATTTACCCCAAGTTATCAATATAAAATGGTTGAGTGTTTCATTGTATATTTAAAAATATAAAAATGTTTAGAAATAAACGTTTATTAAATGATAAATAAATACAGTCATAAAAATAATGTTAAAATGAAACATACGTATAAAATATTTTAAATAATTTAAATGTTGAGTATTATTGTTAAAAAGTCCAAGTTAAAAGTAAAATCAAGTCAAATAGTCCTCTGTCCCATACATGTAAATCCTCAAAATAGAAATCCTGCTCTTCTTATTCCTATTGTTATCTGAAAATATATAATATATGCAGATGATATTATCAAATGAAAATAATTTCGAACTTTTCTACAGTTGTTATATGAAATTATAATATATTTTAATTGTCTACAAATTTCTATGTGGTCCAAGAATGAGAAGGTTCACATTTAAATTGGAATTAAATGCTTTTTATTTGAATTTTACTAATGGAAAACTAATCAGATGTGAATATAAATTGCCAATGAGACAACTATCCCAAAATACTCATTTGGAGTGGATATATAGGCATTTTTTTGCTACATGAAAGCCTTTAAACATGAGAAAATCTCATAATGTATATACTATGATTGTTTTCAGATCTGTGTTATCATTTCATTTAAATTGAAATCTTTCTTATTTTAATCTTAAATAATCAAAAGGAGGTTTATATGATTCAACAAAAATAAAGAAATTATTTTAGACTTTTGATGTAAATAATTGATATATTTTTACTGACTTTATATTATATGTCAAAGAAGGAGGTGGGGGATGTTGCAGGGGTCCTGATCCCAAAATCCCGGGCTAAAAACATGATCTTCTGAGGTCCCAAATTAAAAAAAAAAAATCACGAAAGAAAATCCTGAGCTTAAAAACACCCAATCCAAACGTGTCCTGCCCTCCATCAAGAAAAGTTAATAATCATATACAGCAACACAAATTTTTTATTTATTTATTCATTTACTTCAATATCTTAAATCCATCAACATAATAACATATCAATCTTTTTAATAGGTATATTAAATAATGTTTAAATAAAGTATTACTTAATATGCAAAATTAAATTATCTTGCATGTATCTGTTATTTAAAAGGTAACTTTTCATTCAATCATTCATATCTTAAATTCTTCATACCAGTAATAGATATTAAATGTATCCACCACCAATAAAACCTGGCCACAACACCTAGCCAATACTGAATGTGGCAATAAAATTCAACAATAAATCACATAATTTGTTTTTTTTTGCATGGAAGGAGGGACAGAATTTATACTGTCCTACTGGTTAATATTTCATATACCTGAAATCTTTAAAAGATATTTTACATAGATATAGGAAGATGTGGTGTTAGTGCCAATGAGACAACTCTCCATCCAAATAACAAATTATAAAAGTAAACCAATATAGGTCAATGTACGGCCTTCAACACGGAGCCTTGGCTCACACCGAACAACAAGCTAAAAAGGGCCCTAAAATTACTACTGTAAAACCATTCAAATGGGAAATGCCTATATGCACTATTCAGCAAAAATAATAGTTCTGTTGTTCAGATAAACAAGGGTCTGGATGGGGTGTTTTCCATTACTTTATCATTTATTCTTTACGCTCATTTGTCTCTATTTTTTTTATACTTTTTGTCCATCATTTCTCTTTTCTCAATATATAAATTAGCACATCAATAGTTCAAATAATATTATGACGTCTGGCTAGGATGTTTTATAATTTTTTTTTGGGATGCGTAGGAAGATGTCCTAGATAAAAAAATAAAATAGCCTTGTCAGACGTCATATTATTTTGACTAGCATGTCATTTGCTCTATTCCTTATTACAGTCAATTTTCTCTATTCTTTGTTCCTTTAGTCATAGTTCTCCAATTTTTTTTATACTTTTAGCCATAGTTCCCAGTGGTATATCCAGGGATATGGTTCCGGGATTGGAATCTCCCCCTTTTTATGGACAATCAATGCATTTGAAAGGGGACATTTAGTTGGAACCCCCCTTTATCCTGGGTAGGGAACCCCTTTTCAAATGACTGTATCCACCCCTGGTTCCCTATTTTGTGAACCCTCACCCTGTACTATCTGTAAGAAATGATGGATAGAGGTTTAGGATAAAATTAAACTATACTTATTTGTTATATTTTTCCTATAATTTTATTTTGTTTGTTTTTGTTTTTGTCACACACTTTTTGGGTTCAAAAATAATAATATAAAACCATTTAATTAACCTTTATACTATTCGAGACAACCAAACAAATCACCACAAATGCTTAACACAACCGTAATAATTTAATTAAAATTATAAAGCTAACATTGACATGCCAAAATTCAAGTTTTAATCAAAATTGAAGTCTTGGGCTGAAAAAGGGGCGTTTATTTCGTGTGGTCTGGGGGAATTTAATGGATTTCAGCATCCTAAAAGAGGCAAACATATAGCCATAACCCGATCTGATCAATGAATTATGTTATGGATAATGTTGATATCTTTCTACTAACCATTAAAAGTAATAATAATAGGATTTCGTGAGCTCAGAAACCTTAATCTGTTGAAAAATGGCGTCGATTTATGTGCTTCCTTTTCGCAGCCTCAGTTACAATTTTACAAGGAGTGATGGGTATTTATGCAAATATTTAGGGACTCCTATCATCATAGATACTATTTTTGGTCATTTTATATTTAAATAGCCAATAGGATGCGAATGTGTCAGTTATTTTCAGAAGCGGAAAACACCCGCCATATTTTTATCTTCCAAAATAACAACGTGTCTTGCCAGTTTCAGATGTTTGTTTCTTGTAAAATAAAATCTCCTAAGAAGAAAATATAGCATAGTCACCTGTAAAACTTACCTATATAACTAATTAATGATGAAATGACACAAGTTTAATTGTCTTTAATAGTAAATTTCTTGAAAAATCACACGTACACGATGTAAACAAATTACCGAGATGGCGCGATACTGTCGCCGTCTATGTAAAAATCGCGATTGTCGCCCTTGATTTTTTGGCCGTTACGTCATATGGAAGGAGGCGCAGAACTGATCTGTGGCTTTCCCACTGTGTATGAAGGGTATCCTTCTTCTATTGAATTGTCAGACTAAAAAGGATCATGATTACACACATGTTTTTTTTTTTTTTTTTTTTTTTTTTTTCTTTCCTGTTTGGCGACTTCGTTTGGGTTAAGGTGCTTCATATTGACACTTGTTCATTGTTGCTTATTGATACCATGTTTGGTATAATTGTATATTATTGCATTATTATAATAAAGCACCTTTCGCCAAACACTATTAGTTGTCAATTGCGTACAATGGGAGGCAACTCTCATTGTACCTAATTGATAACGCCGTGTACTAGATTTGCCTCCCCTTGTTGCATCATCCGATGCTTAGTTAGCATGTGGTTTTAGCAAGAGCATGTTCCAGCCACATTTTATTATGTATTTGATTAATTTTTTTTTTTTCCTTCCTTATAATTGTAAAATTAAATGAGGCTTAGTTATAAGACGATATTTGATTAAATTTTTTATAAACCAATAGTTATGCTAAGAGTTAACATGAGAAGCGCATGCGCAGATAGAGGACACTATTCAGAGATATTCATGTATAGTTGAATAAATTTCTGGGTGGGTAATGATGAAAAAAGGGTGGGCATGTTAACTCTTAGCATAACTATTGGTTTATAAAAATTTTAATCAAATATCGTCTTATAACTAAGCCTCATTTAATTTTACAATTTTTATAAACCAATATTATGCAAGAGTTCCCATGAGATTTGAGAGCCAATTTACTTGAATACGTGTAATTTATACCTGTTGTGTAGGATTACAATAATGTATTGGATTCCCAAATTACTATAAATTAATATAGCAATCAGCTCACAATTAGTTATATATATCTATAACTGTTTCAACGACATACGGAATACCAATATATCTGTAGGCAACAAAGCCATTTCATAATATGGATTTTGGTAATGATAAAGACATTTTCAAATAATATTGTATTAACTTATATACATCATGAACATTGGTACATTATAAGCAAAAACAAAACTATTTTCCACGAAGTACTCGTACACTATAGTTATCATTGTACTCTTGAACAGTAACTGGTCTATTGTAAAATTGCCTAAAAGTAGACTCATTTGTCCATCCTGCTGATTTTAAAATAGAATTTACTGACACCCCAGCTCTAAGTGCTGCTGATGTACTAGCTCCCCTAGTACTGTGTGTTTTAAAAACAGAAGTATTTACACCTGCAAGCTTTAAAACCAATTTAATCCAATTACTAATTGTTGACTTTGTTGGGTGATGGTATGGTTTTACAAATGTAACAAAAAGTTTTTGAGATGTACGTATTGCAGATGTTCTTTCGATATAGGCGTTTAAAACTGTTACAATACACAGTCTTGTGTCATCAACAAATGCTGGCAAACATATTGGTGATAAATGTTTTCCTGGTTTTGAGGTTTTCAAAACCTCATTAATTTCAATTACAACATTGTCTTTTGTAATTTTCATAAAATCTAAATCTACACAATGTAACGTCTGTATTCTCTGTCCAGTAACTAGTGCTAATAACATGACTAATTTCAAAGTTAAACATCTCAGTGACAAAAGCTTTACAGGCGATAAAGTAATCAAAAATTCTAATACAACATTAACATCCCATGTTTGCTGATATCTAGGGAACATTGGTCGTTTATTATAAACTCCTCTGAGGAACCTTTTAACTAAAGGCCACTGACCAATCGGCAGTGTTTTTCCCAATGTCAAATATGACAATAATGCAGATCGTGCTGTGTTAATAGAACTATATCCTACACCGGACTCGTATAAAACTGTCAAAAATTCCACTACATCCACCTCAGTTGGCGTAAAAATATCAATCTTTCGTTGACAACAAAATGTACACCATTTTTTGAGATATGTCCAATACTGTTTTTGTGTACTTTGTCTCCAGGATGAGATGACAATTTCTGCAGCCTTTTTTGATAGTCCTGTATTTTGAACAATTTGCCCGACAATCTGAAGACACCCAAAATCAGTTTTTTCAACGGATGTTTCTTTTGAGGATCTGTTGGCAGTATCAACAACTGTTGTCCTTTTTCCCTGGGTATTATGTAAGAATCCTGAACAATATGATGCAGTATTTGAGGGAACCAATGTTGAGTGCTCCACAAAGGTGCTATTAAGGTTATTTCTGCTTCCTCCAAAATCAGTTTTTGGATAACTTTTCCTACCATGCTAAAAGGAGGAAAAACAAATGAGTTAAAATTAGTCCATCTTAAAGAAAAAGCATCTACTGCTTCAGCATTAGGATCAGGTAAGTATGAAATATACCTCGATAACTGATGATTTATCCTTGAAGCAAATAAATCAATATCATGCGGACCATATATTGAATTAATACACATAAAAACATTAGTGTTAAGTTTCCATTCTAGATCTGTATTATTAGAACGTGACAATTTGTCGGCTTCAACATTTGTTTTTCCCGGTAAATGACAAGCACTTAACCAAATGTTTCTGTGTATACACCACTGCCATATTTCCCTTGTTAAGGTATTAAGAGATTGAATTCTACCTCCCATTTTGTCTATATAGGTCACAGCTACCATATTAGCCATGTATATTCGAACATGTTTATCAGATTTTGTTGAACAAAAACATTTTAATGCTAAAAACGCTGCTTTCAGTTCTAAATAATTTATGTGTAATTTCTGCTCTTCATAAGACCAAAAACCCTTGGTTTGAAGTTGTGTATTGTCGACAACACCACCCCAACCAGTTTTTGAACTGTCTGTTTTTAAAATGATCTCAGGATCTTTTCGTACTAATGGTTTAAAACTAGACTCAACATGAGAAATCCACCAATTTAACACATCTACTGATTCATTTGAAATGATGATTTTAGTGTCAAAATCGCCATTGTTTTGTTTTAAAAACTTGTCTTTTTCTATTTCTAAAGATTTTATATATATAAGTGCATGTTCAACTCCTGGTTCGGCAGCAATCAATTTGCCTATAATCTGTGCAAATTGCCTGATTGACATTTGTCTGTTTTTAACATATTTACAGCATGTAAGTTTTATTGCTTGTGCTTTTTCAGTTGTAAGTTTAATTGTCATTGTTATTGAATTCAAAACAAATCCTAAAAATGTAATTGTTTGTGTCGGTTCAAATACAGATTTGACAGGATGAATAGTAAAGCCTAATTTATCCAATAAGGTGACTGTATCAGAAATATTAATTGCACATTGCGAATAACTATCACTGATCAAAAGACTATCATCAATGTAAGCTACATTTTTGTGTCCAATTTTTCTTAAATGTGAAAATGGCACTTTCAAAACTTTTGTAAATATCCTTGGCGCAGTTGTCAGCCCATTAGGCAAACATGTATATTCATACAACTGATCATTCCAATAGAACCGTAAATATTTTCGGTCTTTGTGGTCAATAGAAATAGAATAATATGCGTCTTTCAAATCAATAGAAGCAAACCAGCAGTTTTGTGACACACATTGTATTGCTGACTTTAATGTTTCCATTTTAAAATGTTGTTTTTCAATATCATTGTTGAGAACTTTTAAATTTAAAATTACTCTACATGTACCATCCTTCTTTGGTCTTGTAAAAATATTTGAAACATATTGATTTTTAATATACGTCACTGGTTTTATAATTTGTTTCTGTAAAAATTTATCTATTTCTAACTGTACCATATTTGTTTCATCTTTATCAAATTGTAATAAATTTGGTTCTTTGTTTTGATATGGAATTTGCTCAAACTCAATTTGATACCCTTTTACAACATCTAAAACCCAGTTATCTGAAGTAAGACTCATCCAATTATCTAGGAATGTTTTCACTTTCCCACCAATGAAATTGTCTGGTGTGTTTGAAAATGTAAATTGTGTATTCAATTGCTGAACTGAAGTACTCACAGGCAAACTAATTTGCTTTGGCAATTCTAAAACTTCTTGTCCTGCTCTTGGAACTTCTTTTTGAACTTTTTCTTTTTGTAAGTGGGTTTCCCTAAAAAATCTTTCTTGTTTGATGGTTTGTCAAAATGACGTTTTGGTACATGTACATATGGCTTCTTAAAAGTTTTCTTGTCATCATGTGATTTCTTTCCAACATTAAAATTGGTTTTGCCCAGTTTCTTCCCTACTGTATATTCAGCATCCATTTCTTTGACTTTATCTTTGATGTCATTTCCAAAGAGAAAATCAGTTACTGGAACATCATCTTTGCATAAAGCTTTATATTTTGGTTGTATTTCTGCTTGTATTAAAGCTCTTCGTCTAAAAGTAATGTCTGCATACGTGACTTGAGTCATTTGGTACGCGTCCTTACAGAGTTGTGTAGCAGAGTGTACCTCTTCTGTCGTGAGTCCATCATTGGTTTGAGATTTACCAAGAAACATGTCCATTAAATACAGCATAGGACACGCTGCTTTGCCCAATAGGTTTTGAATTTTTTGTAGTTTGACGTCGTTCATTCTATTAGATATTGACATCTGTGACCAGATACCTGAAAAGGAAATGAATTCCTGTATTTTATGTCGGCCTCAATCAAATAATTTATATTGATTTGAATTAAATTTTAAAAAATACATTTACATGTACATGTATATAAATATATATTTATTTTCAAAGAATTGAATTTTAATTAATTTTAAAATTTAACATGTACATTTTTGTACATGTATCATATGTTTAATAGTATATTTACTTTATATACACTCACCCAAATTAATTTTTGGGACTGTCAAACTGTGTACATTTTCTGGCTTTGCATACTTTTTGGTTAGCTCATCAACTTTGTTTTGCTTGGCCTTTTTTCTCAAGCCATCATTGACAACAGATGCCAGTTCATCATTTATCTTTGGACCAGCTTTCTCTTCAGTTACCATGAAGCCTTTCATATCTTCAATGACAGACATAGTGTCATTGTTTTTATTAGAAGTACTATTACTGTTAATGTTAGTATGTATTTCTTGTTGATCAAGTTCATTGTCAGAATTATTTGAGCTTTCTGATTCACTTTCACTTGAGACATCAGATAAAGGGCTTGCTTCCCTTTGATTTTGTTTGTTGTTTTGTGATTGGCAAAGTTCTTGAAGTTCTTTCATGTAACTTCGTGTCAAAGACTCAGATTGTACTCGTGATCCATGTCCGTGGCCACTTTCAGTTTCATATCTTTGTTTTTTAGAACTTGATGGGCTTGCGTCATCACTGGCAGATACAGTACATGTTGTACGTCGTTTGCCACATTTGTTTTTCTTAACTGGCGTGTTAGAATCAGTTCTTTCATTGTTCAACAATGCTTGTGTTATCATTTGAGTTTGTAGCAGTAACTGATACAGATCCGGTTGTTTGTCAACATCCGGTGTTTGGTTGATTGACACATGTGACAATGGAGCTCCGCCCCCTACGCACAAATTGTCTACATTTTCAAGTCTAGCTTCAAACACAAGTTCATTATTAGAAGCGTTATCAATATTGCAGTGTTGTTGATTAACTTCATGAAAATGAAGAAATCTACTGTCATTCGAAGAATGTCTTTCCATTTTGGAATGTTCTTCCTTTTCATCCGCCATTACGGTCGGATATTTGGACAGTCACACTGTGGTCACAAGAACGACCTCGACCGCAGTCGTCAGTCTTATAATGTTCAAGGACCTATAACAGCAAACGTTGCTGATATCACTGTTCATCCATTGAACATAATAATAAATCCAATTAATAAGAATAGAATCAAAACTTTCAATAATAAGTTTCTAAAATTTTCCACGTGTTAACCTCTTAAAATCTGCTAACGCAGTGACCTCTATCTGCGCATGCGCTTCTCATGGGAACTCTTGCATAATATTGGTTTATAAAAATTTATATTTAATCTTACCCGGATTGGGTTAAGGTGCTTAATATTGACACTTGTTCATTGTTGCTTATTGATACCATGTTTGGTATAATTGTATATTATTGCATTATTATAATAAAGCATCTTTCGCCAAACACTATTAGTTGTCAATTGCGTACAATGGGAGGCAACTCTCATTGTACCTAATTGATAACGCCGTGTACTAGATTTGCCTCCCCTTGTTGCGTCATCCGATGCTTAGTTAGCATGTGGTTTTAGCAAGAGCATGTTCCAGCCACATTTTATTATGTATTTGATTAATTTTTTTTTTTTCCTTCCTTATAATTTATATTTAATCTTACCCGGATTGGGTTAAGGTGCTTCATATTGACACTTGTTCATTGTTGCTTATTGATACCATGTTTGGTATAATTGTATATTATTGCATTATTATAATAAAGCACCTTTCGCCAAACACTATTAGTTGTCAATTGCGTACAATGGGAGGCAACTCTCATTGTACCTAATTGATAACGCCGTGTACTAGATTTGCCTCCCCTTGTTGCGTCATCCGATGCTTAGTTAGCATGTGGTTTTAGCAAGAGCATGTTCCAGCCACATTTTATTATGTATTTGATTAATTTTTTTTTTTTCCTTCCTTATAATTTATATTTAATCTTACCCGGATTGGGTTAAGGTGCTTCATATTGACACTTGTTCATTGTTGCTTATTGATACCATGTTTGGTATAATTGTATATTATTGCATTATTATAATAAAGCACCTTTCGCCAAACACTATTAGTTGTCAATTATCAACAAATGAACTTTAATAAGGACAAGAAAACACTAGAAAAGATACGTACATACAACCCGTGTTTAAGTGTATTTGAAAGAGAAATATATCTGGTTAAACGATGTATAAAGGAGGAAAAAATTGTAGATATTGCATTACGATGCTTTCTACCTAATAGCACGTGGATATGTTTACATATTTAGACTTGACCCAGTATGACCCGTACCTTGTAGGTCACCGCCGTCGTTTAAACACTAGACTACAGTCGTGTATAAGACAATAAAATGCTTAAGCCTGTACTATTTGTGTGAAGTAAATGTGTTTTTTCTGTACATTTAAATTGTTTTACCTGATAGCAAGGACGTATATATATCCGTTTCCTTCTCAATTCACTTTGTCAATTTCTTCGAGCTTCTTCAAAAAATACGTATTACTGCGCCCAGAAGTGAAAAAAATATTAGAAATCCTCGTAAAATAATGCTATTTTCAATTTTGTGGAATCCATTTTGTTATATTTATTATATAAAGATAAAAAAAGTTATGATTAATTGTGAATTTGCATATCATTATACGGAACGTTTATGGACTATTTTTCCATAGCTGTAAGTCGGTCATTTTGGCGGGAAATCATGTACACATACACACGTAGATTGACTGGTACAGGATCGTAATGTTACACATCAGATATATCAAAAGCTAATACCCCGAACATAGTACCGGGAACCAGGATAATACGTAGACAACATACATAACTAATACCGAAATTGAAAACGCTTTACGGTTTCTCGTTTATAAACCGAATTCCGCTTTGAATTATAGAAGATGCAATATTAATCATGTTCAGTCGACTTTTCATTGTTATATCAACGTCTGAACTAATTAAAAAATCTTTAGATGTCAGATAACACTCGAAATTGACCCGACCTCTTTCCACACGGAATACAAATAATGATAGTTTGTAGTCAGGTTGACTGCTTATAATGCAAAATACACATTAATAACAAGTTCTATAAAACGAACAATACACACTGATCGTTTCTTTAGTCCCCAATGTAAATGAAAGAAACAAAAACCATATCATACCATAAAAAGAAGAGGAGAAATTCGAACATTTCCGGATCTATTTTTGGCCAAAAGACCCCCTGCATAGATTGCGTATGAAAAGATGAACCTCATGACTTGAAAGTCAGGCCTTAAAGCACTGCCTTTAACAAAAATTCATTTTATGAAAGTAAAAGTATTGGACAAAGCCCCATAAAACAATATTACTTTTATTCAATTTTACCTGGTGGTTGTTCAAATGTAACTAATGCTGTGCCTTCTGCCTCACCAAGTATACACTCTTTTGGAATACATTCAGATTTAACTTCCAGAAAATTCTCTAGTCCATCTTTGGTGGTTGTAGGACTGATATTTGTTATAAACACTTTATCATCATATTTTGGAACCATTTTTTGTGGAGGTGGTGGGACACACCGTTTTGCTTCTAGTGTCTGCCCATCAACTCGAAGGTTTTTACTCATTACTGCTTCAATGGCTAAAATATTCAAGGAGAAATGGTATTTATCATGAAATAAAAAAATAACATGTTCTAAAGAAGTAATTTTTCAAACAAAATGAACACCAGATTTTCTAGTATTTGACCTTTAGTTGGTTTGTGGATGGTGACAACTACAAACATTATGC
Source organism: Mytilus edulis (assembly GCA_019925275.1). Taxonomy (NCBI): domain Eukaryota; kingdom Metazoa; phylum Mollusca; class Bivalvia; order Mytilida; family Mytilidae; genus Mytilus; species Mytilus edulis. The sequence goes on from CM034361.1 coordinate 61,231,240, forward strand.
TTTAAATTTTTTTTTAAGTTTTAGTTTAAAAATTAAAAAAAAAGTGAGTTTGTGTAAAAGTAAATAAGACAAGCAACTCAAAATTACATCAAACAAAAGATCATCCCTGCTGTTTGCTTGGGTTTGTGTATTTTTAGTTGTTCAGTGTTTTGTAACCTGTTGTTTGTCTTTTAATCCTTTTTCTAACTTTGCCATTATTATTATTTTAATTAAGAATTTTAATTGTCTGTTTGGTATCTTCTGCTTTATATCTTAAAGATCAACATATTGTCTTTTATACTGCACTCGTTCTATTTGAGCAGTCAAAATGCATTGACTGTATATTTCTATTTATCATATGTTTAGTAGTAAATACAGTAGTTTTGAATATGTGATAAATGGCCTTCTGTTTAATCCATATCGCGTAACTTTGATGCTCACTCTTTATCGCATACCCTTTATCACACCCCTACTTTTTTTTTTTTTTTACATAGTCAGTTTTTATTTATGGAAGATTAAGAAAAAAAAATCCTCAAAATAGGTACGGTCATTCGGGCGTGACGCAATTTATTGAATGACATCATTGTTTGGTATGTACATGTGACGTCAAGAACGCCAAGTTTTCATAATTTTTTGCACACTAAATGCAATTGTAAAAAATACAAAACACACAAAAAAATACAACAATTAACAAAATATTTTTAAAACAACAGCACGCAAATTGTAAGGTAACCCAGGTGCTTTGGATAAGTAATTGCGCAGTTCTTTTAAGGCTTTTAAAACAAAAGACAAAAGTAGAACTGAAGGTAACCTAGTGAACAGTTCATATAACATAACTCTCCTGTTGAAATATATGATAAAGCGTATAAAACATGGCAAAATCCGTATCACATACCATATCACCCTCGACCAATATCATCCCTCGGGCTTAAAGGCCCTTGGGCTGATATTAGTGTCTCTGGATGATACAACATATGATACGGATTTTGCCATGTATTATTCTCTATGTCATATACAGTCACTGACCTGATATCACTTTTTCTCATGAATATTTAAATAGAAATCTACGAAATTATTAATTAATTATTTATACGACCTATTCAACCTGTTCTTGGTTCCAATATTTTTTGTATACAACGACATAAACTTAGTTCTTTTGCAATTTTTAGAAAAAAAACATATTTCACTTGTTAATATTTTTGGTTTTCAAACTATATATCATTATATTTTATGCATATTGTTGTTATTTTAGTTCATTCTCAAACAAACTTGCTCATCATCGACTGGAGGTAGATGTACATTTCATTTACTGTGCATTTCCCGCCTGCATGAAATGAGGCCTTTTTATAAAAGGGGGAAGTTTCCCAATATTTAAATCAAATAATTATATACACACTAAACAACAATTGAAAATGTATTATTTTAGATTGCAGTATAAAGACAATAAAAGTGCATTGACTTGACATATCAACGATATAAGGATTCGGCCCGAAACGGGGAAAAAGCTCGGCAGAGCCTCGTATTTCCCCGTTTCTCATCCTTGTATCGTTGATATATCAAGTCAATGCACTATTATTGTCTATATACATAAATACATTTATCTTACAATATAAATGGCTCTATATAAATTACCAAAAGTAAAAATATTACAAAAACATTTGACAGAAACTAGCTATCATAGATAATCTTTCAACATCAAATACTAAAATGACAAAAACAAAAAGTTTCTCAACTGGTTGGCAATGCATAGTTTTATCATTAGTGTTTATAAAAATAGACAACAGTTTCCAAAATAGCCTATAAGAATAGAAACAAAAGAATTCAGAAAATCTCCCTTTCTTAATTCAAAATGGAGACATAATAAAGAGTCCACAATACTATTCATACATACCACTTTCATCTGCAAACCAGACCATGTACATTTCTTTTTCTTCAATAAATTTCATCTTTACAACGTCAGCATTTGCAACTTTGCGGCTTTCAAAATAGTATCTTAAGGTTTCTTCAGATGTGGTTGGTTTCATTCCACTTACTTCCATAACAAACTCAGTGGGCAAGTCAACTGTGTCTCTTTTCTCTGCGGCTAGTCCAACTTCCTCTACGACTGGTGTTGTTGCAAATGGTAAACATTTCTCAACATCAATCTTTTTCTTAAATAAATAGCAGATGGTGAAAAAAATAACCAGTTGTATACCTATAATACCAACCTATCAATTTTATGCAAAGATTTAGATTAAACAGCACATTCAACAATACATTTTAGAAAATAATAGACCAGAGTTTAAATTTAATAATTGCTTTGCTGAGTACAGCTGGATACCACAGCAGAGGTCCAACCCTGAACAATTGGGGCAGAAAAGGACTCAATTTTCGTGCTTGATGCAGGTCTGAATTTGGATTGTAAATAAATATTTGACACAGAATAACTGTAGTCAAAGAACTAAGAACTGGTTACAGGATTATAATTTATATCCAATCCATATGCTGCCATTGGCTTTCTTCCAGTAGATGGCACAGCATTGAAACCACAAATGTTGGCTTTATCTGCCAAGGGTGGAGAGGAAGGAACTAGCTCGTAATCCTTGGCTAGCAAAAAACAGTCATCTTAATCACTATAAAAAAAAATAAATGTGCAAAAAATTAAATGACATTGCTTATCTAAACCTATAATATAATTTTCATAAAATGCTGTAAAGTGTCTACACATGAGAGCTGTAAAAATGCAATTTTCCATATAATCAATATTTTTAAACTCTTTAAAAAAAATTGATTTGTCATTGATTTTTGAACTCGTTCTAGCCATTGCTGATAAACATTAACCTATGAGTTTCATAAATATCTGTCAAGAATTCAATTGAATGCTTGAGAGCACTAATGATGTTATTTTCCATAAAGTTAATATAACCAAGGGGAGTAACTTTTTTAAAATAATTTATTGCCACTGATTTTCAAACCCATCCAAGACATTGCTAATATAAACCTATGATTAAAGTTTCATACAATCCTGGCAAGAACTATGTACATCAGAGTGCTAACGGTGCAATTTTCCATATGATGAATGTTTCTAAGGAGCATATATCTCTTTAAATTTAACTGATCGGCACTGATTTTCAAACTCATCCATGACATAACTTATATAAACATATGATCATGATGATATAAGTTTCATAAAAATCTGGCAAGAACTGTTCATGTGAGAGCAATAACAAAAACTGGAAGGACAGCCAACACCAGTTATTTCTATGTCTTAGCAATGTGTTGTGCTGTGTGAGTGAGGGCCCAGCCAATAATCTGTTAATATGTTTGGTTTCCAGCAAGATAATTCCTTTACATAAATCCAGTATTTTGGAAATTTAGGTAAACTTATGTTATGATTCCTGATAAATAAGGTTATTTGACTGTTTTAACAATACTTGTCACTTAGGGAAAGACTTCAAATATTGTTTAAGAGTAACATGAATGATTCAAACATGGATAAGGGTTATTTAATGTGTTAGATGCCCTAGGCCCCCTAATTAATTACAACTACGATATGACCTACTAGGAAACATTTAGGTCACATGAGAAGCAACCATGTGAGATCTTCACTACTCTCAATAAAAGGGGAGAGTAGTTTTCTGATGTTCAGATATTGAATATCAATTACAAAGAAAACAAGAATGTGTCCATAGTACACGGATGCCCCACTCGCACTATCATTTTCTATGTTCAGTGGACCGTGAAATTGGGGTCAAAATTATAATTTGGAATTATAATTAGAAAGTTCATATCATAGGGAACATGTGTACTAAGTTTCAAGTTGATTGGACTTTAACTTCATCAAAAACTACCTTTACCAAAAACTTTAACCTGGACTTCGCACTATCATTTTCTATGTTCAGTGGACCATGAAATTGGGGTCAAAACTATAATTTGGCATTAAAATTAGAAAGATCATATCATGGGGAACATGTGTACTAAGTTTCAAGTTGATTGGACTTCAACTTCTTCAAAAACTACCTTGACCAAAACTTTATCCTGAAGCGAACGGACGCACAGACGGACGAACGGACGCACAGACGAACGGAGGCACAGACCAGAAAACATAATGCCCTCTACTATCGTAGGTGGGGCATAAAAATCAAAGTAACTTACAACCAGATGCTCCGCAGGGCGTAGCTTTATACGACCGCAGAGGTTGAACCCTGAACAGTTGGGGCAAGTATGGACACAACATTCAAGCTGGATTCAGCTCTAAATTTGGATTGTGATTAAATAGTTGACACAGCATAGGTTTCTGACACAGAATGAATGTGTTCTAATGAACTTAAAATTTTTGTTTTCTCTTAGAGCAATTCACTATGTTGTTGAATATTAATCCTCTCAAAAAAATGTTTGAAGAAATTTTCTTTTTTATTTATGAAATTTCAAATGAGAAAAATTGAACCCAATTTTTTTAATCACATTCCCCTTTCCCTTATTCCAAAACTAATCTCAATTAAAATTTCTAATGGAGTTTGCAACAATAACTACTCATTTAAATACATCATAAAATATTAAGATGTAAAAAAACTGCTTGTTATCACTGAATGGTAAAGATTATTTTAATTTATCAGTTGGTAGTAAAAAGTGAATATACATTGTATATTGTATATAACAAAGATTTAAGTTGATTCTGGACAAAGAAAGATAACTCCAATTAAAAAAAATCTTGCTATTGCACAATATTTTGCAATTAGATATTTCTTGCTTACTATTCTGGACAAAGAAAGATAACTCTAATTAAAAAAAAATTTGCTATTTCACAATATTGTGCAATTAGATATTTCTTGCCATTGCGCAATACTGTGCAATTGAAAAGACTTGCTATTGCACAATACTTAATATAATAGTTTTGGATCCTGATTTGGACCAACTTGAAAACTGGGTCCTTAATAAAAAATCTAAGTACATTTTTGGATTCAGCATATCAAAGAACCCCAAGATTTCAATTTTTGTTAAAATCAGACTAAGTTTAATTTTGGACCCTTTGGACCTTAATGTAGACCAATTTGAAAAGGGGACAAAAGGTTAAGAATCTACATACACAGTCATGACAGTTAGATTCGGCATATCAAAGAACCCCAATTATTCAATTTTGATGAAATCAAACAAAGTTTAATTTTGGACCCTTTGGGCCCCTTATTCTGTTGGGACCAAAACTCCCAAAATCAATACCAACCTTCCTTTTATGGTCATAAACCTTGTGTTTAAATTTCATAGATTTCTATTTACTTATACTAACGTTATGGTGCGAAAACCAAGAAAAATGCTTATTTGGGTCCCTTTTTGGCCCCTAATTCCTAAACTGTTGGGACCTAAACTCCCAAAATCAATACCAACCTTCCTTTTGTAGTCATTAACATTGTGTTTAAATTTCATTGATTTCTATTTACTTAAACTAAAGTTATTGTGCGAAAACCAAGAATAATGCTTATTTGGGCCCTTTTTTGGCCCCTAATTCCTAAACTGTTGAAACCAAAACTCCCAAAATCAATCCCAACCGTTCTTTTGTGGTCATAAACCTTGTGTCAAAATTTCATAGATTTCTATTAACTTAAACTAAAGTTATAGTGCGAAAACCAAGAAAATGCTTATTTGGGCCCTTTTTGGCCCCTAATTCCTAAAATGTTGGGACCAAAACTCCCAAAATCAATACCAACCTTCCTTTTGTGGTCATAAACCTTGTGTTAAAATTTCATAGATTTCCATTCACTTTTACTAAAGTTAGAGTGCGAAAACTAAAAGTATTCGGACGCAGGACGACGACGACGACGCAGACGCCAACGTGATAGCAATATACGACGAAAAATTTTTCAAATTTTGCGGTCGTATAAAAAGGAGTAAAACTGGGAACGTCAACAGGAATTAATAATAGCGGTCAACAAGTTAGTAATGGTGCCCTAAAACTTAGGAATAGTGTCAATTGCAGATGTTCTACCTCATAACTACTAAGACAAGATAACCTACGTCACTACAGATTGACGGTTGGGACAAATATAATATCATACAAGTGGATACTAGTATGTTAGTACTGTAAAACTTGTGACTTGAACTAAGAGAAATTCAAGAGATTTTATATAAATACTGTCAGCAGAAACCATCCACATCAAAAATCACAAAAACTTACGATATTTGAATGCGGTACGTTGACTAGTAGCTTTTTACATCTAAGTCATTTTAAATTAAGCATGTTTAGTGGTTAATAATTCTAATTGCAATAATTCACTACCATATTTTCATATTACAGCAAGGCAGAGGGGGGGACGGAGGGGTCCTGATCCTTAAATCCAAAGTTTAAAAACATGAAATCCTGAGGTCCCGAATTTACAACAAAAAAATCCTGACATCCCGAAGTTTGAAAAAAGAAATCCCTGATCCCAAAAAGACCAATCCCGAAATCATGACGTCCCTAAAAAGGTCCTGCCCCCCTCAAGGCAGAACTTATATAAATGTACTTACATCCTTATGTTGTTGATCTGTACGGTTTTTTTTACAACAGAGGTTGATGTTACTTTTGTGGCTTGTAAAAGATGAAAACGATATAAACGTTATTCCACATCTTCCACAGATGAATTCATCATTTTCATCTTCATCATCGTTATCTTCATCTAAATAAGGATTATGTATGATAATAATTGTTACAACACATGATAATGAACAAACAATTTGACTTCAGCTTTAAAAAAATCATCACTTTTAATGCCATGCTACTGCCAATTAAAAGTTAAGGTACATGTAACTCAACAACTAAAAGCTAATAAATCATTAAGGTTGCTTATTTACATTAAGATACTATACTCAGCATAAGATGTGATGTTTTATGTATTTTCTAAAGACCAATCATTTAACAATAAATTTCATATAAATGAACCAAAATTATATGCAGGCTTTCATTTATTTTCCCATAATGCATATGGTAACTTAGCTTAATGATGACCTAGCAAGAAGTCCTTGTGAAAATAAAACACAAATACCTTCTGCTCCTTCAACAACATCAACACTAAAAGAAAACTTTGTTTCATCTTTACTATCTATTGGGCATTTTTGGAATAAATTAACCATAAATCTATCCATGATTTCTGCAAATATTGCTTTGTTTTTGACAGTGGATGCATTTGTTTTTGACCAAAAGACTAGACTTCCGTCTTCGATATATTCAACAATGATGTCTTTGTCGACGTCAAGATTTCCTGTACAAGTTCTCTGTACTTGTTTTACGTAATGTTTCCATGCTGGTTCCATTTCCCCTGGTGTTTGTTGCATGCGGATCTTTACTGTAATAAATATTAGACCAATATTAAAATGACTCTTGCATTTGTGTCACATGTAATGGTAAACAAAATAAGTTAAGGAATTGTCAATGAAATAGAAGTTTTGACATGTCCAACACTAAAATTGTCCTGTAGGTGGACAATATTTCATGGCAATGGACATTATTTAATAACAAAATAAACGGAGAACGTGTCCCCATGGACACAGATATTAATGATGCCCCTCTTGCATACAACATTAAAAGGCACATAACTCAAGAACGATAAAAGTGACACTACCTAACTTTGTATTTGATCTGAGTTTTGTGGTTATAAGTATTGTGTATAGGTTTCATAATGTTTGGTTGGGGCAAACTTAAGGTACAGAATGTAAACTAAAAATTTAGCATTTTTTTTATTTATAAAGGGGAATAATTGGATAATGATGAAAGTGACACCACCAAAATTCAACTTGATCTGCTTTGTGGTAATTAGCATTGTGTATAAGTTTCATAAAATTTGATGAGGCAACTTATGTTAGAGAACAGGAATTAAAATTTAGCATTTTTTCCATTTATAAAGTTTTATGACATTAAGGCTTGATCTGTATTTTGTGGTAGATAGCATTGTGTATAAGTGTAATAACATTTGGTTGAGGCAAACTCAAGTTAGAGAACAGAAACTTAATCAAAGAGCTGATAGCTCTGAAGTGGAAGAAGGTGAATAAAAGGTAACTTGAATTACCATAAAAGCAGCCCCACTTACCCAGGCTGCTTTGTTCCATTATCGTTAAAATGTATTTTTTTTCTGCAAACAAGAAAAGGTCATAAGTACATGGATTTCCCATCCGTACAATCATTTTCTATGTTCAGTTGACTATGAAAATTAGGTAAAATCTTTAATTTGGCAGTAATTAAGAAGATCATATCAAGAGGAACACATGTGTACTAAGTTTCAAGTTGATTGGATTTCAACTTCATCAAAAACTACCTCGACCATAAACTTTATAACCAGAAGCAGGACGGACGGACAGACTAGAAAACATATTGCCCATAAATGGAGCATAAAAATAGTAAGACTTGTTACATACCTGCCAACTTTTGAAAGTTCCCATATGGGTTTTTACTGCACAACAACAAAATTAAAGGTTACAATTTTTAGCGATGTATTTTGCAAGATCTGGATTGTCTAGAAAAAGTGTCATATTTGTATGAACTTACATGACTTACATGCCTTTTCCTTAAGTCTGTTTGCATAATTCTAGTTATATATTAAATGGTAGAAAAATTATACATGAAGCTAGCAGAAGCTAGACTATTAGCCTAGTTGCACATATTGTATGTTGACTTCTAACCAGTTGTAAACAAATTTAATATATAAACTTCAATTTAATCCTTGAAAGGAGGTCTAAATTAATAAAATAATTTATAAATTTTAATTTTTTTATTTGTCCAAAATCATTTAAATTCATTTAATCAACATCCTTTTATGATTATTTGATTAAAATATTAATCATTTATAGTCTTTTTACCATTTACATTTTTAAAAGCAAAATAACTGAAAACAGGATAAAACAAAGGGAAGTAACAAAAAAGTATTTCAATATTCCCAATACACATCGTTTTGATAACACAACGGCAGTTAGCCGGAGGTAAACATCGTTGATTACCAGTATGTTTGACACCCAAGCTGTAAAGTGAAGCCATATAATTATACATCTTCTTTGATGTTCAAGTAAAATTTAACACAGGTGTCAATTACACCCGTACAGTAGTATTAGTAAGAAATGATCAAATATGGCGTCTGAAAAATTTCATACACGGGAGTTTTTTCTCCTAAACGGGAGGTTCACATGTATGTTACGAAGGGCATCTAATTCACATGACAAAGGAAACCCATGAATAAAGATAACACTTTATATATCCTTTTTATTTATATAAAAATAAAATCTTCTTGTCTGCAGGATTGCAAATTCGTAACTTCAAGGGCGAACTTGTAAACAGGGCGAGTTGTACCGATACCAAATTCACGCATGCGTAATACAAATATCTACAGTTAAAACATCCTGTTACAAGTAAACAAATTACGTTCATGTGGATGAGATGAAATCTAATAATTTACATAAATAAAAGGGTCATATTTACGATAGTGATTGTTTTACAATCATAATTTACAAATTAAATGATTCAGATGCCCAATCATGTGTAAAAATCGGTGTCAGGAATCTAAGTTGTTTTGAAATTGTAATACACGAAATGAATGCGGCATACGGAGACTCAAAGCCAATGGTCGGCCCCTTAAGTCTTCAGAAGACTTGACGTCTTCTTCCACTAAAAATTATGCAATTTTCCATTTATAAAGAGGCATACACTTCTATAGTTGCCGTCACGTAAAATTGGCACCATGTTTTTTGTTAAAAATTTAAATTTTTTTTTAATATCAGCCGTGTTTACTCAAGATGGTGTTTTTCTCTTAGCGGAAGTAAAATCCTGTCCAAATATCCACTACTGTCCTACCTTTTATTGTGTTTGCACTGTATAATCCTGACCTTCACATTTTTCAAGATTATTTACATTGTATAACCGCCATCTTGGTTTCTATGAGGGTCCCTTATTCCATAACATTCGTTACTCTCTGGTAATATCATTGTTATTGATGATACAATTTCCCGCGCTTTTAACGTAAAGATGGCGAACAGCTCAGAGAGACACAAGAAAATGGAGAGCACGTGGAACTCCACAGCAACACTTCCGGTAATAACAATGTCGGATTCCACCATACAAATTAATTTTGGATTATGTGAAGGTCAGGATTATACAGTGCAAACACAATAAAAGGTAGGACAGTAGTTGATTTTTGGAATGATATTTGATTCCGCTAATTGAAAAACATGATCTTTAGTAAACGCAGTCGATATTTAAGGAAATTTTGACAAAAAACATGGTGCCAATTTTACGTGACGGCGACTATAGAACGGTTAGAGTGCTGCTTTCATAATAGCATTGTATATAAGTTTCTTAACATTTGGTTGAGGCAAACTCAAGTTAGAGAAAGGAAACTAAAAATTTAGCAGTTTCTCCATTTAAAAAGGGGCATAACTGTAGAACAGTTAAAGTGACGCTACCAAAATTCAATCTTGATTTGTATTTTGTTGTTATAAGCATTGTGTATAAGTTTGATACCTTTTGGTTGAGGCAAACTCAAGTTAGAGAACAGAATTCAATTTTTGAGATGAAAGTATAGACAGACAAGAGTAAAACTAAATGCTCCATCCACTACGGTGAGGGCATAATTATACATTTTCTTTTGCCTTCTTCTCATAATTGGATAGTAAAGTTCTTCAAATTTGATTTTATACTTTACACACTTCTTTCTTATTGTTCTTCTTTCATTAGGTCTTTCCACTTTTCTGTGGAAAGACCTATTGTTTTTCTTCTGATTATTTTTTTTTTTTCTTTTTTTTTCGCCCAATTTTGTTCTTGCGATTAATATTTGCTTTGCAATATGCCGCTTAGATATTTGGTATATGATATCGAACAGTTTATGCGCTTTTGAAAGGAGTAGGTCCGGTAAGACCCCTTTTTGGCCCCAAAATATAACAGTTTTACAAAATTGTTAAAATGTAATGTTTTAGTTATTTATTGGACAGTTGAATGCGTCTGCCACATAAATATGGGCTGTTTTTGACAATGCAATGCACATATATCGGGTTGTAGCACCATTAAGTCATGCTAAATTACTGAAATCTTCGAAATTCTAGCATTTTAGTTAAATTTTAGACGGTTTCCGTGTAAAATGGAAGTGGCCGCATTCGTGTTCATCCTTAATATTGAAATGTAAGTTGTATTTTATGATAATACATAACATATATAAAGGTTGTGGATGAACACAGATGCGGCCACTTTCATTTTTGACAAAACCCATCTGTAAAGTGACATTTTTCAGCATATTTGGTAGATTTTTCATATTTGAGCTGGAATCGGATCGTTTTTAATGACTAAATCAGTTAAAATCTTTCACATAAACTAATTGAATCAAGTAAAATAGGCACTTATGTGTTTAAAAAGTGGTCAAAATCTTTCGTCAGATGAAACTGAAATTTGAGGCCAAAATGAGTCCTTACCGGACCTTCTCCTTTACCCTGTGTAACTGAATACTTTTCTTTGTAGGAGTTATCTCCCCAAACACTGTTTTCCTTGTGTCCACGACTCCTTCACAACCTTAAAAGATTACGACAAATTTATTTTACAAAATTGCTCGTTATAATCTTCGCATGATTTGTCCTATTTTGAACGAAGCGATATGAACGCTCCATATGAGAGTTACTTCCCCTTAAGCATTTGATATAACCATAAATGTATAACCATAAGTGATAGACCTAGGGTCTTTAGATTTGAGTTCCTTGGTCCAAAAAAATGAAAATTAGGTCAAGGTCAAAGGTCAAGGTCATATTCTAATTTGAATTTGGCTTATTTCCACTATTTCCAGAAACCGTATAAGATATCCACAAATTATTATTTATAAATTGTTAGTTGCGACATGTCGTAACACGTAAATTTTGATTGCAAGGGTACATTGAACGTAAATGCGAGTTTTCTCCCCTCTTGTATTTAAAAATATGTGTATGGTGATATACCTGATTAACCAAATATAATTAAGACCTATGGTCTTTTGATTTGAGGTCCTTGGTTTATGACCTTGAAATTGATCTCAAGGTCATAGCTTAATTTGACGTTCTAGATTTTGACCTTTGCTTTTACCTCACATGTACACATGATAAAGCCATGAGGACTTTTGGCAAAAGGTATCAAACCATTTAACCTTGATAAAAACAACCGGAAGTGACCTTGTGTAAACGGGAAGTAACAATTTTTGGTACTTTATTAATATAAAAGTATATAGAACCAGATATTTTTGGAATCAGTCGTCAAGAAAATATTTAAATATTATCGGAAGTAACATTTTTCAAGCCGGAAGTAACAAATCATCTCCCTTATTTAAAAAAAAAAGAATAGAAACCATATATTTTTGGAATCAGCGTACAATAAGCTATATTAACGATTGAAATGACATTTTAAACTTAATTTTACAACTTTCCTATTAAAACACATTGTTTTTGGTGGAAAGACCTTCAATTGTTCTCTGAACAATTGGTTTTTAATTGTCATTAGCATTAGTTTGTTATTTCTTAGAACTTTAATGTCTCTATATTCACTTCCATCCATTATTTATTTGTTCATATTAATCAATTTCTAATCAATCGATTCAGATTTTATTAAAATTCAAGTATAATAAAAATTTTAAATGACTTTTGTATTACTTCCCAACTTGTATAAAATCTTGTCCAGTGAGGGAACACTTTTTTATAACTTTTGCGGTAAAGATCTGTACATTTGAGGGACAATATTTCATGGCAATGGACATTATTTAATACCAAAATTCTATGAAAAACTGTCCAGGTCTACACTTTTTCACAGGACACTATAATTAGGTCTTACATTACTAACTGAGGAAAAACTGCTATTCCATCAAGGGCTTCTTCTAGGTTTTGTGTAACTCAATACTTTGTGGTATCTTGTATTTTTCAGAAGTTTAAAAGACTTATATAATTTATTAAACCATGCACTTACAAATAATTAGTTTCTCGTTTGGTTTGCCAGGTGTCATGTTCTGTTTCTGTTCACTTGATATATCTAATGTATCAGTTGGTTTCTTGAAATAGAAAAGAAAACAAGACAGTATAATTTCATTACCACAGTTTTAAAGGTAAATTTCATGTTAATGGATGATTTAGGCTAAACATGCTAAATGAGTTACAAATAGGATGATTTAGGCTGAAATATACATAGTTTTATGAAACATGTGCATGCATTTCATTTTCTATTTACTTGATAATGAAATATTTCTATTATTGTTTTGTTCAGTTGTTCATATCAGGTTATACAACCATCTACAGTCTTCAGAGAACATCATCTTAGACTATCTTCATATACACTGATAGTATAATATTATACAAAAATACTACACATATACCTTAATATTTTTTCTCTTTCTCTGTGTACATCGAATATTTTCCTTCTTGTGGGTTAAAAATGATTCATAGGTTGTAAAACACTTTCCACATTTTCCACACCTGAACAAGTCATCTATGGAGAAATTGTATTAAAAAGTCATCAATATTTGAATCTATTTCTTTATGACTTATTTTGTTGATGCAATTTACTTTTACATAAATTATAGTAATAGTATCTTAAGTTGTGTGTGCATTAATCTGTCGATATTTTTTACATATTATGGTCAAATGTATAGGCAAAAAAATAAACTAAAATTCAGAATAATTCAGAATAGTATAATAAATATCAGTACAGGCGACAGTCTAAATAACAATACAGAAAAACATAAAGCGAAAAGGACATGATTGTGACTATTAGAACATATTCGTGGTCATATGTGATACAAATATTCCATCAAGGTCAACCAACTCAAACATTTGAAGAGAAGTGAAAGATACCAAACATTTTCCAAAGTGATATTCAAACTGATATGAGGAGCAATTATCAATCATAGATATCACAACAGAAAATGCAAAATGTATATCATATTAACTAGGAAATATATAGTCCAAAAGCTGTACCTACTGGAATAGTGCTACATAAAAATGAAAAGTTCTCAATTCAGAGATTGAAATAATGTCTGTTTTCGTTAAGTTACCTTCTAATTTGATCCATATTTTCAACTTAAATATTACTCATGATATGAGACAGACTGACATGGGAATGGTGACCTATAGTTGTTTACTTCACTGGTGAAAAGTTGTCTTATTGGCAATCAGACCACAAATTCTTATTTATATATTAACTGTATCTGTTGTATACTTCATTCTAATTTCAATTGGGTAGATATGATTAATAGGTCACATTCACAACTCATGTAGGTTTTAGTTTATTCAATGCATTACATCTAAATAAGCATGTGTCAAACCCCAATATATAAAGTACATTTTATCCCAATAAATCAAAAATTTACCAATACAATTGTGTTTACAATTCTATTTTCAGCACTTTGGTAACTTGTAATCAATGGTATTTAAACACACATGGAATACAATATTACAATATTTTTCTGGTAGAGGTATCAACAATGATATCACATAAATAATTCTCCAATAAGTTATTTTTCTTTCAAAATAAAAATAAATAGAAAATCATAGGTGGATCCAGGGGGGATCCTGGCCCCTCCTTTCGTGGGAAACATTTGGTTGATTATATAGGGAATCATTGAAGCATGACTGGAGCAAGCCCCCTCTTAGGTCAGTCAGCGGGCCCCCCTTAGGAAAAGTTCTGGATCCGCCACTGAAAATTAATGAAATCCTGCATTATCCTACCAACTTAATTATTTTTATAACTTAATTTTTATATTTATATTATGGTGATAAAATTCTATCTGTCCATGTTAATAAACCATTAAATCTGTAAAATTGTTTCCATAGGTGGTTGCTCCATTTCAATGTACTAATCTTTGATTTAAATGGAACACCCCTTATTAAAGTTTTTAACGAAGTTGACAGAACTTGAAGGATTAAAAATTCTTTATTTCAAAAGAAGTTTTTTTTAACAATCACAGTGCTTGGGTGTCTACTGTAAATACAGCTATACAAGACACTCTTTCTTATTACATACCCTCACAATCACTATCTCCATCTCCATTATCATAGCTCATGGGTGATATGCTGGAACTGCACGGAATTTCAATTTCCCGAACATCTGGTGCAAATACGTCTCCTATAATGATAACAAATCATATTGCTATATTAATCTCCTTTTTATATACTATGTACACATACTAAATTTAGTTTTTTATAAAATTTCAAAATGTGATTACTCTGATTATCATGATTTAAATGCAGTTTTTGTTCTTTTAAAACTTTTCAAGGAATATTATCTTTTAAAATTACGAATTCTTCTATCAGTACATACATCAACTTCAAATATGACTAAACAACACAAGTATGATCAATAGCTAGGTTCCTGTCATTGGATCAATGACTAACCATATCGTGATGTTTAATTGGATTTTTTCTTTTCCCAGCCTTTTTTTGTTAATACAATAATTGAAACAACCGTAGGAACATAGAAGAATGCAATTAAAAAATATATAGGGAATATGTCCATGGGTACAGATAATGCCCATGCTTGCATATAATGTTCTAAAGGGACATAACTCAAAAACAGTTAAAGTGATGATACCAAAATTTGTAGACTTTTGGTAATATGCATTGTGTATAAGTTTTGTAACATTTGGCTGAAGTAAAGGCAGACAAGTTTAAAAAAACAAAAATATCATCAATTGTTCCAATTGAAAAGGGGCATAACTCTAGAAATGTAAAAGTGACACAACCAAGATTTTTATTCAATCTGTATATTGTGATAATAAGAGTTGTGTAAAAGTTTCATAACATTTAGATGATGCAACCTTAAGTTATAGAACAAAAAAACAATTTCGCAACATAGGGATGTACAGACGGACAGACAGACAGAGGGAGGGACGCCTGGTATTTCCATGTCCCCCACAACGTGTAATGCAGGGGACAAAAATAAATAAACCATGGTGGGCATGTTCAAAAGCTAATATCAATAGTCAAATTAATTATTTTACAAATAATTCCCCACATTAAAATTAGACTAACCTTTGCCTTCCGTTTTCATTTCTCTTGTTATTGTTCTGTCTTTTAACGTCATGTATATATCAACACTAGTAACTGAAAAAAAACAAAAAAGTATACCAATGCGGAAATAGATTGATAAAATCAAATATAGGCACATACAAAAGTAAAAAGTAAAAGGAAACAAGCATTATGTGGATATTGCAAGGCAATACAAAGTCTGCTATCTGTTAAAAAATCATTGTAATGAAACGAAATTCTAATTTGATCGATAACTTGTCATGTTGTAAACTAATAATTTAAGTTAATTTTATTCCTCGCTAACACTTGGGATAAAATTTGAATATCATGGCCCTGTGTAAATTAAGAAATAATTCATGGCAGCCGTTGATTTCTTTTCATTTAATCATGGGTTGAGCATTAATTTTAGATTATTTTACCCTGAGCATTAGCTTTATCATCTAAATAAAAGAGTTCACTTTATTCAACAACAAAAATTAAATATATATAGCATTCAGAAAATTAGTTTATACAGAATAACAGAAAAATCTATCACTAAATTCTTCCAACAATTTACCAAAGATGAGGAAAAAAATATAAATGTCATTTATCATTAATACAATGTCTTTTTAAAATCTGTTAAAAACAGCAATCTAGTAATTAATAAGTATTTCATTAAAAATTCAATTCTAGGGAAAAGGTTTTTACTGATTTTTTTTTAATTTCAAGTTGCATATGACTTAAAATTAGTACATGTATGTATATGAGTATGCAAAAAGACTATATTACTGCGACCACGATTACACTTTGGCCAATTAAAATTAATTGATAGATTTTCATCCCCGCCCGCCCCTCTGAAATCTTCCCGCCCCGATTTTTTTTTTATTTTTGAAAAAATTACGATTTCCGTATTTTGTTCATTTCCGTTACCGGTAACCGTCGATAATTTCGTTTCATGTGAAACTTCCTTTTTCTAATTTCGGTTTTCGTATTTCTTAGAGAATTCTTACTGAATGATTAAGTCGATATATTCTGCTGATATATGATGACAACATCATTTACCGAGAATAGAGATTGATTACGAGAAGGGCGTGAAATATTCGGGTTACGAGTAATACGCTGTGTCCAAGAACGCAAATCGCAGTATGTCACAAATGACACTGTGAGAAAAACACCTTGGATTTCTTTTATTTATACAATGACTTTGTGTCAAGAAATTTGGACTGTGAATGAAACCCAAAAGCGTAAGAATCGTGGAACACGTTTGACTGGAATACAGAAATTGACACAAGCATGAACTTTATAGATTGGTGACCGTATTTTGAGTTCAGAAAATCGACAAACATACGCATTTTTAATTTATTAATTTATAGCAAGCTCTTAGATTTAGATTTATCCATGCCTTTCGTTTTTTGTAGAAAAACAGCAAACATCCTCTGTCCCAATACCCACGATAGAGTCATTAAACAACTTTATGTTCTACATTGTAATTATATTTGCATCTTGCATATTAAGGACCAACCCTATTATTTCAACACTGTTTGAGTTTTCATTTTATTCCGTACTTATTGTGCTTGTGTTGCATACCAATCCCCCAATGCCTTTGTTTCATTTTATTAGGACAAAAAAAAACATTGCTTATAAAGCAAAATACATTCGATATAGATAGTCCAACTTAAGAGAGCATTTCTCCACATTTCTGTTGTTTACTATAAAATAGGTTTCTAAAGTGGCAATTACATGTAGAACAGTGGTTGCCAATCAGATATATATATTTACGAATTTGAAAAAGCAGCATCAGCATATGGAGTATATGTGTCTCAATTGATACGTTACTCTAGAGCTAGCTAAAATTACCTTAATTTTGTTGAACAAGGAATACTGCTTTCTCAAAAGTTGCTAATACAGGGCTATGAATCAATCAAATTAAGGTCATTACTCAAGCAATTTTATGGTCGCCATCATGAGCTGATTGGCCATTATGACAAAAGAGTGTCAGAAATCATATCTCAGTGATATTCTTCCTCAATCATAACAACCTTCCATCATTACCGAACTGAACAAAGAAATAACATGATGGGTGCCATATACGGTGCAGGAAATGCTTACCCTTCCGGAGCACATGATTTCACTCCTGGTTTTTAGTGGAGTTCGTGTTGTTTCTTACTTATTATTTGTAACTGTTGATGTAAATGTCTTTTGGTTTAATTTATGAGTCTTTGGTTACTCCTTGGTTTTGATTGTTATTGTCTTATACACGATACCTTATGGATGTATTTACATGATATAAGCTTATTATTACACTTGCATATATGAATTACACGTGACAAGAAGGTTTCATATGAAATAAAATTTAAAAAATAAAATCCATTTTTTTCAAAAATTTGGATGAAAATCTACTAATAAATTTTAGTTGGCCTTTTTCTTTTAAAATATAATCCAACTCAAAACCAAGTAGCTGCTTTTATGACATATTTATAAAGAAATGAATTCATTAGAAAGGTTTTATTTTAGAAGGTTTGCTTGATTAAACATGTTTACCTGCATAAGTCACTAAAATTACCTTCATAATTACTAGGAGTGTCTAACTCCATTTTTTTCAAGGCAGTTGTACAAATAACAAGGGGTGAATGTCTATGATTTAGAGACTGCATTTTGCAACACTCTACTAATCTTCCATTTTCTCTAGTTGCTGTAAAGATAAATATCAATCGTTTCATAAAAATTGAATGCAAATATGGTACTAAATGTTTAAGTCAGTCTCATTTTTATTGATCAGAGGTTTTACAATTTGAAAGTAAAAAAAATTGTATATCAAAGTTTCATGCTTTTATAAAAAAGAAAATATTGTGTGATCATTTAAACAAGTAAAATGATAAAAAAAAAATTAACTAGGCAATATAAAGGCAAAACAAATAAAATCCTCTCATTATTTCTGTTTGCCCAGCGGTATTATTTAATTTCAAACTTCTGTTCGTATAATAAACTTCATAAATAAATGGGGAAATGTGTTGAAAATTCCGCAATTGTTCCACCGGTCAATAGTTGGAAACTATTGGACCTGGTTTAAACTATTTGACTACAAGCGATATTATATTTCCCAGAATTTCAAATGCAGCTACTGGATTGGAGGATTTTGAAAATACCACGGGAGTTGAGACGTCATGTTTTACCTATCTTATCTAGGTTTGACATCAGTGCAGGATGTCGCCTTAGCATTTCCGAATATTTATGAAGTATACATTAAACAATATGTAAACAAGAATGTGTCCAAAGTACATGGATGCCCCACTCGCACTATCCTTTACCATGTTCCATGGACCGTGAAATTGGATAATAATCTAATTTGGCATTAAAATTAGAAAGATTATACTATAGGGAACATATGTACTAAGTTTCAAGTTGATTGGACTTCAATTTTATCAAAAACTACCTTGACCAAAAACTTTAACCTGAAACTCCCACTTTCATTTTCTATGTTTAGTGGACCGTAAAATTGGGGTCAAAAGTCTAATTTGGCTTTAAAATCAAAAAGATCATATCATAAGCAACAAGTTTACTAAGTTTCAAGTTGATTGGACTTCAGCTTCATCAAAAACTACCTTGACCAAAAACTTTAACCTGAAACTCCCACTTTCATTTTCTATGATCAGTGGACAGTGAAATTGGGGTCAAAAGTCTAATTTAACTTAAAATTAGAAAGATCATATCATAAGCAACAAGTGTACTAAGTTTCAAGTTGATTGGACTTCAGCTTCATCGAAAACTACCTTGACCAAAAACTTTAACCTGAACGGACAGACGAACGAATGGAAGCACAGACGGACGGACAAACGGAGCCACAGACCAGAAAACATAATGCCCCTCTACTATCGTAGGTGGGGCATAAAAAGAAGATGTGGTATGATTGCCAATGAGACAACTATCCACAAAAGACCAAAATGACACAGACATTAACAACGATAGGTCACCGTACAGCCTTCAAAAATGAGCAAAACCCATACCGCATAGTCAGCTATAAAAGGCCCTGATAAGAAAATGTAAAACAATTCAAACGAGAAAACTAACGGCCTCATTTAAATAAAAAAAAAAAAAAGAACGAAAAACAAATATGTAACACAAACAAACGACAACCACTGAATTTCAGGCTCCTGACTTGGGACAGGCACATACATAAATAATGTGACAGGGCTAAACATGTTAGCGGGATCCCAACCCTCCCCCTAACCTGGGACAGTGGTATAACAGTACACCATAAGAACTAACTATAAAAATCAGTTGAAAAAGGCATAACTCATCAGATGGACAAAAATACAAGTGGACGTGGGTTTCTGTTAGTGTATTTCCACCGCCTTTTATTGTCTGTTGTCTTCTTTGATATAATAAAACACTTACTGACTGGATATTAGTGGAATAGTAATTGATTTATAGCAGGGACTTTCTATACTAATGGGACTCGTCTCTATTGATTTTAACTGATTACTAAGCAGAATGTTTAAAACTACCACCCAATAATAAACTTAGTTTCGTATCTCTGATATAAGATGCTAGTAGTTATTTGCGTATTTCACAGTACATTGTAATTATATAATTATTATTAGTTGTTAATATATAAAATATAATTAATTAATAGCCATTTATGATGACAAAGATATAAGATTTTGAAAGAATGATGAATTGTTAAACTTAGACGTATCGTTTTGAAGAACACCCCAGTTGTGTAAAATGGTTTACATATCAAACAAGATGGCAGCTACTGAAAATTCTACGAAAAAAATACCTCAAAGTTCAAGATCAATATTTAAATGACGATTCGAGAAATATTTTTTAAAACAATGACAAAATGTATAAACTTTCATAAAAATGATTTTTTGTTAAACTTGAACATATAGTTATGAAGAACACTTCGTAAATGTGAAATGATTTTCTATAAAGTCATCTGACATCAGCTATGGACGAGATCAGTCTGACAATTTGTATAGACATTGCTATAATTGACCAGTCCTGTTAGTATGGAAAGTCCCTGTTTATGGGTATGTTAAAATGGTTAAGTTCTGAATTAAAATAAAATGATAAATAATTCAATAGTAATCAAAACATACTTATATTAATATTTACCTTTAAAATATTCTATAAAATATTAAATATTTGACTCAGAAAGGCGAAGAGTTAAAGAATATACAAAACAAAACATAGAAGACTGAGCATCATGAACCCATAAAAACCTAGGGTGATTGCAGGTGATCTGAAGCATATACTGCACTCTCTCTTTATATACAAAACACGATAAAGATTTAATTGCATGCAAATTTTTAACAATAATGTCCATATTTCCATTAATAAACTTAGCTTAACAAATCATATTACCATCCAAAGATATTAAGCTGTAATAGTGGTTTTCCCATACATGGCCTAAATTAATCGTCATTCCATCGTAATTCATTTTTCCAACAATATGTGTCATACAGTTCTCAGGGCTGGCTTGTGGGTTGCTTGTGACAATAAGCATATTTGTTTCTAACATTCTTGCCATCCCTAAAACAACAACATGATCAGCGAATACTCCATTTCTCCTCATATTGCTTGCCCAGTCCTCGAATGTACTGTCATCGATGAAATGTTCTATATTTACATCACCATCAACACCCTGTAGAATGAAGGTTAAATGCAATATCTTGTATTTCAGCTTTGTTCCATTAATATCAAGAAAGACTGTTCTGTTATATTACTGAAAGTAAGTATATTATGTTAGGATTGCACTCGTTGGAGTTTTACCTAGCTGATACATTAAACCAGGTTTAAACCATCACTGTTTAATGAAAAGATGTTGGATTTATGTTTTTGAAACATTATAAACACGATTAAAAATAAAATATGTTTTTAATAAGGATAAAAAATATATTTAGGTCAGATGTTTGTGTTCAGTGTCAGGGTAATCATTTCAAATGTGTTTTTTATTCTTATTATTATTGTTCTGATTGCCTTTCTATCTGCAAAAGGAACTATTTTAGAATGTTGATATTAACTCTAAACTCTAATGACCAAGAGTTCACAGGCTGAAATGTCTTGCCTGCTTTACTAACCATTGATATTATGTTTTTAGTCCTTAACATAAAGCTTTACTACAACTATCACATATATATGTTAACTGTACCTGTTCCAAGCAAATGAGGTGAAGGTCATATGAAACAAAAAAAATACATGTACACGGAAAAACAGAACAAAACACAAACACTTAACACTGAGCAATGAAACATGAAAATAAGGTCAAGGTCAAATAAAACTGGTGAGACTGACATGTACATCATATAAGACATAAGAATTGGTGTTTTTGCTTGTAAGAGAGTTGTAAACATTGAGTTTTTATCATTAAGTGTGTCTTATTTATTTGAATGCATTACTGAGTATTTTATATGAGCCTAAGCAAAATAGTAATGATGACTTGAAAGGCTAATTTATGGGAATTCTATGCAACTTTCATACAAGTGAGAGAGTTAGCCAGTTCAAACTTAATGATAAAAACTCAATGTATACAACTCGCTTATAAGCAAAAACACCAATACCCGTAGAGTATAAGGACATACACCATTAAAACAGCCGGACAAATTCTACTGCATCCACACAGCAAGGTAAAAAAACATGCAATCAGTATAAAATGAGATTTGATTACTCATGTAACAATTATTAACCAGCGTTAAAATGATGTGAAGCATAGTTACTTTGGGTCACCATACGTGCCTTCAACTATGCGCAAATCACTAAGCATTTACAATGTATAATAGGTCCCACAATATGACATAACGTGAAACAAATTAAACAAACAACAAATTTTCTAGTTTACCACAAACCAATAAATATAGAACAAGAGGCTCTCAAGAGCCTGAATCGCTCACCTTAATTTTTTTGGTTAAATCTCTCATCAATGATTATTTTGGCTTTTCAATTTATTTAAATGTTCTTTGAATCGTCCTATTTTCTTCAAAAGCAAAAAAAAAAAATCATTTTCTCCTATGTTCTATTTTAGCCATAGGAGCTATGTTTCTGACATACAAGGAAATGAAATATAAAATTTATACTAGATACTCTGAAACTCATTTAGCCTAAGTTTGGCTGAAATTGATACAGCAGTTTCAAAGGAGAAGATTTTTTAAAGTAAGTCAACATGATGAACAAATTGTGAAAAAAGTCTTTAAAGGGCAATAACTCCTTAAGGGGTCAATTGACAATTTTGGTCAAATTGACTTATTTGTAGATCTTACTTTGCTTAACATTTTTGCTATTAACAGTTTATCTGTATCTATAATAATATTCAAGATAATAACCAAAAACGGCAAAATGTCTTTAAAATCATCAATTCAGGGGCATTATACCTGAAAAACCAGTTACCCAATTCGGCTGAAAATTTCAGGACAGGTAGACCTTGACCTAATAAATACTTTAACTTCTTGTCTTATTTGCTCTAAATGCTGGAGTTTTTGAGATATAAGCCAAAAACTGCATTTTACCCTGTGTTCTATTTTTAGCCATGACGGCCATGTTTTTTGATGAAATAAAAAATAAAGCACAAACTTTATTTTATACACCCTACTGATCATTCAGTTGAAGTTTGGTTGAATTTGGTTTAGTAGTTTTAGAGGAGAAGATTTTTTAAAGTTAGCAAATATGATGAACAAATTGTGAAAAATTGTCATTAAAGGACAATAACCCCTTAAGAGGTCAATTGACAATTTTGATCATATTAACTTATTTGTAGATCTTACTTTGCTGATCATTTTTGCTGTTTACAGTTTATCTATAATAATATTCAAGATAATGACCAAAAACTGCAAAATTTCCTTAAAATTACCAATTAAGTGGCAGCAACCCAACAATGGTTTGTTTGATTCATCTGAAAATTTCAGGGCTGATAGATCTTGACCTAATGAACATTTTTACCCCATGTCAGATTTGCTCTAAATGCTTTCGTTTTTGAGATATAAGCCAAAAACTGCATTTGACCCCTATGTTCTATTTTAAGTAACGGCGGCCATGTTTTTTGACGAATCAAAAATCGAAGCACACACTTTGTGCAGGATAATCTAAGGAACAATCATGCTAAGTTTCATTCAAATCCATACAGTAGTTTCAGAGGAGAAGATGTTTGAAAAATTGTTAACGACGACAGACGACGACGTCGACGACGACGACGACGGACGCCAAGTGATGAGAAAAGCTCACATGGCCTTTTAGGCCAGGTGAGCTAATAAAGGACTTTTTGTTTTTGATACTGACTTTATTACAGTAAAATATCAGGTGAGCCCGAAGGGCGAGCCTGATATTTTCTGTGATAAAGTCAGTATCAAAAACAAAAAGTCCTTTATTCTGTTTATCGGTAATTTAAAAAAATAAAAATTACTACAATAATAGAGAAAATAACAAACGAACTTCTTTTTCGCGTCGAATCACGGCGAATCACACTTGACGTCACAGGCTGCATTACGTCATTTGAAATATTGTCACAGTGCAGTAAACATGGCGTTCCCTTGCACAAAGTATTGAAAAGGAATTATTGCATGTGTTTCATTAATATTCTGCTGTGGACATGACTCTAACAATGGCAAATATAATGGTAGCAGACCGGTAAGTCAGATTTCTTTATTTTTCACAAAGCATCAACATAGAGGGGGATAGGATGGTCCTGATCCCGAAATCCCAAGTTTAAAAACACGAAATCACGAGGTCCCGAATTTAAATCACAGGAGTTTGAAATCCTATCAATAAGGGGTTAAAAATATACCAAAGTCGACTATCCCGAAATCACGAGCTTAAAGACACCCGATCCTGGAGTCCTTATTAAGGTCCTATCCATTTGAGCATAGTAAGTCAGAACATTAGAATGATATGATATGAATCAGCAGATTTTTCATCGATCATCATTTTTAAGTTCAACGACGTCAAGTTATAATTATATTTTACTTAAAGCTGACTGTAATTTGTAAATTATCTGAACAAGCTCATTTCTTGTCTTCTTCATAATTATTTCAAACATTTTAATAGATGGTGCCCCGGTACAAATAATTGGCTTTCCAGAAAATAATTAAAATAGCCTTGCCAGACGTTATAATTATAGTGCCCCGGTACCCCCTTTTTAAAATTTATCTTAGATCCGCATATGAATAAGTTAACTTTTTTGTTCTTTGTTCTATAAATATCTGTCTTTAAATTGACAATGAAACCACATCTCTAAAAATTGTATATGATGGTCCCACAAAAATGTTGAAAATGCGTCATTTTCATTTTTTTCTAGCTTCTCTCATGCGATAGCGGTACCTTTTTGGTCACTATTTATGTGTTGCGTTTAAATATGAGTTGTAACATTTTATAGTGACTGAACAGGTAAAACAAATACTTCTCAAGAAACAGAAAAAGAAAACTACTTGGAACGGCACCAGGCTATGTATTGCTATTGTATGAATAAAAACTCGGATTTGAACACCATGCCATCATGGACTTGTACTTCATATATATATCAATTATAGATAACGCTTTTTTTTTTTTAAGTTTGTCGGCTTTTTCATGCATTTTCTGTTCACATTTTCACAACGAAAAAGGCTAAACTAACTTTGTGAAAGTTATAATCAATGTCAAGTGTTTCATTCGCCAAATTCGTTTCTGTGATAAAAATCATGCGCAATTTTGTGATGAAAGGGGAAAGTAGATCCTTACGCATTGCATTCGCGCATGTCATTTGCGTATTAACCCAATAATTTTTATATCACGGCCAGTCCATTGATACTGACATTATCAGCGAGTATACATCAAAGGAAAAATGTACAAATTACTGATAAACAGGGAAAAAATATCACTGACAGACTAAACTACATCTACTGATATACCGGATTCTGACTGTGGATAGGCAAATATGGAAAAGTGCGGTTTAAAATGTTGGCAACAACAGATTACCGAGGTTCAAATTTTATCAGTTGATAAAACCTGCTTAATTTCTTTACACACATTATTGTGTTTATAATCTTAAGCATAATACCTGAAAGTTTCTATTTTCCATTAGATAATCGATTACATTTTCTCGTATTTCTTCTGCAGACTTCTCCCTCAGACCAAGACCCCTCAACTGCGGAGGAAACAGCATCAAAAAAGCAATTTCCATCTCTAGGTGTTTCATTTCGGAATGTTAGATTCAGATTACGACAATTTTCTTTCAACCTCTTCTCAGCCTCTTCTGTTCCACAATCATTCTCCTTATACAATTTCTTCAATTTCAGTTTTAATTGTTTTGGATGTAAGCAGATAGAAGCTAAATAATTAAAGAACATTGAATGGATTACTTTAAAATATACAGAAGACAGCAGATAATGCGGGGGAATCCGCTTAATTTCGAATGATATTTTGATCAACTTATCAATTACTGTAATGCAATTTTATATTATGATTTGTATCAGAAATATTTAGAATAATTGGATTGGTTTTGTTTGAAATGAGTTATGTCACTGTGGTATATGACATGCAGACGGCACAAAACTAACTACGTAAAGAACTTAATTGTATATGCTAAGAATCTGGAATATATTTTTAAGCATGCATTTGATAATTTGTAATTGCTGAACAGTATATTGAACTTAGTAGTGATGACAATGACGACATAAACTAGGATTGCTATGTGCTGCTTTTGTGACATAATCTTACAGATTCGACAAAAGAGGCGAATAAATATCTTTTTGTTTACCAATACTGAATAACCACTGAGGGTATGATTTGAAATTAATAAAAAAAATTAACATGAGCTTGTGTAAATGCTCTGTTGTTCCGACGTTGGAAAGTTCTGGGCGGAAAGAACTAACTAGCAGAAAAGTTTCGGAGGAACATATTAACTAGTTACTTTGAGCTTCCTCTGGTTTAAAAGTTCCACCGGAACAAAGTGACGGAACATATCAACTAGTTAGAAAGTTCCTTTTTGCCAAATTAGCCAAAACTGGCACTAACAAACTAGCCCAAAAGGAACTTATCAACCAGTCACAAAGTTCCATTTGGAGAATTGATGCAAAGACCCACATGAGGAGGGGGTATTCTTCCCTCTCTTGAGCTCTTGAGGGTACTATGAATACTAAATTTGCATGATAATGCAACTTATTCCGTTTTATGTGAGCTATGAAATACAACTTAAATTTTGCTGGGGGAGTTTGTTTTTCCCACTCAGTACATCAAAAATTTAAATACATTTTCATTATTTCCACAAAAATAAAGTTCCATGCCCCTTTTTCATATTTGTCCCCAAAGAAACCCATTTCAGTGTGTTGGGTATTCTTGTAAATTATTTATTTGCTCATAATATATACTCATACTCATTCTTCCCCATCTTGCTAGGACAAAATATGGTATATTCGGAATGATGTAACTAGTTGTTCTGTTCCGACAGAACTATTCAACTAGCTACATTTATCCAGGACTTTTCAACTAGCTACTTTTTTCCGGAACTTATCGACTGCACACGGAATAAAACAACTAGTTGAAAACATCCGCCGGAACAAAGTAACTGACGGAACATAGTGGCTGTTACACTTGTTGTTGAGGGTTTTTTTTTCCAGATCAGTTTATAATGAAAATGGCTGCAAATGAATTTTTGGTTGAACAATATTTTGTATTCTGCGTCTTTATTTTTATTGCATTAGTTCGTTGATTTACTTACCTTCTGTGTAGTTCTTATGAGATAATGATGTAAATGACTGTACAGGATTGTTCTCTCTCGCTATGGAATAGAAATAATATACAATTCAAAAGTTTATCCAGAGTTTTACAATTAATCTGAACCAGAAATACAAAAATGTAGTATCTTGATTTCAACAAAATGTAATCCTATTGTAATATATCACGCTGGAAAATATTTATACACAAAATTTATTTTTTTTAAATATCACAGAGATCTTTATTATAATGATCTACATGATATATAAAATATTAAGTGAGTAACATTTTTTAACAAAGCCTCTTGGTTAATTGCTTTAACACACTCATCTAACACACAATTTATTAATTGTATCATTTGAAAGCTTAGTATATATGCATATGTTATTTCTGTTTTACCTGTTTGTGAAAAAATCTTACAGTGCAATTTTAATTATATCAAGGTCAATGGTCAAGAATAAACATTCCCATTGTTTGCAATAAATCAAAAAATGTCATTTTCAGGTTCTTCTATGATGAACTTTTCCAAACTATCAAATAAACAAATGAGACGATAGTAATAAAATTGAGAATGGAAATGGGGAATGTGCCAAAGAGACAACAACCCGACCATAGAAAAAAACAACAGCAGAACGTCACCAACAGGTCTTCAATGTAGCGAGAAATTCCCGCACCCGGAGGCGTCCTTCAACTGGCCCCTAAACAAATATATACTAGTTCAGTGATAATGAACGCCATACTAATTTCCAAATTGTACACAAGAAACTAAAATTAAAATAATACAAGACTAACAAAGGCCAGAGGCTCCTAACTTGGGACAGGTGCAAAAATGAGGCGGGGTTAAACATGTTTGTGAGATCTCAACCCTCCCCCTATACCTCTAGCCAATGTAGAAAAGTAAATGCATAACAATACGCACATTAAAATTCAGTTCAAGAGAAGTCCGAGTCTGATGTCAGAAGATGTAACCAAAGAAAATAAACAAAATGACAATAATACATAAATAACAACAGACTACTAGCAGTTAACTGACATGCCAGCTCCAGACTTCAATTAAACTGACTGAAAGATTATGATTTCATCATATGAACATCGGGCACAATCCTTCCCGTTAGGGGTTTAGTATCATACCATCATAACATATATGAGAAGAACATAACCCGAATCATGCCAACAACTGGTTTTTGAATAAATGTGTTTAGTTCCGATGCAAAGACCCTATAAGTGAATCAATATTAAAGCCAAAACATGCAATCTTTAATGACCTGACAACAGTATCGTAAATATATCCCTTCTTAATAAGTCTGTTTAAAGGTTTTGTAAGCTTTTGAGGAGAATACTGACATTTTTGTGCTTTGTAACGAATATTTCCATAAAAAATTGGATGTGAAATACCTGAATGTATAAGAAGTCTGCATGTTGAGCTATATTTACGAATGATGTCCTTATACCGATGATAAAATTTAATAATTCTTATATGATTTGCATATCTATAAATACTTGAATTGGATTGGTCAATTAGAATTTTTCTCAAAGTTTACACTTCGATAAACCATGTTTCCGAAACTACTTTTGTAATCTATTCATGCGCGATACACAAGCTTGCAGTGATCCCGGGATTTTCAGCAAATTGAGATTTAAAAACAATTACATAACAGTTGTGACTATTCTAGTGCATATATAACAAAAAAAAAGAAATAAATTGAAAGCACTAAAGCTTCGAAAATGTATAAAAATAGAATTTAATAAAATTCCGCGAAATTTCATGAAGGATTTGGCGAATTTACGTCATGGCAAAACACGACGTCATACGAATGGAAATTTGCAAGGGAAAGATTATTTCGTTAAGTGTACGCTTCAAATTCGGATAACATTTAATTAAAATGAAGTTTTTGAGGTAGGTGCTATTTCATTTAAGATTCTGTTGTATTTATCGGACATTTATGGTTTTTAGAAAGTCAAGATGGCGGCGTACTCCTTAGTTACGACTTGCCATTGTGCTTTTGATGGTAAATATATATATAGTAGCCATCAACAAAACAAATGTTTATTAAATATCACAAATGTTTGGCTGAAGAATTATAAGGATTAAACACATTTTTTCTAGAGGTTATTGATGTGTAAACCGGGGCTCTTACTCACAAACTCAACATAAAAGTCCTTCGGACTTTTATTCAGTTTGTGAGTTAATCGCCCCGGTTTACACATCAATAACCTCTAGAAAAAATGTGTTTAATCCTATAGTAAATGTTTTGACTAGTTTGTGATATGGAAAACCCTGGTGTAATAATTTTTCAGTAATACATAAATTTCTCTCGTTAAAATCTTAAACATTGTTACATACACGAGCAAATCATACAAGTTGAGATATATAAACATCGTAAGATGGTGACAAGGGAACGTCACCATCTAAAAATGGATAATTAACGATAGGAAATGAAAAATCATCTCTTTTATCATAAATTTTAGTATTCAGCTTTCCGTTAGTGATATAGATATCAAGATCGAGGAAATGTTAGTATTAGCTTTATTTAAAGTAAGTTCAACAGGATAAATTTCTTTAATATACATACTGAAGTCGTCATTATTGAGAGCCAAAATATCATCCAAATATCTAAAAGTATTATTAAATTTGTTTATCAGATGTTGTTTCGATGGATCTTTGCTTATTTTTGTCATAAATTGTAACTCATAGCAATACAAAGACAGGTCCGCAATAAGTGGTGCACAGTTAGTCTCCATTGGAATTCCGATAATCTGACGATATACAGAATCCCTACAGCGAACAAAAATGTTATCTAGTAAAAATTCAAGGGCATATATATAATATCAAAGCATGTCCAATTGACATAGTTTTTTTGTTTATTGCTACTAAAAAATGACCTAAAAGAGTTTGAACATATATATTCACATTCTGACTTTTTAAATGCCCATTTAATTAGGTGTGTGAATTTTTTCTTAATGAGAATGTGAGGCAATGTGGTATACAGGGTAGAAAAATCAAAACTTTGAACAGATTTAAAATCCCCAATATAAGCATGCAATTTATCAAGTACTTCCAACGAGTTCTTGACACTCCAAAAGTAATTAATTCCACTATTTTCGAAGGCCTTATTTGAACAATTTATTATCAGGTTTTTAATTGTACCAAGTGTGCTGGTAAGAAGAATAGACAATTTAGTAGTGGAACAATGGCTTGAAGACGAAATAAATCTATATTTGTAAGGTGTTTTGTGTAGCTTCGGAAGCCAGTACATAGTTGGGACTTTCATTGTATTTGGCTCTGCTTGTAAAGCGGTAGCTAAAAGTTTATGTTTGTTACAGATGTCGTTTTCTGAAAATGGAGTCAGTTGGAATGTTGGTGAATTGGTGATTTCTTTACTGGTCAGTTGCGTGATATTAACTTAAAATTGCAAATCTTGAAAGCAAATCCTACAAAAATGATGTAAGAACTGCAGCTAAACCAAGTATTTAAATTTAATACCAGTTAAATATGTCCTCACCATATGGAAATGAATAAAAATGTCTTTTTATTTGATTATATCTGTTGTTCACCTCTGCTAATCATGCTAATAGACCAGGATTCTCACTAAGAATTTTTGAAGTAGAGTCCAGGGCTTCATCATTTTTTGGTCATGTCATGATGGCGAGTCCAACAGTAACAACAAGATATTTTATTGTAATAGAACTTATCTTTTTAATCTCAATTACCTAATAAAGCAATGAAATGACATCAGATTCAGATTACTTTTAAACTTTTGCTATAAAATGATGATATGAGCGTTCAGTTTATACACAATATTTCAATCTTGATGCTTCTTTGAAAGCACCTGTTTTAAAATTGGTGAATCCAGACAGATTTTCAGGGGTCCAGGACTCATTGAATCTCCTTAGTGAGTACCCTGAAGACTTCCATTTTTCAAGAATGATTTATTTTATATGCAACCCATGCTTAAGAATGTATGGTGACATATTGATTGCTTGTGAACTCTCTTTGTATGTTTGGTTTGCTGTTTCATTTGCCCATACCAAATATATACATTTTTCATATTTTATTAATCAATCAACATGCATGCCATCAATTTGTTGAAAATACATAAAGGAAAAATAAACAAAAAATAACAATTAGTAACAATTTTGCCATTAATTCTAAGTAACTTACATTTTTGAAAAAGGTTCTTCAATTCTCTTTTCATTTCATGCATTTGTTCTAAAATCTCGTGTGAATGTTTTTCATTCCAAATACTTTTTCCCAAGTCTGTCTTAATTTCTTGGAGTAAATTCTAGAAAAAAATTAAAAATGATAATTAATTTTAATTTGTTTATTAACATAAATCATTATTGTATAATATAAAAGATACTGTGGGCTATTGCCCAATTCTTTGGTCTATTGTGCAATACTGTTGGCTATTGAGTGATACAGTGCTTTTGTGCAATACTGTGCTACTTTTGTGAAACTTTGAAATTTCAAAGTTTATTTTCTTTTCAGGCAAAAATTAACAATTTAAGAAAGTTCCATAAAGTTTAGAACAAGTTGTTGTCTGGAAACTAGAAAAATGCTTGTTTTTAGCCCCCTTGTTGTCCCTAATTTCTAAACATTTGGGGCAATTACCTGCAAACTCAATCCCAGCCTTACCTTTGTGGTATTGGAACCTAGAAGAACTGTTTTATTTCAGAGAGATGATCATACACTTAACAAAATGTGTCTTTGGATAAAGATGCCGACGCCAGAGGAATTCAACAACCCCATGCCAGATACTACTGACTACACGATAGCATAACACAAACACAAATTTTTGCAGTCCCATAAAAAAACTCGAACATCTTTTAATTTTTCTTTAAAACCTTTGTCATGTTTGTATGAATATAATGATGTATAAACATAATGAAGAGTTTCTTTTGTGAACAAAGAAACAGGTCGCAAGAAGAGAAGTGCAGTTTGTCCCTATATGGTATTTCTTATTCTCAAAAAAACAAATATGTTGTTGATACAAAGATCTAAATCTTGATGATGGCAGTGAGTTTCACAGAAATTTTTATTTGAATCAGAGCGATTCTTTTTTTAAAGTATGATTTATCCACAAGATATTTGTCTGTGGACTGTCTGTTTTATGTAAAAAAAAAAAGGCCATAAATGAACAATTATCCATGTAAAGTGTTGAGAAACCAAATGTTTATACAAATGCATCCAATCAACTTGAAACTTAGGAAATTTATGTACAATTACAAACCTGTTATTACTCAAAGGGATTAAAATTTTATTTTCTGCCAAATTTTGGGGGAACAAATATAATCTTCACACACCTTTTTGAAATATTTTATAACAAATGAATGAATATTGTTGCCATGGATACATCAGCAAGAAAAATGAGGTTTGCCTTTTTGAGACAACAGACCAGAAATATATATGTAACAAATTTGCAACCTCGATAATTTTTAATTTAAAACATTGTTTTTTCATACACCTTGAAGTCCAAATCATACGAAAAGGAAACAGGTCATTGATTAAATGCCTTATTTCACATAAATATAGCCAAATTTTAACCACACTTTGCATGCATATATATATATAAATAGATTATTGTTGGTTATTTCAATGAGATTAATTTTTCTCGCTTGAGCCAGTACAGTATGGCTGAAGAGAGAAAAGCAATTGAGTTGAGATGACCCACGATAATCTGTTTATCGCTCTTTAACCTCTGAAGACGTTGTTCATTCATGACAACAGCAAGTGTGCCCTAAGTTTCTAGCGATAATTTTCATATCACTCAACTCCGCTGAGAAAGGAAATTATCAGTCAGCAAGATCAAAGGAAAAAATCTTAAAACTATAATCATACTTTGGAGGTAACCAAAAAAAATATAGGCCATCTAGTTTGAACGAAGGTCTCTACCGGTAAGCCTCATAATTGATGTATTTTCTAATTCTTTTTTTCACATTATTTTTATGTCTTAAAGAAACAATGTCAAAAAGATATAAATATAAATGGATGGCTGAATTATTGTTGATTCGAGATATACATGTATTAGTTGCAATCATAACATCAAGATTAAAGCATGTTAATCATGTTAATGTGATCTGAATATGAACCTTATTAATTTCTTATTAGACTGCTGCACTGATCTGGTTTACATGTACATGTAAACAACCCAAGCTAATTCTTTAATTTAATCTGGAGAATGTTATTAATTACCAATTTCTATAGGTATAAATACCTTTAAGTCCAATTTCTGTTCCAGTTTATCAATGCTTTCTTCTGTCCAAAGCTTAGACTCTGTCATTGTTTCTATTTTTTTAATGTTATCTCTTAAAGTGCTCCAGCATTTTTTAAACGCTTCTTCTGTTATATCTGTGATATGTGAAAAGTTATTTCTGCTTTCAACAATACTGTTAATTTCTTTTTGAGGAGAACAAAAACAGTCTGTTATTGTTTTGAATAACTTAGTGCCTTTTATATCATTCAGTGAAATTCCTTGCTTGGCAGAATACGTACATGTATCATTTAAAGTACATTCAACTGCCGTAACTGTTCCATCAATAGTGTATAAACGTTCAAATTCATGCTGATTTATTTCTGATTTGTTTGGACGTTTATACGTATTTTTATGCTCATTACACTTACAGCATGTAATTTTTGGTTGCCATAAATGAAATAATTCATGTCTTTTATTTTTCAAAAACTGTTCAAAATTGCCAGAGTGTTCAATATCCAAATACCATGTCCAGAAAAAAATATTACAAAATTTGTTCAGCAGTATCCTTAACAGTGTTATATCTACGTCATCGACACATAATTGACAGTTTGCGAAGCAACAGCACATGTCTTTCTTCCTGTAGTCATGATTATCTTTTCTTTTGCTAGTAGTTTCTGAACTAGTATCAAACATTTTTTCTATTTGTGACATTTGTAAAAGTGTTCTATCTCCAAAAAAAGACTGGCCTGTGCACTGACAACATCTTCGTTCAGTGTGTAGATGATATATTTCATGTTGATTTATGTCAATAAACTCTTGAAAAGTGAGGCAGCATTTTCGCAAGTAATAGGTCATTAAAGCACGAAACGCTTGGGTTGCAGGTCCACGTATTAATAAACACAGCTTAATGTAGTTGTCGAAAATATCAGACATTATTCTTTATACATTTCTGTTTGCGTTGAAAGAAGCCTGTAAAACAAATCTGACCGATTATTAATGGTCTAATTATTATTTATCAAAAATATTTTTTTTGTAATTATAAAAACAGTTATATTTGTGTTTTATTTTGTTTACCTTAACTTTACCAGAATTGTATTTTATAATCATCAAGTTAAAATTGTTAACTTCCATTGACAGAGAATATTTGTAGCAGTCTTATGTGTATAGAAAACAACTAAATATATAGATGTTCATGATGTTAGGGTTGAAAATCATACGAACAAAGATGTGATGTTTTGTAATTTTTCTTAGCCTTGTACCGAAGATTCCTCTTTCATATCTTCAATGTTTTAAAGCCACTGTTCTTTTTAACAAAAAAATGTAAAAAAGCTTTAACTGCCATTATTGTCATTCTGCATATTATGTGTTCTTTGTTAAGTATGAAATGTGTATATTCGTCTATGATTATAGTAATAGATAATGTCCATGTTCCTGGATACCTTTCATTGAAAAATTGTGTTGGGGACACATTTATATAATGATACTGTCCATGGACAATATTTACTATGAAATAATGTTCAGCAGACATTTTGTGATGGGGACATTATTATATCCTACAGGACATTATTATGTCCTTCAAATACATGTTTGCTTCAGAACATTCAGATTTACATATATTCAAAACTGAAAGTGGTGAATGTCCAAAAACAAACCATTTGATAAATACGCAGAAAACAAATTATCAAAGATGGTTAAAATACCTGACTTTTAACCTCCAGGCAATTTCCATACAGTGATCGTTTCTGTTCAGTACACTCCATATCCTCTTCTAGTGAAGAGTCCAAATAAATGAATCCGGACCACCTCTGGAGATATTCTGTAGAAGAAGTAATAAAACAAAAAATCAATTTGCCGTCAAATATATCAGATTTTTTATATGTTGGATGACATTTATGAAGTTTCCAATGATTTATTCAAAAATAATGATAATTCAGACAATTCATTCTGTAGACATGACTGTAATAGTGTGACGTTGCTATGTTTAGGCATTGGTGTATTATACAATACTGGTAAACTTGTGTAAAAACAAAGAAAACAGATAGGTTGGTAGAATTTAATCAATGTGTTCTTGAAATATTTTCTTTAAAATTTCCTAACTCAATTCTGCTAAGTAAATCTGAATTGAAGCTCTGAAAATTTGATTTAAAGGAATAATCTTAAACTGTACAAGAATTTGTCAATGTTTGTTTGTTTTTAAAGTAATGAACTGGAATATTTTTGTATATATATATATATATAAAAAATATCTGAGAGTTCACAAAATCTTTTTCTCTGGTGGCCCTTGAAGAAACTCTGAGTATCAATTTTCATGGTTTAAGCAAAAGTTACATGCTTGTGGGTTTTTAAATTCCTGGAATTTAGTTTTCTAGTAAAAAAACTAATAGTGTGAAGAATTGAAGCCAGTTGATTAGAAACTAAAAATTACAAATTGTCTTGATGAGAGGAAATTGCAAAGAAAATATTTTAATTACCCGTGTAAATCGTAGTTATAACACTAATTAACCCGAGATCGAGTGATCAACAGATTAAGGACCATCAAAAGTGTTAACAACAGATAACGTTGTTATATTTCTTTAAACACTTAAATTCTTGGATAAAGACATCCACGAAAAAACACAAAAATTCTTCCACACAAATAAAAGTACTTTCACAGTAGTATGTATTCCAAGGTAAAAGTGGTCATGGCGTTGGACTGTTTATGACCAAATCCATTGATGTGTACTGATTGAATATAATATACAATAAATTGCTTCGCAGAGAGCAGCTGGATATGACCACAGAGGTCCAACCCAGAACAGTTGGGGCAAAAATGGACACAATATTCACAATAAATGCAGGTCTGAATTTGGATTGTAATTAAATATTTGACATATAATGGGTTTCTGACTCAAAATAACTGTAGTCAAAGAACTTAGAATTGGTTATAAGATTTGAATTTATATTCAATTTTTTGCTTTTGTGCAACACACTATCATGACTATGCTGTGGCGAATTGACCCCAGTAGTCTCAGATTGTTCACAACCAGAGAACAAACAAAAAACACACCCTAGGTTGCAGTCTTGTAATATGACTAATATCCAGACTAGAGGCTTACATATACATGCATAAAAAACAGCTGAATTTTTTAAAAATAAAATGATCCATGTATACAAGGATTTGTATAGTTAGATGGTTAGATATCTTCCTATACAAATCCTTGATGTAAAGAAAAAAAATCATGTGCATAACGTGAGGGTACCCAAACTGCACCTATTTTGACTTTTTTTAACCTACGTTTATTTATTCTTCAGACAAAAGTTTTCATCCTGGGTTTATTTTGTAGATGTATCATTATTTACCATATGGTTTGACCAATTTAATATTGAATCCATGTGGAATCATAGAAAAATTGGGTTTAACTGACCTCCAAACCATCATGACCATCAATGATTCTGTAATGACTGAATGAGGAGTACCCAAATTGCATCCATGCTTGAGTCGAATAACAGAGCTTTTGTTTAATTTCTTCAAATATTTTGAACAATTGGATATTAGTCCATGCTTACTCTTCATTTTTTAAGAAATGGATACTTGTAACATATTGTATTTGCTAATTTTAAAAAGATGACGTTTTGATGACGTCTCATGGCGACGTTTCCGTACATTTTGCTTTTTCAGTAAACACGCTAATCGACTTCATCTGTAAGATAGTTGTGGGGCTCATATGGAAGTATCCTATCCTTTTTAGCCCATCATATTTTGTTACACTTTCAAAACTGATCCAATCATCAATCCTGCATGATTTGGTGCAATATTTCACACAATTAAAAAGTTATATAGAAAATTTTTTGTGTCCTCATCAATAATTACTTAACTGATACATGACTGACTCCCAATGACGGTCTATACTAGTTTTAAAAGCTTCCACAGTTTTTGATGAAATAACTTCAACTGGTAGGTTATTCCAATCATTAATAATACATTGTGAGAAATGTCTTAATCGAAAAGAAGTGTTACATCTAGGTTTTGCTAATTTCCAATCTGTTGATAAATACTGTGAACGTTTAGTGTATATATATATATCTAAATATTTTTACCTATGTTGAAAGACGTACATAGTATCAAATCATGAAAATACAAATTGTTTAATCTCTAGGAAATCTTGCAAGATTTTCGCTGTCATTTTTGTTAAAAAGGTGCAATTTAGGTACTCGGTGCAATTTGGGTACCATTACACAAGGCAATGTTTTCTATCCATGGTAAGATCTACTATCCCTATATATTACCAAGTTTTGAAGTGGAAGTAGCTATTACAATGTTAGCCACCTTCTCGTAATATATAGGGATAGTAGATCTTGCCATGGATAGAAAACAAGTGCCGGTGTACCGTTAGTAACGTTATATAGACTGATGAGGCTTGTTTAGGGGGGTATCAATATCCCATATCCCATTAAGTTTCTATCCCAATATCCCGTATCCCTATAATGTTTACCCCTAATATCCCAATAAATATTTTTTACAAATATCGCATATCCCTTAAACTGTTTTGAAATATCCCAAAAAATCATTATAAATTCATTCCCAAGCCCATTTTTTCCCGCATCATCACAACTTCAACAATTTTGACTGAAAAATGACCAAATTATATTATTTATTGTCAAAATACTAACATTTGATTAAAATTATATTCCTTGTTGAACTAGAATATCAAGGGAAAACAAACTGTGGTAAAGGAAACTTACAGTGCATACTTCCAGTGTTAAATAAGAATATATATGTGTCCAAAAGATGAAGTGTTCCATCTTAGAGCATTATCTTTTTATGTGATCTTAAACGATAAATTTTGTCGGAGATTGCTCTGACATCCAACGGCTGTTTTGCCAGACAAGCTGAGATTGTGGGATGTCAGAGCATGTCCTATCAAAAAGTGGATATTTAGCATGCAAGTTCAATAACTCAAAATCT
Organism: Mytilus edulis; assembly: GCA_019925275.1. Taxonomy (NCBI): domain Eukaryota; kingdom Metazoa; phylum Mollusca; class Bivalvia; order Mytilida; family Mytilidae; genus Mytilus; species Mytilus edulis. The sequence continues at coordinate 61,269,970 of CM034361.1, forward strand.
AACACAAGAAAGCTTTCTGCTAATGCACTTACATTAAACTTAACTGTTGCAATATTTTTACAGCAGGCAAAATGTGAACAGTCCTGTTTTGCAAAGACATAACCCAACATTTGACTCTGTGATCTTGAACGTTATGAATTTCATAGATCACAATATGTTTGTTACCTTTTTTTTAATTTCCTTCCTCAAACACCAGTAGTAAAAGACAAATATATTAATTTACATTGATTATTTAGTAATTATTCGTTATTAAACACAGTTTAAGCTTTTAAAAAGCTATTTAAGAGATAATTTAAAATTCAAACAAGGCATCCATTTTATATGGTGAAATATCTACTTTTTTATATAATACGTGCTCTGACATTCCTCATCCCCAGCTTGTCTGGCAGGGGCGGATGCAGGAATTTTCAAAGGGGGGGTGCTAACCCAGGGCAAAGCAGGGCAAAGGGGGGGGTGCAAAGCATATGTCCCGATACAAATGCATTGATCGGCAAAAATAAAGGGGGGGTGCGCACCCCCGGAACCCCCCCCCCCTGGATCCGCCACTGTCTGGCATAACAGCCGTTGCACATCAGAGCAATCTGTAAAACGTGGAGACCTCTGAAGATCCTCCCACGTAAACAAGAAGAGGTAAAACACTAGAAAATATCCTGTAATCATATAAAGCATCAAAATAAATAAAAATATTGACAACAATAAGGCTGAACTCATCAGATGAATACACTAAAAATCAATGACTATTTCAAGAAAATTATCCATGCATATGAGCATATAATATAAAAAAAGAAGACGTGGTATGATTGCCAATGAGACAACTCTTAACAAGAGACCAAGTGACACAGAAATTAACAAGTATAGGTCACTTTACGACCTTCAACAATGAACAAAGCTCATATCGCATAGTTAGCTATTAAAGGTCCTTTAATGACAAATATAAAACAATTCAAACGAGAAAACTAACGGCCTAATTTGTGTATAAAAAAATGAACAAAAAACAATATGTAACACAGCATCAAACGACAACCACTAAATTACAGGCTCCTGACTTTAGACAGGCACATACATACAGAATGTGGCGAGGTTAAACATGTTAGCGGGATCCCAATCCTCCCCTTAACCTTGGACAGTTGTGTAACAGTACAAAATAAGAACCAACTATACAAATCAGTTGAAAAAGGCTTAACTCATCAGATGGATACACATAGAAATACATCTAACAAAAACACAGAGTGGACGTGACCAAGTACTTGTACATCACATCAACAACAAAAAAACAAAGTACAGATCTGAGAGTACTCGCAGTTACTGACAACTAGTTCAAAGCCAATAACAACTAATAAAAAAAGTAATGTATCTGAGACTTAATTATCTATCATTACACATCCAACATTTGGCACGGTAAACAACATCTCTGTAAAATGAGGATGTGCTATCCCGTTTGAAATAAGTTTTCTACAGGCAGAACCAAACTTCAAAACCAAATCTTTACATCTACGGAAGAATTTAGTAAACATGGTAAAGATTTTAAGTGATTTGTGGTAACGAAATCCCTGACTTAATAATTTACCAGTAATACATAGATTATATTCATTAAAATTCGAAACGTTAGAACAGACACGGGCATAGCGGAGGAGTTGTGATATACAAACACCGTAAGATATTGCCAAAGGAACATCACCATCCAAAAAAAGAAGATTAGCAATAAGGAACGAAGTATGGAAAGCAAAACAAATACTTCTAAAATTATCACTACATATGAGCATATAAATATCGAAAATAGATAAATGCTTTTAGCTTGGGTGGATTTGGATGACTTTTAAATAAAACGACCATAAACTCAATGAAAATCAACAAAGCACTAAAGTGACCTTCAATATTAAACTTTTTTTGGCAATTTTATTAAGTGAGATGTAAATATTTCTGTATTTGGCTTTTAAATTCCACTATTTTTTTTCATGTTAAAAATTCAATATCCTTATAAATGCATCAATATCCATATCCCATTTACTTTTAGGACAAATATCCCATATCCCTAAAATTAAAATGGCAAATATCCTGTATCCCAATATACCCTATACTAGCTGCGAAAACGTAGCTCTTAAGGTCCTTTTGATGATTTTTGATATTTGCGGACCATAGATGCAAAAAAAAAAAAAAGGACAATAGAGCTACGTTTTCGCAGCTAACCCTATTATGGCCTATACAAGCCTCACTGATAGATCTTTAGATTTTAATCTTTGATTTGTAGTAATGTGAAATTGTTTATATCTTTGAGTACAGTTTGCCATGTGGTAATAGGGGGCCATGGCACGAATAATAAAAGCCCTGATGTAAAATATAACTTTTTCTACTTTCTATTTGCCAGGTTGGGGACAACCCACCAAATGGGTAAGTACGGAACGGATGTGAGCTCTGCGTCGGAGATTGTTTTCGGGTTTTACACAGATGTCGGGACTGTTCGCCGTTCGCCCTAATATTACATTCGCCCGAGGTTGTTCGTTCGCCTTTGGGTCTATTTTATATGATTTTTTTTTATTACTGGTAAGGTTTAATAAACTTATTCAGATATTTTTTTAAAAGAAATGTTAAAGAAAATGTATATTTCTAAGAAAAAAGATGTCGGGCATTTTTTTGTTATATCTCAGTAAATTATAAAATTGAGAAAAGAAATGGGGGATAACCCGACCACAGAGCAGACAACAGCCGAAGGCAACCAATGGGTATTCAGGCGCGGATCCAGGGGGGGGGGGGGTTCCGGGGGTTGAAACCCCCCCCCTTTTTTTTTGAACGATCAATGCATTTGAATGGGGACATGTAGTTGGAACCCCCCCCCCCCCCCCTTTTTGTCCTGGGTTAGGAACCCCCCTTTTTAAAATGGCTGGATCCGCCCCTGGGATTCAATGTGTCGAGAAACTACCGCACCCGGAGGCGTCCTTCAGCTGGCCCCTTAAAAAATATGTATACTAGTAGTGATGATGGACGTCATACTAAACTCCGAATTGATACACAAGAAACTAAAATTAAAAATCATACATTCAAGACTAACAAAGGCCAGAGCTAGCTCCTGACTTGGGACAGGCGCAAAATTGCGGCGGGGTTAAACATATGTTTATGAGATCTCAACCCTCCCCCTATACCTCTAGCCAATGTAGAAAAGTAAACGCATAACAATACGCACATTAAAATTCCAGGCGCGTAGCTGCCTTTACGCAAAAAATCATTTGCTTGCACATGTTTTTCACAAAAAAAAAAAAAAAAAAAAAAAAAATCCTGAAATTGAATTTCGGATAGTCTTTAGTCTTTCCGGATTATCGTGTCTGGCGGTGTCTGTACTTGCAACTACAATCACGACACAAAGTTTAACCCCGGTATAAATAAAAATAAAAATGAAGAAGCTAGATTTTTATTTTAGCAAGAAGCAGAGACATATATACGTCTCTGCAAGAAGGCAGCGGATAACGAAAGCCAAAACGTTTCCAGTATTAACATTTAATTATACAGGCTCAATAAAATCACCTTGAAAACATCTTAGATTTATTTCCCTTACTTATAAGTCAAGACTTAAAAGTAGCCGTTCGATTTCGTATTCCCATTGTCATTTCGTCCAAAAGACTATTGATTCACCTAGGGTATCTGTGTTACAAATGACCTTCTACCGTTGTCGTAGAAACCTCTCATTTGATTTTAAAATGACCCTCGTGAGAAACACCACGGGTGTCTTGCAAGAAGCAGGACCTGCTTACCTTCGGAGCACCGGAGGTCGCCACATTTTTTCGGGGTCCGTGTTTTTCATCTCATCTGTAGTTAGTTTTCAATGTTGAAAGTTTTTGCTTGTCATTTTGTGTCTTATCTGTTCCCGGGTTTCCAAATTACGAAACCCACTAGGATGTTACTATCGTTTCTTGAAATATGGTATAGTAAGAAACAGACCTCTATAGGGTATTTATCATTTTCATCATAAAATGGTCCAAAAAAATTTTCGCCTCGCTTCGCTCGGCTCAAAAAAATTTCGACTCGCTCCGCTCGGCGATATATGCTTGCACTTTATTTCAACTCAGCTACGCCCCTGCTGATATTTGAGTGAAGCACATGTTTGATATAAAAAAAATAAATATTTTATAAACATTTTTACATAATATTTTTAATTGATATTTGTAAGATGTACGACAAATGTTTTCTTATGTTTGTTAGTGATATATGTGTGAAGTCCATGATGTTTGATATGAAAAAGAAACTATTTTTTCATATAATTTTTTAATCAGATTAACATGAATGTCTCCTCATTTTTGATAGAAAAGTCTTAACAATTCTAATCTAACTTAAATGAAAATTCAAATCAAATCAAAAGAAAAATTATCTAGCGAATAACGATAGTGTTCTAAGAGCATTGAGGACCCAGTAAAAAATCAAAATGATAAAGTCATACCAAATAGGACTACAATAATCTGTGCCTAGAACTAGAAAATTCTTTGTATTTTGCCTAATTCAAAGTTTTTTAAACAGTGTTTATAAAAAAATATCATTGCTATTTCATGCCAATAAAGACATATTTAAGCCAACATTGTGCCAACAATATGCCAACGTATTAGGTACTTATCTCCCCCCTTTATACCACATACTTGAAAATTATATTATTCCAATGTTCTAACAAAAAATGTGCTCTTCCTTCTCTTTATCTAACATTTTCAAATCTGTGTAGTCATTTAAATATATTTACCTAAATGATTGAATAATTTTATGCTCAAACAAAAAATATTTAAAACCAGCCCAAAACAACAAATACAATTTGAATATACTTTCATTTTTTTCATTTTCTTGTATATCAACACATCATTGACACGAGTGAATTTTCTTCCTCTCCAATTGACAGTTGTTAATCTACTGAATAAAAATATTATAATATCAACCAGTAGAATTTATGAATAGACTTCAATGCCTCAACTTTTTATTAAAATGAGAATAAGGTTGACAGACTGTATTAAAAAAAAACATTAGGTAGACATCAATAAAACATATCCTAGACATAAGAAGAATATTTTGTCCAGATGTTTGAAAGATGTTGTCCGGATATTTTCAATTGAAACTGAATTATATCAAAATTATGTTATTTCAATATAAAATCAAGATATTTAAAAATAAATGCTCTTCAAACATTCAGAACAAATATTTCCAGAAAATATGCTATTCACATGTTTTTGAATGATATTTTGGTGATATTTTGCAATATATTTTATAAATATCAATAAAATGTTTTTATACTACCTGGGTATCGCTCTATTTAGGAGATAACTGTATTGTATTTTAAGCTCCGACGGCATCAATTGGGGATCTGATGGTTGCAAATTAAATTTACTGGCGACGCGTTAGCGGAGACAGTAAACGGGTATTTGCGACAATCAAATCCCCAATTGATGCCGTCGGAGCTAAAAGTACAATATTGTTATCTCCATTCTAATGAAACTGACAGAAAACAACATTAAAACATGGCATTGTATTTAAAATCTGTCATATGCCGTCTGCGCTTGCGCGTACGTCCCATAGCATCAATTGACAATTGAAATAACTTAGGCATTTACAAGACAACAAATATAACATGTGGAACGTGTATTAAAATCTATACAAGAACACATAACAAAGTTACTAAGGATGTGACGTTACATATGGAACACCAAAGTATAGCGTTACGTTACGCGAGGTTAAAGTCATTACATTTCTCCATTTCTTCAAAAGTTCTGATCTTCATTTCAAATAAAGTGGTATTAAATAAATTAATGTTCAAAAATAAAAGTTTAAATTTAACAGTCCATATTTCACTTATGATATCTATTTTTGATAATTACAGTCCATATTTCACTTATGATATCATATTCGATAATTACAGTCCATATTTAAAATCAGACCACAAAGTCTCTAAATCTAGCAGGTGCTCTCTTGGTTCGGTTCGGCATCTCTCATCTTCCTGGTGCAACCATGTGTTTGTCTCCATTCGGTTTAGTGTGCATCCAAATCCTATCTCGCCACTTACTATTTGAGTTCGGAATGTCAATGTTATTTTCAAGTTTGAAGTGTGAAGAGTCACGAAACACTTTTCTTCCGTCTGACTTTCGCTGAGATCCTATGCTTGATCCAGATATTTTGTATATGATATACGGTTCAAGTTCATATGCAGACTTTGACAATTTATTCCGTTTCTCTTGCTTGAATGAAACACGGTCACTGATTTTAAATGAATGTTCTCTGTACTTCTTTTTCTGTGAATGTTTATTTGTAACATTTTGTTTGTATTCTTTGTCTCCTTGTGCTCTTGTGTTCTTGTCTCTTTGTGTGATCTTCTTGATTATGTTTTCGGTTTTATTGCTTTTCCTTATGTGGTTTGATTTAGTCCTTGCTGCTTTGTTTCTTATCTCTGGTATTTTATGTTCAAATTTTCTATTTCCACCCTGAATTCCTAATCCATTTGGCTCTTTTAATGTTCCATCTTCTTGTATTTGTAACATGCCTAATTGAATAAGTGTTTTCTTTCCAATAAGTGGTGGTGAATTAGTTTTTCCTTGTATCACAATTACTTTTGTTTTTATTCCTCTAGTTGCATTTCTCACTGTTGTAATAAATTCTCCTTTTACTTTTAGACTGCTTTGCAAAGTACTCAATTTCGTTTTGCTTTCTAATAATTCAGCTCCCTCTCTAGTTCTGTTTTTGTATGCTCTCTACTGGTACTCGTCCATTACGTTGACGTCGGCTCCACTGTCTGGTTCTATTTTCACTTCTACATCATTCATCATAACTAGTACTGTGTTTGTTTCGTTTCTAATTTTATGTACATTTATTTTCTTAACTGAACCCAAATGATTCACTGTCCTTCCGAAAAACTCATCATCTGAATATTCTTCTTCGTCTGTGTCTTCCATTGTTCTTCTAACATTCCTACCTTGATTTCGTTCAGTGTATCGTTGATTCCTGAATTGGTCATTGTCCTGGTATACGGATTGCATACTCGATTTGCAAACTACAGCAAAATGATTCCATTTATGACACTTATTACACTGTTTTCCGTAAGCACCACAATCTTCACGTTGCTCAAACGAATGTGTTTTTCCACAATAGTTACAATTATTCTTCCTTTCATGTCTCATTGTGTATGTTTCCTCTCTATTTTGTATGCCGTAATGTCTTTTGTTTTCCTCCATAATTTGTCACTTTTGCTATTTCTCCGGCTCTTGATGCTGTATGTAAATCTCTCATGTCATGTATCTGCAATGTTGTATCTTCTAACTGGTGTACTTCCTGCAACATTTGATCAAGTGTCCACTTTCTGTTAATCGTCTTTTTGATTAGCGATTCATTATCTGTGGTTTGAATAATATGTTCTAAAATTCTGTCATCTTGATTTTCAAACTCACAATCAGCAGCTCTCTCTCGTAGTCGTGTCGCGTATGCCACTGTTGATTCTCCATTAATCGGTCTCATTTTCAAAAATACGTATCTCGCATAATGTTTATTCTTCTTTGGAGCAAAATAATCATTTAGTTTCTTCTTCAACTTTTCGTATGCATCCATGCGTCTGTCTACCGGGTCAGGTGTACTTTTCTCCAATCTAGAAATTTCCTTACCTCCATAGATAATCATTGCGTCCTTTTTGTCTTCAGGTTCTGTAATTCGAAAATATCGGAATTCTCTTTCTATCCCTTCTAGCCATTCCTCCCACTGACTTCCCGTAGTAAGATGATCCTCCGATGGTGTGAAAGGTAACGTGCGCAAATTTCTGTTTTCTGTCACAACTGTGATTCTTTCAGCCATTTTTCTTTTTCTTTTCTTATGTTATGCCTTTAAATATCTTCTCTCAGTCACTTTTCATCTCTTTTTATCCTCGTCGCCAATGAAATAACTTAGGCATTTACAAGACAACAAATATAACATGTGGAACGTGTATTAAAATCTATACAAGAACACATAACAAAGTTACTAAGGATGTGACGTTACATATGGAACACCAAAGTATAGCGTTACGTTACGCGAGGTTAAAGTCATTACAACAATTGATGTCATGTAAATAAGTGACGTTATCCAATCAAAATGAACGTTACAAACGTTGTTGCATTAGAATGCATGTTTGTTCGTCCTGTAAACTGGAATCCGCTTGCATTACGCGACACTCAAACAACTATCTGTGAACAAATGTAGTAGTCAGCCGAGAACTAGCTTATTCATCATGTGTATATGTTCAATATATAAATCTGTATCAATATTTATGATCCATTTTGCCATTTGATTGGAGACTTTCCGTTTTGGGTTTTACTCGGAGTTCCTTTGAGATCTAGGTCCGAAACTAAAACTAAAATAATAGATCAATAATAGATCATTCACTTAATTATTAAACGGGCGTATAAAGACGACCAACCAGAGCAGTAAAATTGAGAATGGAAAAGGGGGAATGTGTCAAAGAGACAACAACCCGACAAAAGAGCAGAAAACAACCGAAGGCCACCAATAGGTCTTCAATACAGCGAGAAAATCCAAGACTTGTACTGTCTTATAATGAACGCATACAATTGTAATCAAAATATTAGATCAATTATTGGTTGAAAATAAATCTGTTGGAGGCTTAAGATGACCTTCAATGTGAGTCGAAAGATACCAAATGGATATTTAAACTCATTCGTCGAAAACAAACTGACATCACCATGATTGAAGAAGATCAAAAGACAAACAAAAGCACACAAAATACACCATAGTTATACAGAAAACTTAATTCTGAGCAACACGAATCCCATCAAAAACTGAGAGGGATCTCAGATTCCCTGGAAGAGTCAGCACATACCAAAGGACATTCTGAAACTCACAAGTAAAAAATAAACGGACAACGCCACAAAAAACAAAAAATGCAAAAGACAAACAGTAGTATACAAAATAAAACATACAAATCAAGACTTATCAACACGAACCCTACCAAAAACTGTGGATAATCTAAGATACTAGGTAAGCAGATCCTGCTCGACATGTGGCACCCTTCGTGTTGCTCATTCAACTTTTAATCCGGTGATACTAATAAGTTTAATTCAGTAGGTCATATTCGGGGAATAGAGGACGGGATTGTTGTTACGACATTGGAACATATCCACTATCATCTGTGAAACAAATATTCCACAACGGTCAACCAACTTGTGCTGGCGTCCGTTTAATTTGAAAAGGGATGATTTCAACTGCACCTCTTTGCTCTCTTGGTTTACTAGCTTCCTTATTAGCAGCAAGTTCCAGCAACCCTCAATCACGGAAATCATGATAGGAAATAAAAAGCCCGACGCGGAATGGTAACTGATTCTCGGCATGTGAATCACTGACACTTTTCGGTCAATTTCGTGTTCACGGAAAAATACGAAAAATACGATCAGATTGCCGAAAAAAAATCCTTGTTATTTTGAAAATTTCAAAAATCAAAATGTATGATGGATACACAATGTGCGTTGATAATTTTACAAAATAAACGTTCAAAGATCTAGGCATATACAATAAAGAAATTAGTTATATAAATGTTGATACTTTTTACCATGTTTACCAACATTTTATACTTGTAGACCGTCGTACGGTTTCGCTATTCACAATCAAGATTACAGATATGCGGCTATCTCTGTGTTTTTTTTTAGGTGAAGAGCAGCAGTTAATGCATTGTTTCTTTGCTTTTTTTTTTTTTTTTTTTTTTGTCGTTTGCGAGTGATATACCATGTACTTATTTTTACACTGATAAATCTATACTTGTTAACAACTTCTCAAGATTGGATGGAATTAAAAAACAACATTGCATAGACATGCGCTAATTCTTTAGTATAAGGAAAGAGCGTTTTTTATTCAAAGATACATTTCCTGTTTGTATTGCTTTTTTCGATTGCTCTCATGGACGTACATTGTATATCCTACATATTCAAGTTAATGATCAAACTCGTGATATAACATCACATGTTTAATTACCTAATCGGAGCCAGTGAATCATAAAATATAGGTCACAATAACTAGAAGTTGACAGTTTCCGGGAGATGCATCTTTAATTAAACCAATTAATAAAAAGAAATTGTATATTGATTGATATTTGAGATCTTATATTTGACAACTTCCATGCAGATGTTGCAAAGTAAAGAATGGAGTGAAAAGACAAAATGGGAAGACATCATTTTATAGCTTTTCAGTTATAATTAAACCGTTAAAAATGAATTTCTTGCAAATTTTGCACTCCAATGAATACGATTGTTTATAAGGTGCCATACTGCGCAACACAACTTAGATAATATTAAGACATGAAAGATAGTCAACAATTAGGTTAGGACAAAAAGATAACAAATTTAACCGCTCCTTGGTTATATATCTGAGAGAATGAGATACTTGTTGCTTTGCTTTTTTATAGCGTCATTAGGTAAGGAACTAAACATTGATTACACTCAACTCAATAAAATGAGACACCATATCTATCGTTAATAGTATATAAAAAAAATTATATATAAATGTAACATATTTTTTCCAGCTGTTTTAGGAGAAGGGTTTTTCCTTAAGGACACATTGTGTGCTAACCTAGTAAACTGCTTTGTAAGTCCATGTTTGGGTAAAACATGTCCTGGAAATCCGGATGCTGTGTGCACGTGAGTTTTCAAATATTTATGAGATGTTCATTCCACGGTAACCTCTTCCGCATAACTAGCCCGACTGACCTATTTTAAAATTTAAAACAATGATTTTTTACAGGGAAGTAGAGTGTCTCAAAAGCCCCGTTTATAAATACAGGGACTTAATTATCATCGAAGTTAACTTGCAGACATTTGTATGACGTGCTACGTCATGATTCGAAGGATTTGAATTCTGCAGAAAATATTATATGATCAAACACGGATATTGTTTGTTTAACGTCCAGTGACAAATATTTCATGATTTTTTTTTAAACCGAATGAAATTATTACAATTACTTTTTTAAAAGAGATACATGTATCTTCAAAATTTTTGAAATGGTATTTTATAGGAAAAAAATGTCAGTGCTTTAACAATGCATGTTTAATTATAAAAACATCCAAAAGATTATACAGTTTTACTTTTTTCCGTGTGGTCGTTTCATGAATCGTTATGTCCCCATATATTGTAGAACAGTTTATTTTGGCCTAAATGCCATATGAATATTTTTAATTGGAATATTCTATATATAAAGGGCAAACTATTGTGGAGGATGTAATTACGACTTCTACGTCGGAAACCATAAGGTCCTCTGGTAAGTATTTGATCTAACTAGATAAAGGAAGATGTGGTATGAGTGCCAATGATACAACTCCCCATCCAAGTAACAATTTATTAAAGTAAACCAGTATAGGTCAAGATAAGACCTTCAACACGGAGCCTTGGTTCACACCGAACAGCAAGCTATAAAGTATGTATATATACATGTATATATACAAAGCCAAATAATCCATCACGGATTATTGATGTCAGTACACATCATAAATGAAATTTTCAATGAACACACACTGGCGGAAATGTATTTCAATTTACTGACCACGACTGGAATTAATTTTGAAAGTCCATACGATAAAAAATTTATTTCAGAAATAACATTTTAACACCATAACGGATCACTATTAATGTTAATCTGTACATATTCTTATCATTCAATACACTAAACACAGTTGACAGACACATTGCTTGTTGTATCTTAGTAACGGGTATTTAGATTCACGAAATCTTTTCGTTTACCAACGAACCATGAAAATGAGGCCAATGTCATACAAACTATGTAAAACAGACATGAACACCTACCAAACTTTTTAATAATGAATAAAATAAAGGTTAATATATAAGAAAGTTTTCAATTGGATGATAATGGGTTAAATAATTAATGAGCTAAATTGTACTGCAAGACATGACTATTGCTTTGAACTAACAAAGTGCCTTACTTGATATCTATTTTTGTTCGTGTCACAATAAAACACAATTTATAACCATTTGTATTCATTTTTTTCCAGCTGAGTTTATGATAACACCTGAAATTAACAAGACATCGGCTAATTAGTATGACGATGAAATTTAGATAAAATATTTCTCAATGTTTTGTTGAGTGGTTCTTATGTTGAGGTTTATTACTAAGTCCTATGTCTGAAAATTGTACAAATATCTCTTCTAATCACATGGGATTTTCTTATTGTTGGAGGACTACGGTTGCCTATAATGTGTATATCCACTTCAATTAAACTTTGTTGGATAGTTGTTTCAATGGCAAACATACCACATTGCCTTATTTCTATATCTTAACAAAACTGTAGTAGAAGATAGCTGGACAAACAATGTATCCTTGCTTGGACGGACGACAGACAGACGGACGGACGGAGAGGGGCAAATTAATATGCCAAACGACATTTGAGCGGGGGCATAAAAAACAAGGACAATCTTAATCATTCTTTCAGAAGCAAGTTATGAGATTTTAGATCTACATTTTTTTTTCATAGAAACTTGTGTATAACTGAGTAGAGGTCGAAAAGTGGTCAAATTCGGTCGAATAGAGATCGGGTTTTGGTTGAATTAATCTGGGATTCAAACAATAGTAGTCGTAATGATCGGTAAGCGATCGGAAATTGGTCGACTTAATCTGGATCAAAGATCGAACAAGATGGTGATTTTATCTCTCAAATGGAATATAGCAAGAGGTTTTAAAAAGAGTTTAAGAAAAAAAAAGAACAGTAGCCGAGTGCATAGTTCGTTTAAATACATTTTTGTCGTTGAGATGCTATCTCGTTGAGTGAAAAAAGAACTCGCATATATCTGGCTTCCATTCAAACCAAACACATATCTTTGGTTATTTATGTTGCTAGGTTGCTTTCTCTTTGACGTTTAACCCATATTTCATATTGATGCACAATACATATGTAAATAATATATATATATATATATTTAAACATGAAGTTGAGGTGTTATGTCATGAGCAAATAAGCCAGAGAAAAAAAGCAAAAGAGAGACTCAAAGAACTAAATCGAAAAAGACGAAATGATCTGATGTTTAAGAATGACCTGTTTGGTCGCTCGTAATCGGTTGTCTATGAATATAGTTCCTGTCATTTTTTATGTAGGTAAGCTATTTTTGCTGTGTTTTTTTAAACATACAAATCTACAATGGCTAAAAGTATTATTCGTGTTATTTCTTTAATAGTGAACTTTATGATATTTGTATTATGCTTTAGATCATTGAGCCATTGTGGGACTACATGTCAAAGTTGTACGAAGGGCAACTCTGCCTATTCAAGCAGCGACTTTTCGCATGTGTCTTGTGACTTTATTTTATATGAAACCAGTTCCGAATAAATATATTTTTGAGTATACGCCAAGACGAGCATCATCTTTTCAACTTTTTTTTTCATTCTACAGACTGTGTACCTTAAATGTTTTAACTGGAAAAAAAATATGTCTTCACTGGGAACCCCAGAGCTGAAACATGCACACTTCAGTTTAGCGGGGACAATACTCTGTACCCCCTTTTTTGACAATTTTGCACATTGGATCTTTAAAAAAGACATGTCTATTAAGATAGTGAATGCTGCATTTGAATAGGGACTGCTCGATTCATTCTCGGAAAATTTGCAATCGTCAAAAATATAAAACACCCTTTTCTATTAAAGAAAGATATTATACATTATAAGGTGTCGACTTTAAGTTAGTAACGGAACTTAAATATAACATATATTTAACTTAGTACAAGACTTTTACAAAAGGTTGCCATATATGTAATATGATGGACACATCAACCTTCAGAAATAGGTCCCTTCTATTTTGCTTGGTCCTTGCAATTCTAAGGTATTTTTTAAATACTTAGCTTTGATTAAAGTTGAAAGCTAAGTTGTTTTAACTTTCTCTCCATTCTTCTAGGTATTACAATGTTACAAATATTAAGATTCATGTCCAGTGGCACATATTACAGTCATATCGGGATTCATCATTATACGATGCTGGAAAATTCCTATTGTCAAATTCAATTTCAAATGCATAGATTCTGCTTCAATAAGGTTAAGATCTGTGTGTGAAACGTGTGATATATATGAATGATTGATTAATTCATTATATTGGTCTTCAACGCCATTTTTATTATTATGTGCTATTTCATGGCGACCAGTTATAAAATGGCGAAGAAAGCTGGTGCACCAGGAGAAAACTACGGACATTCGGTTGGAAAATTGTCAAACATAGTTTTGGAGTCGGACCAAGCTTCGAACTCTGAAATAAGCAATGAAGCAATAATTTGAACTACTGAAAGAAGCTTCTTTCTCACTTGATCCAGTTTTCGTTTGATAAATAGTTTTGTTTTTTTATCTCTCAAATGGAATATAGCAAGAGGTTTTAAAAAGAGTTTAAGAAAAAGAAAAAAAGAACAGTAGCCGAGTGCATAGTTCGTTTAAATACATTTTTGTCGTTGAGATGCTATCTCGTTGAGTGAAACAAAACTCGCATATATCTGGCTTCCATTCAAACCAAACACATATCTTTGGTTATTTATGTTGCTAGGTTGCTTTCTCATTGACGTTTAACCCATATTTCATATTGATGCACAATACACATGTAAATAATATATATATTTAAACATGAAGTTGAGGTGTTATGTCATGCTTAAATAGGCCAGAGAAAAAAAGCAAAAGAGAGACTCAAAGAACTAAATAGAAAAAGACGAAATGATCTGATGTTTAAGAATGACCTGTTTGGTCGCTCGTAATCGGTTGTCTATGAATATGAATATAGTTCCTGTCATTTTTTATGTAGGTAAGCTATTTTTGCTGTGTTTTTTACACATACAAATCTACAATGGCTAAAAGTATTATTTGTGTTATTTCTTTAATAGTGAACTTTATGATATTTGTATTATGCTTAAATCATTGAGCCATTGTTGGACTACGTGTTTAAGTTGTACGAAGGGCAACTCTGCCTTTACAAGCAGCGACTTTTCGCATGTGTCTTGTGACTTCATTTCATATCTAACCAGTTCCGATTAAATAAATTTTTGAGTTTACGCCAAGACATCATCTTTCTAACTTTTGTTTCATTCTACAGACTGTGTACCTCAAATGTTTTAACTAAAAAAAATATGTCTTCACTGGGAACCACAGAGCTGACACATGCAAACTTCAGTTTAGCAGGGACAATACTCTGTTACCACTTTTTGACATTTTTTCACATTGGATCTTTAAAGACACTGTTAGTGGTTCACAGTATTGTTTGTCAAAGACATGTCTATTAAGATAGTGAATGCTGCATTCGAATAGGGACTGCTCGATTCTTTCTCGGAAATTTTGCAATTGTCAAAAATTTAAAACACCCTTTTCTATTCAAAAAAGATATTCTATATTATAAGGTGTCGACTTTAAATTAGCAATGGAACTTAAGTAATAACAAAGTTTAACTTAGAACAAGACTTTTACAAAAGGTTGCCACATATGTAATATGATGGACACACCAACCTTCAAAAATAGGTCCCTTCTATGTTGCTTGGTCCTTGCAATTCTAAGGTATTTTCTAAATACTTAGCTATTCTCTAGAATGGTAGATAAAAGTTGAATGCTAACTTGCTTTAATTTTCTCCCATTCTTCTAGGTATAGCAATGTCACTAAGATTAAGATTCATGTCCAGTGGCACATATTACAGTTATATCGGGATTCATCATTAGACGATGCTGGAAAATTCCTATTGTTAAATTCAATTTCAAATGCATAGATTCTTGCTCAATAAAGGATAAGATCTGTGTGTGAAACGTCTGATATATACAATGATTGATTTATTGATTATTGGCCTTTAACGCCACTTTTATTATTATTTGCTATTTTCATGGCGACCAGCTGTATAATGGTGAAGAAAGCTGGTGCACCAGGAGAAAACTACTGACATTCGGCTGGAAAATTGTCAAACATAGTTTTGGAGTCGGACCAAGCTTCGAACTCTGAAATAAGCAATGAAGCAATAATTTGTACTGAAAGAAGCTTTTTTCTAACTTGATCCAGTTTTCGTTTGATAGATAGTTTTGTTTTTATCTCTCAAATTGAATATAGCAAGATATTTTAAAAAGAGTGTAAGAAAAAACAAAGAACTGTAGCCGAGTGCATAGTTCGTTTTCATACATTTTTGTCGTTGGGATGCTATCTCGTTGATTGAAAAAAAAACTCGCATATATCTGGATTCCATTCAAACCAAACACATACCTTTTGGTATGTATGTTGCTAGATTGCTGTTTCCTTGACGTTTAACCCATATTGCTTATTAATGCACAAGACACACGTAATATAATATATATATTAAAACATGAAGTTAAGGTGTTATGTCATGCGTAAATTATAAGCCAGAGAAAAAAGCAAACGAGAGATTCAAAGAACTCAAAAGGAAAAGACGAAATGATCTATCTGATGTTAAAGAATGACCTGTTTGGTCGCTCGTAATCGGTTGTCTATGCATATAGTTCCTGTAATTTTTTTATGCAGGTAAGCTATTTTTGCTGTGTTTTTGTTTTAAATCTAAAAATCTATAATGGCTAAAAGTTTTATTCATGTTATTTCTTTAATAGTGAACTTTGTGATATTTTTATTATGCTGTAGATCATTGAGCCATTGTTGGACTACGTGTTTAAGTTGTACGAAGGGCAACTCTGCCTTTACAAGCAGCGACTTTTCGCATGTGTCTTGTGACTTCATTTCATATCTAACCAGTTCCGATTAAATAAATTTTTCAGTTTACGCCAAGACATCATCTTTTCAACCTTTGTTTCATTCTACAGACTGTGTACCTCAAATGTTTTAACTAAAAAAAATATGTCTTCACTGGGAACCACAGAGCTGAAACATGCACACTTCAGTTTAGCAGGGACAATACTCTGTAACCACTTTTTGATATTTTTTCACATTGGATCTTTAAAGACACTGTTAGTGGTTCACAGTATTGTTTGTCAAAGACATGTCTATTAAGATAGTGAATGCTGCATTCGAATAGGGACTGCTCGATTCTTTCTCGGAAATTTTGCAATTGTCAAAAATTTAAAACACCCTTTCTATTCAAAAAAGATATTCTATATTATAAGGTGTCGACTTTAAATTAGCAATGGAACTTAAGTAATAACAAAAGTTTAACTTAGAACAAGACTTTTACAAAAGGTTGCCACATATGTAATATGATGGACACACCAACCTTCAAAAATAGGTCCCTTCTATGTTGCTTGGTCCTTGCAATTCTAAGGTATTTTCTAAATACTTAGCTATTCTCTAGAATGGTAGATAAAAGTTGAATGCTAACTTGCTTTAATTTTCTCCCATTCTTCTAGGTATAGCAATGTCACTAAGATTAAGATTCATGTCCAGTGGCACATATTACAGTTATATCGGGATTCATCATTAGACGATGCTGGAAAATTCCTATTGTTAAATTCAATTTCAAATGCATAGATTCTTGCTCAATAAAGGATAAGATCTGTGTGTGAAACGTCTGATATATACAATGATTGATTTATTGATTATTGGCCTTTAACGCCACTTTTATTATTATTTGCTATTTCATGGCGACCAGCTGTATAATGGTGAAGAAAGCTGGTGCACCAGGAGAAAACTACTGACATTCGGCTGGAAAATTGTCAAACATAGTTTTGGAGTCGGACCAAGCTTCGAACTCTGAAATAAGCAATGAAGCAATAATTTGTACTGAAAGAAGCTTTTTTCTAACTTGATCCAGTTTTCGTTTGATAGATAGTTTTGTTTTTTTATCTCTCAAATTGAATATAGCAAGATATTTTAAAAAGAGTGTAAGAAAAAACAAAGAACTGTAGCCGAGTGCATAGTTCGTTTTCATACATTTTTGTCGTTGGGATGCTATCTCGTTGATTGAAAAAAAAACTCGCATATATCTGGATTCCATTCAAACCAAACACATACCTTTTGGTATGTATGTTGCTAGATTGCTGTTTCCTTGACGTTTAACCCATATTGCTTATTAATGCACAAGACACACGTATATATAATATATAATATTAAAACATGAAGTTAAGGTGTTATGTCATGCGTAAATTATAAGCCAGAGAAAAAAGCAAACGAGAGATTCAAAGAACTCAAAAGGAAAAGACGAAATGATCTATCTGATGTTAAAGAATGACCTGTTTGGTCGCTCGTAATCGGTTGTCTATGCATATAGTTCCTGTAATTTTTTTATGCAGGTAAGCTATTTTTGCTGTGTTTTTGTTTTAAATCTAAAAATCTATAATGGCTAAAAGTTTTATTCATGTTATTTCTTTAATAGTGAACTTTGTGATATTTTTTATTATGCTGTAGATCATTGAGCCATTGTTGGACTACGTGTTAAGTTTGAATGTTTACAAGGGCAACTTGCTTCAACAGCGACTTCGCATGTGTCTTGTGACTTCATTTCATATCTAACCAGTTCCGATTAAATAAATTTTTCAGTTTACGCCAAGACATCATCTTTTCAACCTTTGTTTCATTCTACAGACTGTGTACCTCAAATGTTTTAACTAAAAAAATATGTCTTCACTGGGAACCACAGAGCTGAAACATGCACACTTCAGTTTAGCAGGGACAATACTCTGTAACCACTTTTTGATATTTTTTCACATTGGATCTTTAAAGACACTGTTAGTGGTTCACAGTATTGTTTGTCAAAGACATGTCTATTAAGATAGTGAATGCTGCATTCGAATAGGGACTGCTCGATTCTTTCTCGGAAATTTTGCAATTGTCAAAAATCTAAAACACCCTTTTCTATTCAAAAAAGATATTCTACATTATAAAGTGTCGACTTTAAGTTATCAATGGATCTTAAATAATAACAAATGTTTAACTTAGTACAAGACTTTTACAAAAGGTTGCCACATATGTAATATGATGGACACATCAACCTTCAAAAATAGGTCCCTTCTATGTTGCTTATTCCTTGCAATTTTAAGGTATTTTCTAAATACTTAGCTTTTCTCTAGAATGGTAGATAAAAGTTGAAAGCTAAGTTGCTTTAATCTTCTCTCATTCTTCTAGGTATAGCAATGTCACTAAGGTTAAGATTCATGTCCAGTGGCACATATTACAGTTATATCGGGATTCATCGTTACACGATGCTGGAAAATTCCTATTGTCAAATTCAATTTCAAATGCATAGATTCTTGCTCAATTAAGGATAAGATCTGTGTGTGAAACGTCTGATATATACAATGATTGATTTATTCATTATTGGTCTTTAACGCCACTTTTATTATTATTTGCTATTTCATGGCGACCAGCTGTATAATGGTGAAGAAAGCTGGTGCACCAGGAGAAAACTACTGACATTCGGCTGGAAAATTGTCAAACATAGTTTTGGAGTCGGACCAAGCTTCGAACTCTGAAATAAGCAATGAAGCAATAATTTGTAATGAAAGAAGCTTTTTTCTAACTTGATCCAGTTTTCGTTTGATAGATAGTTTTGTTTTTTATCTCTCAAATTGAATATAGCAAGAGATTTTAAAAAGAGTGTAAGAAAAAAAAAACAGCAGCCGAGTGCATAGTTCGTTTTAATTCATTTTTGTCGTTGGGATGCTATCTCGTTGAGTGAAAAAAAAAACTTGCATATATCAGCTGGCTTCCATTCAAACCAAACACATATCTTTTGGTATGTATGTTGCTAGATTGCTGTTTCCTTGACGTTTACCCCATATTGCTTATCAATGCACAAGACACACGTATATATAATATATACATTAAGACATGCAGTTAAGGTGTTATGTCATACGTAAATTATAAGCCAAAGAAAAAAGCAAACGAGAGACTCAAAGAACTCAATAAAAAAAGACGAAAATATCTGATGTTTAAGAATGGCCTGTTTGGCCGCTTGTAATCGGTTGTCTATGAATATAGTTCCTGTCATTTTTTATGTAGATAAGCTATTTTTGCTGTGTTTTTTTTTTTTACATATAAAAATCTATAATGGCTTAAAGTTTTATTCATGTTATTTCTTTAATAGTGAACTTTGTGATATTTTTATTATGCTGTAGATCATTGAGCCATTGTTGGACTACGTGTTTAAGTTGTACGAAGGGCAACTCTGCCTTTTCAAGCAGCGACTTTTCGTATGTATCTTGTGACTTCATTTCATATCTAACCAGTTCCGATTAAATAAATTTTTGTGTTTACGCCAAGACTGGCATCCTCTTTTCAATTTTTGTTTCATTCTACAGACTGTGTACCTCAAATTTTTTAACTAAAGAAAATATGTCTTCACTGGGAACCATAGAGCTGAAACATGCACACTTCAGTTTAGCGGGGACAATACTCTGTACCCCCTTTTTTGACATTTATCCACATTGGATCTTTAAAGACACTGTCAGTGGTTCACAGTATTGCTTGTCAAAGACATGTCTATTAAGATAGTGAATGCTGCATTCGAATAGGGACTGCTTGATTTTTTCTCGGAAATTTTGCAATCGTCGAAAATCTAAAACACCCTTTTCTATTCAAAAAAGATATTCTAGATTATAAGGTGTCGACTGTAAGTTATCAATGGAACTTAAATAATAACAAATGTTTAATTGAGTACAAGACTTTTACAAAAGGTTGCCACATATGTAATATGATGGACACATCAACCTTCAAAAATAGGTCCCTTCTATGTTGCTTGGTCCTTGTAATTCTAAGGTATTTTCTAAATTCTGAGCTTTTCTCTTGAATGGTAGATAAAAGTTGAAAGGTAAATTGTTTAATTATCTCCCATTCTTCTAGGTAATACAATGTCACAAAGATTAAGATTCATGTCCAGTGGCACATATTACAGTCATATCGGGATTCATCATTACACGATGCTGGAAAATTCCTATTGTCAAATTCAATTCCAAATGCATAGATTCTTGTTCAATAAAGGATAAGATGTGTGTGTGAAACGTCTGATATATACATTGATTGATTTATTCATTATTGGTCTTTTACGCCACTTTAATTATTATTTGCTATTTCATGGCGACCAGCTATATAATGGTGAAGAAAGCTGGTGCACCTGGAGAAAACTACTGACATTCGGCTGGAAAATTGTCAAACATAGTTTTGGAGTCGGACCAAGCTTCGAACTCTGAAATAAGCAATGAAGCAATAATTTGTAATGAAAGAAGTTTTTTTCTAACTTAATCCAGTTTTCGTTTGATAGATAGTTTTGTTTTTTATTCTCTCAAATTGAATATAGCAAGATATTTTTAAAAAGAGTGTAAGAAAAAAAAGAACAGTAGCCGAGTGCATAGTTCGTTTTCATACATTTTTGTCGTTGGGATGCTATCTCGTTTTGTGAAAAAAAAACTCGGCATATATCTGGATTACATTCAAACCAAACACATATCTTTTGGTATGTATGTTGCTAGATTGCTGTTTCCTTGACGTTTACCCCATATTGCTTATTAATGCACAAGACACACGTATATATAATATATATATATAAAACATGAAGTTAAGGTGTTATGTCATGCGTAAATTATAAGCCAGAGAAAAAAAGCAAACGAGAGACTCAAAGAACTCAATAAAAAAAGACGAAAATATCTGATGTTTAAGAATGGCCTGTTTGGCCGCTTGTAATCGGTTGTCTATGAATATAGTTCCTGTCATTTTTTATGTAGATAAGCTATTTTTGCTGTGTTTTTTTTTTTACATATAAAAATCTATAATGGCTTAAAGTTTTATTCATGTTATTTCTTTAATAGTGAACTTTGTGATATTTTTATTATGCTGTAGATCATTGAGCCATTGTTGGACTACGTGTTTAAGTTGTACGAAGGGCAACTCTGCCTTTTCAAGCAGCGACTTTTCGTATGTATCTTGTGACTTCATTTCATATCTAACCAGTTCCGATTAAATAAATTTTTGTGTTTACGCCAAGACTGGCATCCTCTTTTCAATTTTTGTTTCATTCTACAGACTGTGTACCTCAAATTTTTTAACTAAAGAAAATATGTCTTCACTGGGAACCATAGAGCTGAAACATGCACACTTCAGTTTAGCGGGGACAATACTCTGTACCCCCTTTTTTGACATTTATCCACATTGGATCTTTAAAGACACTGTCAGTGGTTCACAGTATTGCTTGTCAAAGACATGTCTATTAAGATAGTGAATGCTGCATTCGAATAGGGACTGCTTGATTTTTTCTCGGAAATTTTGCAATCGTCAAAAATCTAAAACACCCTTTTCTATTCAAAAAAGATATTCTAGATTATAAGGTGTCGACTGTAAGTTATCAATGGAACTTAAATAATAACAAATGTTTAATTGAGTACAAGACTTTTACAAAAGGTTGCCACATATGTAATATGATGGACACATCAACCTTCAAAAATAGGTCCCTTCTATGTTGCTTGGTCCTTGTAATTCTAAGGTATTTTCTAAATACTGAGCTTTTCTCTTGAATGGTAGATAAAAGTTGAAAGGTAAATTGTTTAATTATCTCCCATTCTTCTAGGTAATACAATGTCACAAAGATTAAGATTCATGTCCAGTGGCACATATTACAGTCATATCGGGATTCATCATTACACGATGCTGGAAAATTCCTATTGTCAAATTCAATTCCAAATGCATAGATTCTTGTTCAATAAAGGATAAGATGTGTGTGTGAAACGTCTGATATATACATTGATTGATTTATTCATTATTGGTCTTTTACGCCACTTTAATTATTATTTGCTATTTCATGGCGACCAGCTATATAATGGTGAAGAAAGCTGGTGCACCTGGAGAAAACTACTGACATTCGGCTGGAAAATTGTCAAACATAGTTTTGGAGTCGGACCAAGCTTCGAACTCTGAAATAAGCAATGAAGCAATAATTTGTAATGAAAGAAGTTTTTTTCTAACTTAATCAAGTTTTCGTTTGATAATAGTTTTGTTTTTTTATCTCTCAAATTGAATATAGCAAGATTTTTTAAAAAGAGTGTAAGAAAAGAAAGAACAGTAGCCGAGTGCATAGTTCGTTTTCATACATTTTTGTCGTTGGGATGCTATCTCGTTTGTGAAAAAAAAACTCGGCATATATCTGGATTACATTCAAACCAAACACATATCTTTTGGTATGTATGTTGCTAGATTGCTGTTTCCTTGACGTTTACCCCATATTGCTTATTAATGCACAAGACACACGTATATATAATATATATATAAAACATGAAGTTAAGGTGTTATGTCATGCGTAAATTATAAGCCAGAGAAAAAAAGCAAACGAGAGACTCAAAGAACTCAATAGCAAAAGAGACAAAATGATCTGATGTTTAAAGAATGCCCTGTTTGGTCGCTCGTAATCGGTTGTCTATGAATATAGTTCCTGTAATTTTTTATGCAGGTAAGCTATTTTTGCTGTGTTTTTGTTTTAAATCTAAAAATCTATAATGGCTAAAAGTTTGATTCATGTTATTTCTTTAATAGTGAACTTTGTGATATTTTTATTATGCTGTAGATCATTGAGCCATTGTTGGACTACGTGTTTTTAATTATACGAAGGGCAACTCTGCCTCTACAAGCAGCGACTTTTCGCATGTTCTTGTGACTTCATTTCATATCTAACCAGTTCCGATTAAATAAATTTTTGAGGTTTACGCCAAAATATCATCTTTTCAACTTTTGTTTCATTCTACAGACTGTGTACCTCAAATTTTTAAGTAAAAAAAATATGTCTTCACTGGGAACCAAGAGCTGAAACATGCACACTTCAGTTTAGCAGGGACAATACTCTGTAACCACTTTTTGACATTTTCACATTGGATCTTTAAAGACACTGTCAGTGGTTCACAGTATTGCTTGTCAAAGACATGTCTATTAAGATAGTGAATGTTGCATTCGAATAGGGACTGCTCGATTTTTTCTCGGAAATTTTGCAATCGTCAAAAATCTAAAACACCCTTTTCTATTCAAAAAAGATATTCTACATTATAAAGTGTCGACTTTAAGTTATCAATGGAACTTAAATAATAACAAATGTTTAACTTAGAACAAGACTTTTACAAAAGGTTGCCACATATGTTATATGATGGACACATCAACCTTCAAAAATAGGTCCCTTCTATGTTGCTTGGTCCTTGCAATTCTAAGGTATTTTCTAAATATTTAGCTTTTCTCTAGAATGGTAGATAAAAGTTGAAAGCTAAGTTGCTTTAATTTTCTCCCATTCTTCTAGGTATAGCAATGTCACTAAGATTAAGATTCATGTCCAGTGGCACATATTACAGTTATATCGGGATTCATCATTACACGATGCTTTGAAAATTCCTATTGTCAAATTCAATTTCAAATGCATAGATTCTTGCTCAATAAAGGATAAGATCTGTGTGTGAAACGTCTGATATATACAATGATTGATTTATTGATTATTGGTCTTTAACGCCACTTTTATTATTATTTGCTATTTCATGGCGACCAGCTGTATAATGGTGAAGAAAGCTGGTGCACCAGGAGAAAACTACTGACATTCGGCTGGAAAATTGTCAAACATAGTTTTCGAGTCGGACCAAGCTTCGAACTCTGAAATAAGCAATGAAGCAATAATTTGTAATGAAAGAAGCTTTTTTCTAACTTGATCCAGTTTTCGTTTGATAGATAGTTTTGTTTTTTATCTCTCAAATTGAATATAGCAAGATTTTTTAAAAAGAGTGTAAGAAAAAAAAAAGAACAGTAGCCGAGTGCATAGTTCGTTTTCATACATTTTTGTCGTTGGGATGCTATCTCCTTTTGTGAAAAAAAACTCGCATATATCTGGATTCCATTCAAACCAAACACATATCTTTTGGTATGTATGTTGCTAGATTGCTGTTTCCTTGACGTTTACCCCATATTGCTTATTAATGCACAAGACACACGTATATATAATATATATATTAAAACATGAAGTTAAGGTGTTATGTCATGGGTAAATTATAAGCCAGAGAAAAAAGCAAACGAGAGACTCAAAGAACTCAATAGCATAAGACGAAATGATCTGATGTTAAAGAATGCCCTGTTTGGTCGCTCGTAATCGGTTGTCTATGAATATAGTTCCTGTAATTTTTTATGCAGGTAAGCTATTTTTGCTGTGTTTTTGTCTTAAATCTAAAAATCTATAATGGCTAAAAGTTTGATTCATGTTATTTCTTTAATAGTGAACTTTGTGATATTTTTATTTTGCTGTAGATCATTGAGCCGTTGTTGGACTACGTGTTTTTAAATTGTACGAAGGGCAACTCTGCCTTTACAAGCAGCGACTTTTTGCATGTGTCTTGTGACTTCATTTCATATCTAACCAGTTCCGATTAAATAAATTTTTGAGTTTATGTCAAGACATCATCTTTTCCAACTTTTGTTTCATTCTTCAGACTGTGTACCTCAAATGTTTTAACTAAAAAAAATATGTCTTCACTGGGAACCACAGAGCTGAAACATGCACACTTCAGTTTAGCAGGGACAATACTCTGTAACCACTTTTTGACATTTTTCACATTGGATCTTTAAAGACACTGTTAGTGGTTCACAGTATTGCTTGTCAAAGACATTGGCTAGAGGTATAGGGGGAGGGTTGAGATCTCATAAACATGTTTAACCCCGCCGCAATTTTGCGCCTGTCCCAAGTCAGGAGCCTCTGGCCTTTGTTAGTCTTGTATGATTTTAAATTTTAGTTTCTTGTGTATAATTCGGAGTTTAGTATGACGTCCATTATCACTGTACTATTATGCATATTTTAGGGGCCAGCTGAAGGACACCTACGGGTGCGGGAATTCTCGCTACATTGAAGACCCATTGGTTGCCTTCGGCTGTTGTTTGCTCTATGGTCGGGTGGTTGTCGCTTTGACATATTCACCATTTCCTTTCTCAATTTTATGTCTATTAAGATAGTGAATGCTGCATTCGAATAGGGACTGCTCGATTCTTTCTTGGAAATTTTGCAATTGTCAAAAATCTAAAACACCCTTTTCTATTCAAAAAAGATATTCTATATTATAAGGTGTCGATTTTAAGTTAGCAATGGAACTTTAGTAATAACAAATGTTAACTTAGTACAAGACTTTTACAAAAGGTTGCCACATATGTAATATGATGGACACAACAACCTTCAAAAATAGGTCCCTTCTATGTTGCTTGGTCCTTGCAATTCTAAGGTATTTTCTAAATACTTAGCTTTTCTCTAGAATGGTAGATAAAAGTTGAAAGTTAAGTTGCTCTGGTTCCTTTCACGGATTTGGCTATACTTTTTGGACCTTTTGGATTATAGCTCTTCATCTTTTATATAAGCTTTGGATTTCAAATATTTTGGCACGAGCATCACTGAAGAGACATGTATTGTCGAAATGCGCATCTGGTGCAAGAAAATTGGTACCGTTAATTTTATTACTACCACTGGGTCGATGCCTCTGCTGGTGGACTATTAGTCCCCGAGGGTATCACCACCCCAGTAGCCAGTACTTCGGTACTGGCATGAAAATACGGATTTTTTGTGTTATTAAAATTTACTGTTACAAAATGATAGAAATTATTATAAATTAAGGAATGTATCTCCCTCATGCAAAGCTCTGGTTCCTTTCACGGATTTGGCTATACTTTTAGGACCTTTTGGATTATAGCTCTTCATCTTTTATATAAGCTTTGGATTTCAAATATTTTGGCCACGAGCATCACTGAAGAGACATGTATTGTCGAAATGCGTATCTGGTGCAAGAAAATTGGTACCGTTAATTTTATTGCATTAATTTCTCCCATTCTTCTAGGTATTACAATGTCACAAAGATTAAAATTCATGTCCAGTGACACATACTACAGTCATATCGGGATACACGATGTTGAAAAGTTCCTATTGTCAAATTCAATTTCAAATGCATAGATTCTTGCTCAATAAAGGATAAGAACTGTGTGTGAAACCTCTGATATATACAATGATTGATTTATTGATTATTGGTCTTTAACGCCACTTTTATTATTATTTGCTATTTCATGGCCACCAGCTATATAATGGTGAAGAAAGCTGGTGCACCAGGAGAAAACTACTGACATTCGGCTGGAAAATTGTCAAACATAGTTTTGGGGTCGGATCAAGCTGCGAACTCTGAAATAAGCAATGAAGCAATAATTTGTACTCATGAAGGCAGCTTTATCTCACTTGATCGAGTTTTCGTTTGATAGATAGTTTTGTTTTTTATCTCTCAAATTGAATATAGCAAGAGGTTTTAAAAAGAGTGTAAGAAAAAAAAAGAACAGTAGCCGAGTGCATAGTTCGTTTTAATACATTTTTTGTCATTGGGATGCTATCTCGTTGAGTGAAAAAAAAAAAACTCGCATAAATCTGGCTTCCATTCAAACCAAACACACATCTTTTGGTATTTATGTTGCTAGATTGCTGTTTCCTTGACGTTTACCCCATAGTGCATATTGATGCACAAGACACACGTATATATAATATATATATATATTAAAACATGAAATTAAGGTGTTATGTCATGCGTAAATTATAAGCCAGAGAAAAAAGCAAACGAGAGACTCAAAGAACTCAAAAGAAAAAGACGAAATGATCTGATGTTTAAGAATGACCTGTTTGGTCGCTCGTAATCGGTTGTCTATGAATATAGTTCCTGTAATATTTTATGTAGGTAAGCTATTTTTGCTGTGTTTGTTTTTTTACATATAAAAATCTATAATGGCTAAAAGTTTTATTCATGTTATTTCTTTAATAGTGAACTTTGTGATATTTTTATTATGCTGTAGATCATTGAGCCATTGTTGGACCACGTGTTTAAGTTGTACGAAGGGCAACTCTGCCTTTTCAAGCAGCGACTTTTCGCATGTGACTTGTGACTTCATTTCATATCTAACCAGTTCCGATTAAATAATTTTTTGAGTTTACGCCAAGACTTGCATCATCTTTTCAACTTTTGTTTCATTCTACAGACTGTGTACCTCAAATGTTTTAACTAAAAAAATATGTCTTCACTGGGAACCACAGAGCTGAAACATGCACACTTCAATTTAGCAGGGACAATACTCTGTAACCACTTTTTGACATTTTTTCACATTGGATCTTTAAAGACACTGTCAGTGGTTCACAGTATTGCTTGTCAAAGACATGTCTATTAAGATAGTGAATGCTGCATTCGAATAGGGACTGCTCGATTCTTTCTCGGAAATTTTGCAATCGTCAAAAATCTAAAACACCCTTTTCTATTCAAAAAAGATATTCTACATTATAAGGTGTCGACTTTAAGTTATCAATGGAACTTAAATAATAACAAATATTTAACTTAGTACAAGACTATTACAAAAGGTTGCCACATATGTAATATGATGGACACATCAACCTTCAAAAATAGATCCCTTCTATGTTGCTTGGTCCTTGCATTTCTAAGGTATTTTCTAAATACTTAGCTTTTCTCTAGAATGGTAGATAAAAGTTGAATGTTACGTTGCTTTAATTTTCTCCCATTCTTCTAGGTATTACAATGTCACTAAGACTAAGATTCGTGTCAAGTGGCACATATTACAGTCATATCGGAATTCATCATTACACGATGCTGGAAATTTACTATTGTCAAATTCAATTTCAAATGCATAGATTCTTGTTCAATAAAGGATAAGATCTGTGTGTGAAACGTCTGATATATACAATGATTGATTTATTCATTATTGGTCTTTAACGCCACTTTTATTATTATTTGCTATTTCATGGCGACCAGCTATATAATGGTGAAGAAAGATGGTGCACCAGGAGAAAACTACTGACATTCGGCTGGAAAATTGTCAAACATAGTTTTGGAGTCGGACCAAGCTTCGAACTCTGAAGTAAGCATTGAAGCAATAATTTGTACTAATGAAAGAAGCTTTTTTCTAAATTAATCCAGTTTTCGTTTGATACATAGTTTTGTTTTTTATCTCTCAAATTGAATATCGCAAGAGGTTTTATAAAGAGATTTTGAAAAAAAAACAGTAGCCGAGTGCATAGTTCGTTTAAATACATTTTTGTCGTTGAGATGCTATCTCTTTGAGTGAAAAAAAAAACTCGCATATATCTGGCCTCTATTCAAACCAAACACATATATTTTGGTTATTTATGTTGCTAAGTTGCTGTCTAATTGACGTTTACCCCATATGTCATATCGATGCACAATCATGACAATACACACGAATATATATTAAAACATGAAGTTAAGGTGTTATGTCATGCGTAAATAAGCCAAAGAAAAAGCAAAGAGAAACTCAAAGAACTCAATAGAAAAAGACGAAATGATCTGATGTTTAAGAATGACCTGTTTGGTCGCTCGTAATCGGTTGTCTATGAATATAGTTCCTGTAATTTTTTATGTAGGCAAGCTATTTTTGGTGTGTTTTTTTTACATATAAAAATCTATAATGGCTAAAAGTTTTATTCATGTTATTTCTTTAATAGTGAACTTTATGATATTTTTATTATGCTGTAGATCATTGAGCCATTGTTGGACTACGTGTTTAAGTTGTACGAAGAGCAACTCTGCCTTTTCAAGCAGCGACTTTTCGCATGTGTCTTGTGATTTCATTTCATATCTAACCAGTTCCGATTAAATTTTTGAGTAAACGCCAAGACAAGCAACATCTTTTTAACTTTTGTTTCATTTTGTAGACTGTATATGTATGTACCTTATATGTTTTAACTGAGAAACAAAAGTTTTCACTGGGATGCCTAGAGCTGAAACGTGCGGGACCCTATGGTAAAAAGATTTGATGTTATGTCATGCGTAAATAAGTGCAAAAGAGAGACTCAAAGAACTAAATAGAAAAAGACGAAATCATCTGATGTTTAAAAATGACCTGTTTGGTCGTTCGTAATCGGTTGTCTATAAATATAGTTGCTGTCATTCAATGTAGGTAAACCTTTATTACTGTGTGTGCTTTTTTTTTATACATATTTACATCTATAATGGTAAATACATACAAATGTTTTCTTTATGAGAACCACTGAATGAAATAAAACCAAACATGACATCAATGTTCCTATGAGGCGCTGGCTAAATTTATTTACTTTTTAGCCAATCAATTATTTAAGATTGTTGCCAGCGGGGAACTCAGTTTAACAAAGGACCCTATTGGAAGTACATACAAACGTCTTCAGAGAACTATACAAAGTAGAATGAAACAAAACATGGCACGAATATATTTATGAGGTGCTGACTAAGCGTTGTTACTTTGTATCCAAACCTTTATCCTAGATGACCGCCAGCATGGAACTTAGTTTAACATAAGACCCTAAGGGAAATACATACAAATGCTGCTTTTAGAGAACCCCTGAATGGAATGCAACCAAATATAGCATACATGTTCATTATGAGGTGCATGAAGAGTTGCTACTTTGTCGTCGATTAACTTTTAAAGATGGCCCTCAGGATTTTTTTTAAATTACGGGGTGAATATTAAATCAAATTTAGCCTCAATCATTATAAGGGTATCAGATATGATTTTAATATATTTTTACATGACTTCCAAACCACAGTAGAATCAGGTGAGCGACAGAGGCCTTTTGAGAATCTCTATGTTTATGTTTCCATGGTATTTGTCTGGTCCCGTTTTACATGATTTTGATATCCATTTGATGTCTTCGTACAGTTTTTTTTCAACTTCACCGAAATTGCATTTATTATATACATGTATCTTTGAAATGCGTGTATACATTATATTTTTCATTGGTAGTTGGTCACGTTTTCATATTTTTCACCAAAAACCTTTATTTCTCATCCCATATGTTGAACGTTAACTGACTTGAAATATTTTAGAAAAAAATCATTTGACTGAGTATACATGTATCAACTTCACTGGGGTAAATGTGATCTCCGTAACTGCAGTTACGTATATCCAAAGATGGCGGACGATGTTTCTAGTCGTTATTTCTTTTGTCAATTCTGTAATAACTCTGTATTATTCTTCGGTATTTCGTGTCTTATTTAAAGTATAAATTAATAAGTTTGAAACTGCAATACAAAGCTTCTTTTCATAGTTCAACCGCTAAATGGAGAAATCACCATTTCAAAAAATCGCGAGGATATGGGTAACTGTATAGACTGATATCCGTAACTGTAATAAACGTTTAGAGGAGGATATCCATAACTGTTGAGTTGCGTTGTTTCTGCTTCATTCATTATCCTCGATTTAATAGTTCGGACCATCATTTTTTTCTATCATAAATTCGTCAAAATACATGAAATCATTAGGATTTAAAAAAAAAATATGCCCACAATGTTATAACAACATTAGAAAAAATCCACTTTGTATGATGTCTTCACACAGAATCCTTTGGATTTTGGATGTGTAAATAACTGATAATTTAGTCTTAGATGCATGTTTTTTATATTAGTTTTTATTGGCTTTGAACTAGCTTTCAGTACTTGCGATTACTCTCAGATCGTTAATAGTGTCCGTTCAGTTTTTGGGATGTACAAGTACCCTTCCACGTTCACTTTGTGTAAAATTTATTTTTATTTGTATCCACCTGATGAGTTTAGCCTTTTCAAGTGATTTTTTAGTCTGCTCTTATGTTGTTCTGTTACACCACTGTCCCAGGTTAGGAGAGGGTTGGACGATAGCAAACATTTTTAACATCGCCACATTCTGAATTTGCCTAGGCCTGACACAAATCAGGAGCCTGCAATTCAGTGGTTGTCGTTTGTTGCTGTGTAACATATTTGTTTTTCGTTATTTTTTTGTACCTAAATAAGGCCATTAGTTGATTTGTTTGAATAGTGTTACATTTGTCTTTTCGGGGCCATTAATAACAGACTATGCGGTATGGGCATTGATCACTGTTAAAGGCCGTACGGTGACCTATAATTGTTAATTTCTGTGTCATTTGGTCTCTTGTGGAGAGTTGTCTCATTGACACTCTTACCACATCTTCTTTTTATTATATATATATGTTCAGGACGAGTAAAAGTTAGAAAAAATAGATACAGTAGGTAAGTCTTGCATCAGATGCCGTACTGGATGAAGGTCGAAGAAATTTGGACTCCCGTGGCAGATTGGATAAGGACGGAATATTGTCTTTGCCACATGCAATCTATGGACTCAAAGAGTTGTTTAAAGGATTATTACCACACAAAGAGCACGGAATTCTCTCTACACGAGGCATCTGATTAAACGTCCCCATTCTAACCGAACGTGGATGTGAACTTGGGCATCCCACACAGCAAAACGGACGCCCCACTTTGGTTATGGTTTTAGGGGAGGTAGACCAATGAAGACCATTTTTTAACTCCCGAGTAACTTTTGGCGGTCTTGAAATGTAGTGTTTTAACTTTATGTACTTGTTGTTTATCATCTGATTTACGTGATATCGTGCTATTTTGTTTTGTCATTGAATATTGTTAACCTTTACTCTATGTTACTGTTTGGTTATTTTTTTGGGGTGGCTCAGTATTCATACATACCGCCATTGTGTTACAGTGCTATGGTCATTTTGTACTCTTGCCTTCAAATTTGGTTTATGAACTTTATCTTTAACGTGTGTATATGTCATTGTGTATTTCTCTGTTAAAATAGTTCTAAATTTTGTTTTATAGTAATTAAGATCTTGAAATAATGTTGACTGTGATACATTGTGCCCAAATTGTGATATTTTGACCTATCATGTCTGTTTTCTTTGCTCAAAAATTGTTTTTAATATAATGGAATTCGAAGTGTTCCTCATGCAAGTGACAGTCTTAGCTGTCTATACAACCAGGTTTAATCTTCCATTTTCTACATAAGGAAATGCTTGTACCAAATCAAGAATATAACAGTTGTTATCAATTCGTTTGGTGTGTTTGAAAATTTAGATATTTTTTTTCATTCGCTAAGGGACTGTCCGTTCTCAATTTTACTTATATTTCATCTGTAATAAGCTACTAAATCTCCGTCCTCTAGCTCACTATGGATGCTGCTAACTTTATAGAAATACAGAATTGGAAGCCTGATCAATATTTTCACATAACAATTTAAAGACTTCGAAGAACATTTCTGATTCATATTTATTACACTTTTAATAACCGGAAACATTTATTTCATTTCAAACACGATTGAATTATTTAGAAATAAAATCAGTTACGGATATCAATATTTCCAGTTACGTATATCAATGACAATTTATTTACGTCAGTTACCCATATCATCACGATATGTTAAATGGCTGTTGTCTCCATTTAGCGGTTGAATTATTAAAAAAGCACTTAGTATTTCAGTTTTAAATTAAGTAATGCGTTAAACAAGACACGAAATACTGAAGAATACTACATTATTATTACTAAATAGACAAAAGAAATATTGACCAGAAACATCGTCCGCCATATTTGGATATACACTGTACGTAACTGCAGTTACGGAGATCACATTTACCCCAGTGAACTTAATATATGTTTAAGGTAACAGGTACGTAAATGGCTTGTCCTGCGATTTAAAAAAAAAATTGTATGCACGTAGCACTTACTAAAAGATAATGAAAAATCGAAAAATTTAAGTTGGTCACCGATCTAATTTCCGAGTTCCAGGCATTTGAAAATGGTAATGAAACAACATAAAGTACATAGACATAACGTCAAATTTGAACCAAAAATAAGAAATTTCAAGCTTTATTTATTCTGCAGTTTAAACCAATCCTACGATCTTTCTATAAAAATCAAATGTTTTTAAGGTATTATTTTCCTTTCTTTTGGTATATAATTTTCATGGGGTTACCGAACTCCTCTTTCATATATCAGCCGTTGAAAGGGTGTTGTTGACGGGAAAAGAGAGAAAAATCATGACGTCGCCGAAAGGATTACGCAACGTCAAGGCTATTTCAGCAGAATTGTAAAGACAACGACTGCCTCATTATAATTTGTTTGGTTATTCAAATGCGCTATAGAGAATATTATCCTGCCTGGAAAAAGGATTGATTACCTATTATTGGTTTTTTTCAGTGATTATACGAGGTCCTAAGTATTTATAACGTATTTCTGGAATGATTAAAAACACAATGTTTAAGGACATATGTTTATAAACTTATTGAACAGAAACAATAAAATATTTATCATTAAAATAGATTCTCCGAATGACGAGATACATTCAATGTTCACATATTCGCGCTGCTTCACAATATTGGAGGCGAAATATACCGCGCAACGGGAAATAGAAATTTGTAATCCTAAAACATACTGACAATGTCATGTGAAAAAACGAAAAACGGCCAAAAGACAAACAATGGTAAATAAATGGGGAAATGTGTCCATGGGACACAGATGATGCGCCCGCTTGCATATGATGTTATAAAGTGATATTACTAAAAAACTTTAAAAGATACGCCACTTAAATTGAAACTAGATCTGTGATTTGTTTTGGTATTCAGCATTGTGTATAAGTCTTCTAACATTTGTTTGAGGCAAACTAAAGTTAGAGAACGAAAACCAATTTTGGACGGTAAGATGGACGGACAGACGGACAAGTGTTAAAAGTAATGCCCCCCCCCCCCCCCCCCCCCGCTACGGCGTGTGCATAAAAAAATCACAACATTTAACTTTTAATCCTCCGATAGTTGCAGGAGGTCATGCATATAAAATATGTAAAATTATGGTTCAATGACACGAGAACATACACATGAACACATACTTCGATCCAAATAGTACTGGTCATTTGCAAACTTAAGTAGTGTGTTTAATATGACACGAAAGGAGATGTGAGATAAATGTAGATTATAGGCAAAAGACAAACAAAGAGAATATTTCAAAGTTTGTTGCATATTATCCCTACTTTTTTCTCCATCGTTGGTTTTGTTCCGTTATTATAGTGCGGACAGTGCATAGATGTGAATATCTAAAAAAAAATGTATATAAATTCCAACTTATTTATCTTTTTTTTTTTTTTTTTTTGTTATTCGGCTTCGCCGCGGTTAACAATGTTTTCTCTGGATACCAATCTGCTCTATCCCCGACTCAGCTATGTGTTGTTATAAATTGTTCAACATAGACTTTGAACACACTTTATATGATGTTCAGATAAATGTATCCAGTCTAGATTTTGTGAGCTATAATGATCAAGCTAACAATATACTTAATAGAAAAGCTGCGTGTAATTTTGAAGAACTGTCTTCGAGGGATTTTAACGTATATGTATTAGATGTTGCAGATATTGGAAATCGCCAACAGCATTATATGGACCTCGTAATTTATGCCAACAATATTCCTGTTCGTACTTTAGAAATTTTGCAAGTTTTGCGAAAATTGAGAAGAAATACGTAAAGCAAAAATAAAAACTCTAATTCTAAATTTTTATAGCAGCATTTGCACATGATGTATATAAACAGTATCAACTGAAATCGAAATAACTGTAATTCCGAAATTTTGCGCAATTTAAAATGAATTTCTATATCTTCAGTGTAATATATATACTTTGCTAATTATTTTATATTTGAAGTGGCGGTAAAGCCGTAATTTTCAATCAGCGGATCTATATTTTTCCCTTGCCGCTTTTTCATACTGAAAGCTTGTAATTAACAATGTTCCATTCAATTCAAATTGACTGAAAAACAACGTGTATTCATTTCTTTTAAATTTTCGTTCATTTTGAAAGACAGTTTTACTTCGAAGTTCCCGTTTGTTCATGCGGAAGGTCCCATCACCATTAGTCATTACGATTCTCGTTCAAGTTTATTGTCACTTTCTCTTGCTTACCCGTCTGAAGTAATTTCCGACATTACATTTTACAAATTTCATGTCACACAGAAAGCAATTAAACGCTTTTGCTTTTCAATATTTATTTTTACTCAATATAAATTATTTGTCACTAGTACTTTCATTTTCAAATTCTATTTATAGACCATATCGCGGACGTGAAAGAAAGCACTGTAAAGAAAGATTTATGTTTATATTTATATGAGAAAATGGTTAATAAAAGATCATATAACAGTTACAACAGGAATATCAAATAAAAAAATATAAGTATTAACCTCTTTTTTTTTTGTGTCGAGGATTGAATACTCACGTTGACAGTTGTTTTGGGAAAATTTATTTCTTTGAATGCAAATGACTGAATGTAAGTCCGTGACAAAGTTTGCTTTGGAATTTCAATAAATAAAATGACAATATATAGTGTAAGCTTTAATTTGTTATTGTGGGAGTTTACGTGTGTAATGCATGTACGTGTTTATGATATTCTTATCAATATACTACATTTCGTTTACTTTTTACGTCACATATCAACATTCCCGATTTTTTACGCGAGTCTACAATTACCGGAGTAATATAGTAAGTTCATGAATGGGCAGTTACCCCCGGCCAAGGTATAAACAAATAGTTCCGAAACCCATTCTTTGTACTTTAAACAGTGTTGTAGAAACATAATTTATATGCAAGCTTTAAGTTGGTCAGCTAGTATTAGTAAACCCAACTCAGTCGCTCTTCGGCCATCACGACATGCCAAGTTTCTTTCATTTTTATGGGCGGAAAGCACTGTTTAACTGTTACAAGATATCTATTTTACATTATTCAATTTTAGCTATATTTTTGATGAGATGCATTCAATACTCTTCCACCAAATTGACCATTATTCCGACGAAGCGGAATATATTCCGACATCTTGAAAATATTTTTTATGGTGTACGGGAGATAACTCCCATAGCAACAAACGACTATTTTCCCGTTTTCCGCTAGAGGCGTTCATTTACGTACCTCTCACCTTAAACGGTTTACAGTAATAAACTCCGTCCAAATGTTAATGAATCTGATATACAAACAAATAATAATTTATTAGAGTCTCGCCTCCATATATAAATTAAATCAAATCACAATTGATAATTTTTCTAAATTGCAAATTCGCACATATCAACCTAAACCCCGTTTTACTCTTCTGTAATCATAGCTAGCAAAAGATATTGTCAAAATTAAAAATCTTTAAGGTCACTTAATTACAGTGGGTGCGATAAACAAAATTTGCATAAACTTTCACAAACCATTATGTACATGACATTGGTATTTAAGAATAATACCTACGTTTCTATGTGAAAAACATCATTGTGCATTTAACGTATAGGGATAAAGAGTGTACAACAATTCATTTTGTAAATGTGCTTGGTATTGCACCACTGAGTTTAAATAATGGGGTTCAAATTCGCTTTTATCCGCGGAGGTTTTGAAATGTGCTGTTAAATATTTAAGATTTTCTATTGAGTGTTTTATTAATTACAGAGGATTAAAGAATAAGAATATAATCATAATATTTAGTGTATTGGTTGTTTAAAGTGTATTGATTAATTTCATTTTTCACGTTGGGAGTCTTATTTAATTATTAAAGATCCGTAATTTAAACCAGAAGTAATGTTTAGACTCATTAACTGTGATTTTCATTCTGATCATAATTTACAATGATAAAGCAAAGTTGATAAGTTGTGAAACTGGCGTGTTATTTTTCTGATTTCTGAAAAAGGAACAGAATTATATTCACGCCTTTTTATTTGAAAGAAATGAAATTTTACGACAAACTTGTGGACATTATTATTTTCCTCTTCATCGTCATCATTTCTTCTACTGGTAAGTACTTTTTTAAAGATTATTTCCTATCGTTTTTATGTCTTTATACATCCCTGGCTTTCAACAGTGTGTTCTTTGGTGATGGTTAATCAAGAAAAGTGCATCGATCGCAAATTATCAATGCTATTTCTATTTCTAACAAATACAAGGAATTTGGATATATATATGAGCATTGTTCGCCACTGGACGTTAAGCAACCAATACCCAATACATAACCGTTGTTTTAACAACATTCATAAGTGATGTATAAAATAGATTTATTCCGAGTGGTTCATGACATATCTGAACCTGCATCTCTTTATTAAAAAAAAAATAATGAAAAAATAAAGATTCAAACCAAGGACTTTTTTCAATGATTGTTCGTTACACATTCTATTTACATTTGTAACTTTGTTTCAATTCAAAAAAGAATTTATGAACGCAAGACATGTTAGAATTTATTTTGTTCATCATTTCCGTTACGCATTTTAACAAAAACAATAGACTGAAGATAATTTGCTATCTGTTTCTGAACAATT
Source organism: Mytilus edulis (assembly GCA_019925275.1). Taxonomy (NCBI): domain Eukaryota; kingdom Metazoa; phylum Mollusca; class Bivalvia; order Mytilida; family Mytilidae; genus Mytilus; species Mytilus edulis. The sequence goes on from CM034361.1 coordinate 61,307,980, forward strand.
AAAATAGGAGGGATAGGTTGGATTTGAACTGAAACTACAAAAAAAATTTGAATACTAGTACGTTGAAAACTAGAAAACAGTCAATATAACTATTTTGGCGGATTCAAAAATTGTTGAATACCTTTGCATGTACACTTATATTGTCGGATTTTTTTGGCAATTCAGTTCTATACGCGAAAACATTGAGTAAGCGAAAATTTGCACCCCGCAAAATTAGCTCGCTATACGGTATCAAATGCAATCTTATCATTTACGTGAAGGTTTTCAACAAGTAACTAGAAATATTTCACCATAGTGTACACCAAGACTCATAGTAAAAATATGATTATAATATACTAGTCTACAAATGTTAGTAACATTTTGGTCGCGTTTTGCAACGTTCGTTTACTTTTTGAGCCTCTGTGTTTTTCATCAGTTGTATGCGCTTCACCATTAATTTCACGGTTTTGGCCTATAAGCAAGTACGTGTCATACACCAACGTCACCAACATAAGTGTAAGAAATAATTTTGTCAAACCTTATGAAATATGCTATAAAACGTTTTAATTGGTGCCGCACTATTGTTGAACATTTAGTCGTTGGTTTATTTTCAGTTCTTTGAAATTTCGAGAATACAATATGGGTATCTATGATTTTGGTCATTTGTCAAGCGAGGTTTTGAAAAAAAACTTACTAAATTTATAAGCTAGTACCTTTAATTTAATGTCTATTGATCATGTTTATAAACTTTTTTTTTACATGTTATCTAAGTTGTCCTATTAACATGTATGAAATATTTGCCACTGAACGTAAAACAGACAATAATCATTTTCTTAGAGAGAACTTTTCTTAGAATTACTTTGACTTCCTCCCCTTTTTAATAGACAACTTTCGAGTTCGATGCATTTCCGTCAAAAACTCTAGTGAACATCATTCGTGAGTTTAAGGGCATCGTCACTTCCGTTCCAATATTGAGCGAGTTGATTGAGAAACTATGATGCTATATTGCACGAACTATACGGCAAATCAAATTCTCATAATTGACAATCAGCACGGCTATCATTTGGGAATTAAGTACTTACAAACAAATATTATTTCTAGTTTATACTGCACAATGACGATCATTGAGACGTTTGATGAACGTTAATAGTACAGGCGATCCCTTCTATGTGGTAAATGACGTCATAAAGGCGTACATTGATTGTATAGAACTAAATTGCTAAAAATGTTGTACTGAGTTTTCTATGTTGTGTTATGGACGAGTTTTTTCCGGTGACGGATGAACTCGAAAGTGGTCTATTGGATTTCTGTAAGCAATCTCTCGGAGTACAGCTGCTGATACATGTATATTAACGAAAGACATGATGAATTCACACCAACAGGTTTCCTTTTTCCCCATTCAGACGTGAACAAAGATACATGTTTATTGTTATAAAAAATTTGAATTCAACGTAGTTTATCATTGTTTTATAACCGTGAAGAAAGAATGAAGAATAACAACAGTTTTTGTCATATTTTGGATATTTAAAGAACGAACAATTAAAATCATCGCTCTATAATATATACGTTATATAAATAAAACAAGGTACAAGTAAATTTAACTTCATAGCTTACTGAAAAATGAAATAAATTATTCGCCGGAGCTCGAAAAGATCGTCTAAGACGAGGCTACCAATTTACAAAACCCACTTATGAATTTTAATGACAAATAACCTCATTGCAATAAATGGAAATAAATTGAATAAACCCTTTTCATTTTGTCAAGTGAAGATAAATCCACAATGACAAATTTATAATACATGTAAAAAGAATATCGAATTTCCGATTTATGTGCATGTATTGTCTGTTTAAACGAAACTTTATTGCTCGACTAACTTTCTTGTATTTAAAAACAAATGAAACTATGAGGTTTTGAATGCACAATGCATCTTATATAGACAGATGAGTTGTTATGTTCTGATTCAGATATTTAACACATTGTTTAAAACGTGCATTATATGACATAATCAATTTATTGAAGAATTTCCTTCCAAGTTATATGGTTTCGAATACTTTGGTACACAATTTAGTCAAAATGAAGATAGTGAACGAGTTTTAAAGTGTTATAACTTCTTACTTTATATATATAGTGTAAGGAATACTTGATTGAGTCTCTTCATTTACATTTCAGACACCCCTTTTTCTGTCGGTATTCTGTCTGGTTCGTGTTGCTCATTCTTTTATTTAGTTAGGCCCTGATAAATCTCTAACTTAAAAACAAACTGCCTAATTATTTATCTTCAAATTCAACTAAGTAAACATTAATTTGGCTTTGTTACAGACTTTTCTGTGAAATATATTCTGCTTAAAACCAATTATTATCAATAATTTGTATTAGCAATAATTTGTATTTTGCATATACTTATTAAATGTAGTTATTTGTGCAATCTTTAACCTTGTAAATCTAAAATACGTTTCAAATTTCGGATCGATTAGGGTATTTCGTTTCTTTTTCTCATAATCCCATTACATAGGTACAAATAACAAAACTATTTCCTTAATCACTTAATCGTGTTTGAACTTTGTTTAAAAGATTAAATTGGTGGGAATGAAATTATTGCTAGTCATCAGATCTTGAAACCGTAGCAAGGTTTGTTCGTTTTCTATAGGGTGTTGATGATGATACATTTTTGTTTAACGTCCAGCGGCAAATTACATACATATTCGGTACGAGAACATTTTAATGCGATCTGATCATGAACTCTGCGTATTACCAGACGGACACACTAAGCCGGATATTTAACATACTAGTCCAAGGAAGACCTGTAACCCTATCAGAACACTTTATGTTAAATCCGAATTTACTAATCTTTGCTCTTTCTCCTCAATGTCATGTCATGCGTACATTGTACTAATTAGTAGGGTGTTGGTTTGAAACGAATACGGTTCAAACCCATGGCCTCCCGCAATCAATCAAGGGGGTAAGGTACTGCGGTGAAAGTGCAGGCAAAGAACAGATGTGGTATGCTAAATTTGTACTAACTTATAGGTTTGTGCAGTTATAAAGCTTATAAAACAAATATCTAAATGGACCAGCAAAGTGAATGTAACGATATAAGAATACACATAGGTGTTATTCTTTGTTTCAAGTACATGTAACTCCACTTCTACTACTAGTTTCAAATGTGGTATTTTTCACGTTTTTTCCCCAAACATGAGAGAACAGTTTCTCTAAGCATCTTGCCTCGTTCATTGTCCGTTATTTGAATGGTACAACTTCCGTCCTTTTCTTCTAATTATAACAGACCTATACATGTAGTTTCCTTACATGTAAGTGCTTGTTACTGATTGAATATTGAATTCAACGGTCAGTGAACACATTGAATTACCACTGCATATCTAGGAAAAACAACAAAATAAATTATCCTTTAATTTATTCAGCTGGTTTGCATGGGCTATACATTTAATTGCCTATGTCAAGTTAGGAATATTGGTTAATTCAGTCTTTTGTAGTATCTGCAAGGATAGAAAATTTGAATGTATTTTTTTTATTTGTATTGAACTCAAATGTATTTCACTCTTTAACGAATCTTGAATACGAATATTTGTCGTTGTCAATGTGTCACTTTAATCCCTCACATGGGTGCCACATGTGGAGCTGAGTCTTTTTACCCTTCTGAAGCAACTGCTACCACACCAAATCTTTGGTGGGGATAACGTGTTGCTCAGTCTTTAGTTTTCTATGTTGTGTTTTGTGTACTGTTGTTGTCTGTTTGTCTGTTTGTCGTCTTATTTTTTAAGCATATGACGTTGTCAGTTTATTTTTGACTTATGAGTTTAAATGTCCCTTTGGTATCTTATACATGTACGTCTCAATTTGTTCAGTTGATTTATGTCCAAGTGACTATGCATATATATTTTGTAAATTAGTTACACACAAGAGTTCTTTATTAAGAAATGAGCCTTGATGCTGGTGGAAACAATCAATAAATATTTGCATATATTGCAATAGTAGTGGCTGAGTAGATATTTTTTTAAACTTTAAAATGAAGAAATAAAGTGAGTCAAATAAAATTGATAAGGCACAAATCAATGATCTTTAAAACATTACTTATATTGTCATTATATATCGTATGCTTGTTTAGATGTGTATCACGAAATTTGATCAAGATATATTTAAGGTACAAACAAGTAAACAAATATATGTGTTAACAACACATTGTCTTAGGTGTTTAGTTTATTTCACGGGTCATTAGAACACCAATTTCTCATAAAATACAGTCATTGATAAAACTGACAAGTGACATAGATACTCGACTTTCACTAGAACACGTTTTAAGTTGATGTGGTACAAACAATTGTTTACTTCATTGATTATTTATTGACAAAGTATTGATGTCTCACTTATTTTATCTAACATCTCTCTTTGTTATACAAACAAACAAAAACAAAAACAAATTTTAACAAAAATAAACATGTTTTCAATCATTTTAGACATGAAAAAACTGTGAAGTATGAGTGTTAAACGAATTTTGTAGAATATTAAGATAGCTTGGCAGCCACCATAAAAACGGTTTATCAAGAGTGGCCACGAAAAATTTGCTAACGTCATCTTATTAGGAAATAACATTTTGAATTACTGGTATAGGCACATTAACAATTGAGTAAGAACACTACGGATTCATAGCTCAATAGCTTTTTATGTTAAATTCTGCAAATAGCTATTTTGGATCTTGAAACAAAGTGACAGTCATTTCGTGTGAAAACTATGCCTTACATGTATCTTGACTATCTACACACGTTTGATTGAATATTGGAATGCACTGATTCTCGGGAGTCTGATAGTACAAATACGGTTACGTCTTATATGAACAATAGGACACTATATATGCCCTGCTATTTCAATTTCATTTATTTATATTTATTATACAAATATTTTACTGTGGTCCAAAATCCGTAAGCTTTCGTTTGATACCAAAACTACTTGGATGTTTTACTTATTGATAAAGTTACAGCTACATGTATGTTTAGGAACTATTTGGCTTAAACTGTGTACTACATTCCTTAAGTTCTTTCTGACCGGGCCGACTTGGTTCCGTTGAGGCCTTACAAACTGTGGATGCCCTGTCGAAAAGTGTGGAAATGGTAGTTTTTGTAACACTAAAACACGTTAAGAAAGACATCGCTGTCTGAAAACAAGTTGAATTATTTTTGTCTAGTAATATTGAAATAAGAGCGTACTTGGCATACTCTATAATAATGAAAAGAAGCGGTATAATTTATAAAAAAAGAAGATGTGGTATGATTGCAAATGAGACAACTATCCACAAAAGACCAAAATGACAGACATTAACAACTATAGGTCACCGTACGGCCTTCAACAATGAGCAAAGCCATGATTGCCAATGAGACAACTATCAACAGAGACCAATATAGCATAGAAATCAAAAACTACAAATGTACAAAAATGTAATATATAATTATCTGTTTATGTGTGTTCTTTGTTTTAATCACCATTTCTAACCTTTTTTCTCCTATTTGAATTCTGTAAAATTGTCACCTGTTGGGCCTAGACAAGTTATGAATGATTTCAACATATTGAAAACATGACAGTAAAATATTAAAGAATTTTTTCAGCTACGTGAACTAGAAAGAAATAAGATAAGATTGTCGTTTGCATGATTACACAGATAGCTAATGCTATTGTCATTTACCGAATCAAATTACATTTACTGTCAAAAAGGGAACGTGAAGTCATTGTCTGACCCTTTGTCTACGATTTTTTTGCTTCGCAAATTTATTAGACCGGGTACTTCTGAATAATAAATGAAACCACCTAAATATGGTTGTTAATACATTTAAACAAAAACAAAACTTGTCACTTAGATAATAAAATCAAAATCTGTGTATCCTGAAATGATTAATTATATATAGATATAAAAATAAACGTGCCGAATCGTGATCAAAATATTAGGTACAATATCATTCCATAATTTCACATTTGAATTTATTCATTATTATTACGTAAAAAAATAAATATGACTCTTCCATTATTACAGAACGCTTCAAATAATTATTACTTCATTATGATGATTATCTTTTGTAGACATATATGATAATGTATCAAATATCAAATAAATACAAAATTATCCGTCTATGCTATATAAAGATCCAAATACTTTCCATTATATTCAAAATATCTTCATGATCATATTATTAATTAAATTGGATCGTTATATAACTTCTGTGTGAACGGCTGCATTAGTATTGGTTGTCGTGTTGTGAGTACATAGCCATGCTAATATGCATTGCTATTTGATATATTCTCAGTAATGGTGTATTTCTTAAATGAAAAATAATGAAATTATGAAAAAAAATAATGAACTTCTAGTATCCCTTAGTGGCCATCACAGAAGTTGGAAGTTGGGTCTTACATTTTTTATTTTTTTGTTATACCACTTTTATCTATTTTTATATTTTTAAGCCGTTCTAACATATTCGTTATATTCTTATTGCCAATATCCCCCTCTTTTCTTTATATTTGCCCTTATTGCACTTTTTGCCCAACATGCTCTACTCTGTTAACCCCCTTTCATACCCTCATAGCAGCATGGGTCATTGCTTAGAATGAATATTTAATCAGATATTACTCTTTAACTAAATAATTGGTCAGGTCAATTTATATCACCATTGTATGGACATTCCGGTTGAAAGTGTTCAGAGACTATGATGGTTTTAATAAAATTAACATTGAAGCTATTTTTTAGCATGTTGGTTTTTCAATTTACAAACCTATCAAGAAAAACTAAACGTTTAAAAAAAAATGACAAAAACCTTTCAATTTCTAACTAGACGTAAGAAACATAGGTACGTATGGTATATCATGAAAACAAGAATTTACAAATTTCACGCTTCCGAGGCGCTTTTATGTATTTTCCTGTACCAGGATCGCTTAAAACCGGATATTTGTAATCCAATGAGTTACACGAACCGCCACAGTTGAAGAGCTTTACGAGCAAAAGGGACCCTACAAATAGTAAAAAAATTTAACTTATAAGATCATTTTTGCCAGAGGGAATTAAAACTTCAGTTTCTTTATACTATGGCAAGCCGTTCTCGTCAAAACTGTGTTTAAACCATTTAAAAATAATAATTATAAAGGTTATTCTAAACCCGAATAATGACAAGATAAGAACCATGTTCAGGGGATTATTTCATCGTCCCTTGTAGGCTGCAATACCCAATCAATAACAGCCAGCTCTAATAAGACCCTCAAGCTCTGGAGTATTTTGTGCACACTTTACAATACAGAGTTTTTATTTGAGAACATCATAGAAGTCTGTGATATCATATTTACAGAGAAGTGATATTGCTGTATTAAATATATGGTCAAAAAACGTGTGTTTGTTTTGTCTCGACGAATGACAATTTTACATAGCTCGTTTTGTTCTATTACGTAAATCATATCGATTGTTGAATGTAACTATTGATATGATTTAAATACTATAAATATAATTTTAGTATTATAGATCTGTTAATCTGCACTAAAACCTTATCCACGTAATAATATTATTTATGTACAGCGATCAATCGGATTTAAGGGACTAAACATATATAGATCTTAGTACCTTACCATTAAAAGGTGAGCTGATTCGGGTCAGATATCGACAATACAGTACATTTTGTACTCTAGTTTTTGCAATATTCCATAACTCAAATAAGCATTAAAACTTAATATTAAAGGCATTGTGACAGACTTTTCACATTGTTATAAACGTTTGACCCTTTTAACTCTGACATAACAGATATTTGCTTTAACTACACAGTTTCAGATTTTTAATTATCATAATTTAAATATTAAACCAGGTTTTATCCACCACTGATTATCTACAGAAGGAAATATTAATAAAAGTCGGGAATAAGACAGAACTTTGCGTTCCCTTCATTTGATGTGTTTGGTCTTTTGATTTTGCCTTTTTGATATTCCCTATTGAGTTTTCCTAGAATTTTGTTTGGTACTTCACTTTTTAAAAATTTAAGGTGGTACCCAACACCTTCACTAAAATTAATTTGGCTCGTTTAATTTTCATAAAATTTTGACAAAGTATTTACTTTGGCCCTTTGACAAAAATTTCAAAATTTCCAAAAAATTGAACCAACCGTTTTATCAGAAAAATTACACTGGTTATATAGCAGTTTGACAAACACTAATTTTGATCATTGAGAAGCTTAATATTCCCATAACAACACAACGTAATTAAAACGTTAAGCTGATTTTACAGAGTTATCTCCCTGTAGTGTTAGGTACCACCTTAAATGAGAAAAGATAGTTTGATTTATTTATCTATCAGTTTTGTTGTTCGTAAGAAAGTGTCTGTCTCATATTACTAATACTATAAAAATAAATCATTTAAAATTCAATTTTTACTTTTCCTAATTTATATTATTATTAACCCATTTTATCTACAACTATGGACAAAAGAATGTATATAGAACTTTTGAAAATTTTGATTAATAACTTAAATATAAATTGGATAGTTGAATTTCATAAATCAAAGGTAACATCGATAAAACGTTTGTGCTAGTGTTACATTATATACGATGTTCACATCGATACTACGTATGTGTTAGTGCGATAATAATTATCGATACTACGTCTGTGTAAATGTACATAATGCTGTTATGCTATGGTAAATAGCGATAATACGACTGTTTAAGTGTTATGCGATTGTTAACATCGATACTACGTCTGTGTCAGTGTTATGCTGTGATGAACGATACAACGTCCTTGTTAGTTTTATGCGAGGGTAAACATCGCCAAATACGGCTGTGTTCTACGATGATAAAAGATACTTCTTAGGTGGAAGTGTAATGCAATGTAAATATCCAAAGCATACTTCAGCAAGAGTATTCTATAAAAGCCTATTTAGAAGTACAATGGCATATATTCGTAAGATAATAAAAATGGTATGTTTCTTTTAAATGTTGCAAGTAATTTTAGATGTCATTCTATGCACTTATTAGTACTTTGAAACTGTCTCATTTTTTTACAAAACAAGTAAACATAGCCTCATTTTGATTTTGGATCAATAAATAAGTTAACTTTAATTATTGTTATTTTGTTTATTTCAAAATGCCGTCTCTTTGAAGTTTTTGATATAAGAACAGTTTACCGATTTGAGACGAACAGATCTAATCTTGTCTGGTGTATTTGTTAAAATTTTCTGTAGTCATCAAATTAAATGTGATTATTCTTCAAGGAACATGCATAGGGAAATATGTGCAATATAATCATATCAAAATTGAATAATAAAGACGAGAGTCTACTTAAAAGTACAATGAAATAAAGCGATTCTTTTACATTGTACTACTTTAATCTGAACAGATAACAAGTATTAACAATTCTGCAAACATTACCATCAATTTTTCATAAACCACACTGAAGAGCTACCTTAAATAGATTTGACTACACCGTTTATTACCCTTTATCCATTTAAATTCGTTCATTTAAATCTGAAAGTGAACATTTAAATACAATTAGAATGTCTCAACACAGACAAAAGATGTTACATTGTTTTTAATATGTAGTGTTTCATTCGAAATATATTAAAGCCCTTCAAGTTAACATATTGTTAACCTAGGATACTTGCTGATGTATTGAACTTGCATTGACACGGTTCTATTTCAAATATTAATGAATACATTTGTATATAGTGAAATATCAACAAATGAATGCATTATATTAAATCACATGTATATAAATAATTAGACTTTCATAGTCTCGATTTATATTCAACATTCAATTTATTTTGAATATTATATTGTATACTATGCAAACCACTGGTTTGAAATTATCCGATTGAACAATTCCTGAATGCAAGGCACCGATAAATTATAAGAACGGCTCAACATCGATATTACGTCTGTGTTAGTGTTAATAATTAATGGTTGCATTCAATATCATAGCTGCTACATAGATCTACACATAAGGGCGACGTAGATTTGTGACTACTGAACGTGTAGACAGTTTAGCTGCTAAATAGGTCTAGATAACAGCTAGGCAAGCTTAGTAGCTGCTACGATATTGAACGTAAACATGGTAAATATCGATTATGCGTCTGTGTAAAGTGTTATGCGATGGCAAACATCGATAATACATCCGTGTTAGTTGTTATGCGTTAATAAACCAAACTACGTTTGTGTAAGTGTTATGCGATGATTAAAAATGCCACTACTTCGATGTTAGTGTTATACGATGGTAAATATCCCATGCATACTTCAGCAGGAGGTTTCTATAAAAGTTTATATGGAAGTACAATGATAAAATTATATAATCACAAGATAACAACAATATATGGCATGGTATTGGTTGCAAAAATTCGATATTTTTCATTTAAATGATATTTTACTTTTTAATGTTGCAAGAAATTGTAGGCTCCCAATCTATTTACTTCTTAGTCGTCTTTTCATTGTAGAAGTCATTTGTACTTGTAATTTTTCAGACATGAATTACAAAACTAGTGAGCATCTGATTTTGATTTTGGAATAATTAAAAAAAAAAATTTATTGATATTTTGTTTGTTTCAAAATGCTGTTTGTAGTTTTTGGTTAACCGAGATTAAACGAACAGATTGTTTAGTGTAAATTTTTTCTGTAGTCATCTAATTAAATGTGAGTATTCTTCTAGGAACGTGTACATGAAGAAAAAATGCAATATAATCACTTACAATTATTGAAATTGAATGAAGACGAGAGTCTACTCAAACGTACAATAAAATAAAAGGATCCTGTTACTTGGTACTGATTCAATCTGAACAGATAACAAGTATTAACAATTCTGTAAAACATTACCATTAACTTTTCATAAACCACACTGAAGAGCTACCTTAAATAGATTTGACTACACCGTTTATCACCCTTTATCCATTTAAATTCGTCCATTTAAATCTGAAAGTGAACATTTAAATACAATTAGAATGTCTCAACACAGACAAAAGGTTTAAAATTGTTTTTAATATATATTGTTGCATTCGAAATATTATAAAGCACTTCAAGTTATCATATTCTTAGGGTAGTATAATTTCTGATGTGTTGAACTTGCATTGACACGGTTCTATTTCAAATATTAATAAATACATTTGTATATAGTGGAATGTCAACAAATGAATGCATTATATAAAAATGTATATAACTAAGTTAACTTTCATAGTCTCGAATTATATCCAACATACAATTGATTTTGAGTATAATAAATACTATGCAAACCACTGGTTTTGAAAATAACAGATTGAAAAGTTCCTGAATTGTCCTGGTAAAAACGAAAGATTTTTGTTTGTTTGTTTTATAGTTCATTTTGTTTTTATGTGTTTATTTGCGATTGCAGTGAAGGTTTTCATACGTCCGTTACATATGAACTAACTTGTCTTCAATACATTGTGCAAGAGATCTCAAACTTTCCTCAAGAGATATTGATTTGCGATATGCGCATCTGTTGCAGTCAAAAATAGAACGTTAATGTTATGAAAAGTACTTATGATAACATTGTTTCTTTCAATATCAGTTAGAACCTGTGAGAAATCCCGGGTTGAACTAAACCTTCAATGAAATACTTATATTTTTTTAAATGTAGTACCAAAATATATATTTATCTTAAATTAAGAACTTAGTAGCATTTTAAGCCGTTAAAACACGAATATTGTTAAATACCAAATAACAAAAAATATTTTTTTAATCCATATTAACCTTATACAGGAATGCCATGATAGAATTAAACTGAATTGTGCACTTCGGAGCGGTTTAAACCAATACACGTATTAAAAGGATCAGACGCATACTAAATTATAAAAAAGAGTGAAACTACAGCAAAGGGGCGTCGAAACAGTGTTAGTCAACAAAACACAGACAACTACGTAGGCATAAGAACATACATAGAGTGAATTTTTTAGATTATTGTTTGAATTAAAGGTTGCCGTGAGATCATGAATTAAGAGAAACTCTTTAAAGGAAGAATTCGAGTTTAATGCTCGTTTAATGAACACCTATATTATAAAATCAAGTAATTATTTTGGTTTTGGTTAGTTTCCCAGTATTTTATATTCCTCATATTTAAGTTATTAGTTTTTCATTGCCGCAGTGTTCTTGTAGATTAGTGTTATTCAAAGGAAAATATTTCATTGGATGTGTTTTATTTTTCCACTGGTCGAAAGTATATTAAAATGAGCATTTGCCAATTTGCAAAGGAGTAGGTTCAGTAAGACCTCTTTTTGGCCCCAAAATATAACAGTTTTAGAAAATTGTGAAAATGTAATCTTTAAGCTATGTTTTGGAAAGTAAAATGCTTCTGCTACATAAATTGAGCTGTTTTTGACAATAAAATGCACAAATCGCGTACTAGCATCATGAAGTCATGCTAAATTACTGAAATCTTCAAAATTTAAGCATTTTGGTTAATTTTTAGACAGTTTCCGTCTAAAATGAAAGTGGCCGCATTCGTGTTCATTCATAATATTGAAATGTAAGTTGTATTTGATGATAATACAAAACATACATAAAGGTTGAGGATGAACACGGATGCGGCCACTTTCATTTTTGACAAAAACCATCTGAAAAGTGACGATTTTTGGCATATTTGATAAATTTATCATATTTAAGCTTAAATCAGAGCGTTTTTAATGATTAAATCAGTTAAAATCTTTTACATAAACGAATCGAATCAATTGAATAAGACACTTAAGTGTTTAAGAAGTGTCCAAAAACTTTCGTTAGATGAACCTGAAATTTGAGGCCAAAATCGGCCCTTACCGGACCTACTCCTTTATATAGGAATCATCAACTGCTTCACCGTCCCTTTGTATGGTTTTTATCGGTTTACGACACCTGTTCATAATATGTATGTTTTGTCATTGTATCTTACAAAGTATGTATCTCCATTACTTTCCTATTCTCGGTTTGATGACGAGCATGCATGGTTTTGAATATACGTACATCGATTTAGTCTTATTCATGTTCTTTAATTAAGTGTTTTAGTGTCTTGTTATGTCTCGTTAGCGCTGATCTACATATTTCACACGTTGGGTCGATGCCACTGCTGGTGGACGTTTCCTCCCTAGGGGTACCACCAGCCAGGTACAATGTAGTCCGCACTTCGGTGTTGACATGAATATCAAATATATGTTTATTTTTATGGATTTGCTGTTTGCAAAAGTATTCATTATTTGAATTACAAATAATTTTCTTATTCTAGGCATATATTACCTTAGCCGTATTAGGCACAACTTTTTGGAATTTTGGGTTCTCAATGCACTTCAACTTTGTTCTGGTTTGGCTAACTTTTTTTTTATCTGAGTGTCAATGATCAGTCTTATGTATACGACACCCGCGTCTGGTGTATTAAATTATGAGCCTGGTACCTTTGATAAATACTTTCATTACTCCTTTTTTCGTCAATTTTTCAGATGCAAGTTGTTCATTTCCTAGTGAGATATCAGGCGTATGGCACAGCGCCCACAAAGGGGCATTAACATTCAACGACACCCATCTAAATGGGTATCCTATATATATGTCTGTTGCAGTGCAGTCATTAAACTTTTCATGCGAAGAGAGTAGCGGTGATTATTATATGCTCAAGTATGTATAAAACACATGTATTAAAAAAAAATACCGTAATTCAAGGTTAATTCAAACAATGGAAGTTCATAAAACATAACAAATTCAAACGCTCGACTACGTGTAAGTCAAACAACGGAATGAATATAAGAAAACCAAAAGTCATATTCATGACTTGGTAGGTACAGGCACTTTCCGAAGAAAATGATGGATTAAACTGAGTTTTATAACCAGATAAAAAAATTTCCGTTGATATTACTGTTCCGTTATTCAAATTATCCGGCAACACTGAAATTTTGTACTTACTGTCAACATAAGGTAAACATTATACTATCGAAATTATAATTATGTTCTAGAATCAGTCAATAAGCCAGTAACCCAACAACACAAAAGCAAAAAACAGCATAATAATGAACGAAATAAAATATTCAACTTCCTACAATAAAACATGCATACGTATTTACAAAATAATAAGCCTAAAACAACCCTGATGCTTTAATTACGAAAGAGGTATGATATATCAAAATCGTAGTATGTTGAGGAGAAACCAACACCAACATCACGAGGAACCACAAGACCATGAAGACGAAAAGACAAACATCAGGCTACAAAACACCACATAAAACTAAAGACTGAGTCGAAGGAACACAACCCAAAACAGGAGGTTATCTTATGTGCTTTCGAGGAATAGGCATAACCCGCTTCTGATGTCGTAACGACCGAGTTGCAACGTCACATTTGTTGATGTCAATATAAGGCCAAAAGAACGGGATTGTAAGAGGTCTAGCTACATGTACCTATAAAATCAGATCAAATCCACAATTTTCTACCTAAGAAAATGCCTTTACCAAGTCTGGAATATGAAAGTTGTCAATTCGTTTGATGTGTTTGAGCTTTTGATTTTGCCATTTGATTGGGGACTTTTCATTTTGAATTTTCATCGGAGTCCGATATTTTTGTGAACTTACCTTTCGTGCGTACAACAATCAGAAAATATCCTCGGTCGTCTGTTGCACAGATATTACTGAACTGTCTATCATAATGGCGTCTATAAATGTTTGACGGCATGACGACAACTTAACCATTGCTTCACCATAGCAACAACCTTTCGTCAAAAGTTAGGCATACATCAAATATTTATTATCATTGATCTGCCATCAGCCAAAAACGACTGAAGGCAAAGAAATGCATACAATTCATAAAATGTAGATGTGACAAACAACCAGCCAGACTTCTAATTGTAGCGGGCTAGCTATAGAACAGTTCTTTTTGTCTTTTAAAGAACCTATTTTGTACTATAATTGAAAACAAACGGAATGTAAATTTATTTGATCTAACAAAATAAACATTTCATTGATTATTAGCAAAACTAAATCGTGATTATTTGCAGAAGGTATTCTGGTTTCGTTCTGTAAAACATTTTTGTATATACAAATATACAACATATATAACATATTACATGTTTAGTACAGTATTAATAATCTCAATGTCCATTTGTTTTATTTTATTCATAGCTTACTTCAGCAAAGTAAGGCTTTCCTCTTTTTTTCGGGTCATGCGAATAAAAGCGCTCCACAAAATTTCATATAACTTTTGTTTTTTGTTTAATTTGAAATTTAAAGAACAAACATGGTATATTAAAATTAAAAAATAAACACACAACAAAATAAACTAGTTACATTTTCAATAATATAATACTTATTTAGTTATGAAATTTTTTGTTGTTGTTTATCATCAGTTTCAATTGTAGTTTAAAAGTCACCATTTTTTTTTATTATTATGAATAATTCTGTTTTTTCTTCTGTCCACAGAGCAACAGAAACAGCTTTTATATTCAACAATGATATAAGAGCATACTTGTGCTTGTATTTGAAAAGAATATCTGAATATAAATATTATTACCAGTTGGGTACAAGTAAGTAACATTATATTCTACGAAACTTCACAAGAAAGATTGAAAACTATAAGAAAACAAGTACTCAGACACCTACTAATTCAGAGAAAAAATAAGAACATAAAGAAAAAAAGAAAATGATATTGGTATAATAATGATAAAAATACTTTATTCCAAAGGCAAGTACAGCTTATAGAATATATATAATACAATACAAATTAATTATACATGCACTATATCACATAATACGAGAAATCCTCTCAGAAAAAAATCAACAGTACAAAAAAGTCATGCATCATTTCAAACAACAAAATAACAACAGCAAAGTTTGCGCTGAATGACACAAAAGGAAAATCAATTGAAAAACAAATTTGACTATTGTAGAAAAACGGACATACAATAACTAAGTTTTTATATTTTGATTGAAAAGTATTGGAAATGAATCAAATTCATGTATAAATCTAATTGTGAGGCTGAAATATTCTTGTCGTCACTCTATATATTTCCCATCTCCTCTTCACATTTAAATAATCTAAAGTGGAGTACGTAGTACATGTGAGATACACACTAGCACATTGAACAAGTGGTGAGATTAACAAAATTAAAAACAAAAATGATTATGCAATTATTAAAGATCATGTATTTATCTAGGAATTGGTCATACTAATATAATTATAATTATAATACAATTATATACCTAACTCCATTTGCAGCTGTGGACCTTACAAACAATGATCATATCAAAGGTACCTTAGAGGGTTCAACTGTAGTAATGTCTGATGTCTGTAATAGGGCAACACCTTATGAAGACAGTACTTATATAGTACTAGTTAAAGATGGTAGGTCACATTCAAATCATAAAATTTAACCTTATAAAGATATCAAAAAGGATTGATCAGATGATGCAGCTTAAATGTAATTGTTCATATTACAGATGTTATATACAGGCTTAACTCCGCCTACTTAATATATTGTTTGCCGATATCAATTCTAAATACATTGCTTGACAAAACTTTAAAACAAACAAAGCAAAACAGCAAACCGAACCTTTAATAAGGTTAACCGTTATGGAATAAACCGTTTTACAATGATATCGGATATGTTCCTTACGTCGTAACTACAATCCCCTTCTCTTTCATGAATATGACCTACCGAATTAGACTATTTACCGGATTTGTAATCACATAAGCAACACGACGGGTGCCACATGTGGAGCAGGATCTGCTTACCCTTCCGGAGCACCTGAGATCACCTCTATTTTTTGTTGGGGTTCGTGTTGTTTATTCTTTAGTTTTCTATATTGTGTCGTGTGTACTATTGTTTTTCTGTTTGTCTTTTTCATTTTTAGCCATGGCGTTGTCAGTTTGTTTTAGATTTATGAGTTTGACTGTCCCTCTGACATCTTTCGTCCCCCTTTTTTTAACTAGCTAGCTTTAGGCTAACAACTGTAAATGTAAGAGGGATGTTCGATCTTCTGTTAAAAAAGACAAGCATTTAAAAAATAAAAAGACTGTTGGTAAAATTTGAATCGATAGTATATACATACCAGAACTTAAAAAAACAAAATAAGAAGAAAGGCTAGTGTCATTGTTTGTGAGATATTATCACTTGAAAATTTGGTTGGGAAAGATTCTCTCTAAACTATATATAATAAAATTATGAAAATGAAAGTAGGTGTTAGGATAAAAGAAATATATAACTGCACTAAATGGATAAAACTAGAGGATTCCGAAATATCTGTCAAAAAGTCAAATTAAGAGTAGCTTACATTAAATAGATCAGTGGTTTAAACACGAAGTATAAAAACACACCGAAACAAATTAAACTCGTAGTAGTTTATCGATATTCAAAGTCGTGAATTGCGTAGGAATTGACAAATACAAGTGGCAAACAAAAACTGATAGAATTACATGAACTCCAAAAGGAACAAGAACGAGTGCGTCAACTGAATATTTGTCTCCTGATTTGCACGATCCACTAACCCTGTGAATACACACACATTGTTAAAGTGTCAAGACGACTTCTTTTAGTATCTAAGCAAGCATCAACAACAGCGACTACGTGTCGCTAGTGAGTTGAAACACCGAAATGTCGTATCAGTCAAACGATTCGTGATGGTGACCATAAAACGTATGAAGTAACGATTTCAAAGATTTTTTTTCAATAAATTGTATTATTATTTCATATGTATTTTTGTTTTTACAATTTTAGGTGCCCCTGCTTCAGGAATGGGTGAAGCCACATGTTCGAACGCACTATTGGCTAATTACGGTTCTGTATCAATAACTGCTGCTTCCGGAGCTTCTTGTACCAGCACAACGTTCGATGGCTGTACTGTCAAAACTGGACAGACTTATACCTACGACGGAGGATGCTCTACAATCCCATTTTCAAGTGAGTCGGATAATTTCTAAATGGAATTTTACCTTATTGAAGACTTCGCATCAAAGACCAAATATAGCAGTTAAAGATATTAAATCAATATCTTAAGTAATAAAAATTATTTATTGCTGGCCATTATCGTCATAATTGTGATTCTCTTTGATGTTATCATCCTTTTAACAAAGAGCAGCAATGAATTAATCATTTGATTTGCCTTTGCCATGTGATTAGGGACTTTCCGATTTGATTTTCCTGTAAGTGCAGTATTTTTGTGATTTTACTTTTTAATCAGATTAAAGTACATGTTCTTCATATTTCTACATTTTGATTTTTTGAAAAAGAAGAAAGGATAGAAGATTGTCATACACGTAAGAGGTTTTGTTAGCTATAAAACCGGGTTTAATCAACCATTTTCTACATTAGGAAATGTCTGTCAGAAATATTATAGTTGTTTTCCATTCGTCTGATGTATATGAGCTTTTTATTTTGATTTTTAAAAGAGACTTTTGTCCTTGAATTGTCCTTCGAGTTAGGTATTATTTTTACCTTTTTCAACAATTAAAATCATATCAAATATATTACAAAGATTTTAATTTATAAAGGTGTTTTGAAATTTTGAATAATACACGTATTGGCAATATGTTATGGCTTTACTATCAACGTTGTTAATGGTAACATTCTTAGTTTTCCGTTGTCAAGACAAATACTCAATGCATTTAGGCTTTGATGGTGTAACTTTAATGTCAAAATACATTTATTTTATATCCTAGGTAGTGGGAACTTTGTATGCATGAAATCTGTTACAAGTAATGGGTATGCATATTTATCTGTATGGAACAACGACACCAGCGTCGCAAATGGAGACCATCAGTTTTCCTGTCTAGTAAGTTCTTTTTTTTCTTTTTTTTAAATACATTTATTGAAAATCACCTGAATATAATTTACATTTTATAACCAAGGAAAGTATACACAAGGGGCCCTGTGTTTACAATGAACCATCGTCCAGGGATAAACGGTGGACTCTAATATAAAACATTTTTTTTTTATATTTTTTGCATACATAGGTTATACATGCATATCAATTCCACAGACAGAGTTTGCGTATAAAAGATTTATAACATTCTACAGTAAATAAAATACATCAAAAGTCCTAAAAAGACACATTAGTACAATCTACACAATAATTTACCTTAACTTATAATTGACATTTAATTTTTTGTACTTTTAACACCTGGATTACCTTGTTATGTGTCTATTTAGTTCGTATTATATAAAATGTACAATTTATTTTAGAGAGAATAATCTGGTTTTTTTAAGAGATTAACTTATTTGCATCGAACGTCTTTTTTTCCCTTGTAGGTAATAAGTCAATCATCATCAGGAACAACTACGTACGCTACAGAAGTACCCAATTATTGTTCCGATACAACACAAACTTCAACGGCTCTTCCTTCAGGTGCAACAGAAGGGAATATATATGTGTTTTCAAGTCAAACGGGTATGTTTTCCCACAATAAAAAACCAAGATATTCACGCTATCCTATGAATCTTTTAAAGTTATCAAAAATGCAAGGTAGATAAACTCATTATAGATACCAGGACTAAAATTTTACACTTCGCCATACGCGCGTTTTGTCTACAAAAGACGAATCAGTGACGCTCGAATAAAAAAATGCTTTTAAAAAGGTCAAATTAATCACGGGATTGAAGAGCATTGAGGACGAGAATAGCCGCTTGTCGGAAACAGTGAATAAACTATATTTTAAATGAAACTCAAATCTCCCATATTCTTACCATCCCTTCGCCAACTATTTGACATGCATATATCTTAAACATCTATGGTGTGCAAGGGTAAATTTACTAACAAATATAAAACATATGAGACCTATGCCAGGTGGTTAAGTCATTCAGCAGCCGGTACATTTTCAGAAATTTTTCAGCTGTTGTCTGCTCATTGGTCGGTTGTTGTCGCTTCGACACCTTTCCCATTTCCTTTCTCAATTTTATTATAATTTATGTAAAAAAGTATTTAAGATGGTTTAGTCTCGAGCCAAAATGCACACATATTTGTCTCACGTTTACACTTAGGTATAAATAAGTTACTGTTAAACATACATGTGTTTTCAAGTCAAACGTGCATGTCCGTAGTCAGTGAAAACACAATACAAAAATAATAAAAACGTAAATATATCAAATTCTAAATTCATAAAAAAACATTTGGTTCAACATGTTTAAAAAGGGTATTTAGTCTCAAATATAATTTTGATTGTCTTGTACAGTAGACCTCTATTACGAAACAAGTATAGCTCTTCAATGACATTTATTCTCTACTACATGTATTTTATAATTTTCAATAGAACTTGAAATATATTGAACTTTTATAAACTCATTATGTTTATCATTTCAGAAACCTGTGGTAAGTGTAACTATATAGCTACATTGATGAGTTCTCATACATAATTTCATTTTTTGAATTATTCAGATACTGAATAAAGGACTTCATACGGATATCATTTTACTATGTCGACTTTAAATATGCATTTTTGTCAAAGTTTTGAATCTGATAATGATATAATGGAAATATTCTTAGAATATCCTTGATCACTCAAGTCTGAAAACCAGAATGTATTTCATATTTTTGTGATGATGTATGTTCACAAAAACAAATTGTCTTGTCTTTCAAAGATAATTTTATTTTTCTGTAATGTAAGTGCTATTTAACTGTTAAATAATACCTCCTCATTCATGTGTGCACGTGTCAGGTTAAAAATGATGTATATGCTGCGTCCAGAAATAACTAGACTCGATAGTTATTATTATGAAACTTTTTAAAAATATTTGATCGTACCCGATCTCACAAAGTCTATCTTAATCTTAGTAAGAACAATTCTTCTCAAACCGATGCACGGAACCGTTTTAAAATTAAGTTGAGGTGATAATGTTTTTTTTGTTCCATGATGACGGCCTCAGTAGCATCCATAGATATAGAACATTAGTTAAGGCGCTGTTCCTTACTACTTTTGTAGTCTTTTTTTACTGTGCATGTACTGATATTTTATTATCAATTGATACCTGCTACTCTTTGATTGTAGATTTTTAAAAATAAATACAATACTAGTAATCTACATATTATATAATAATCTCATTTCAGCTACGATTGTTGAAGGGCAGTCAAATGCAGTGTTTTATGCTACCATATTTTTTGGAGCTTTGACATTGATTGCCGTCACGGTGTTGATAGTTGTTCTCTTGAAAACAAAAGGGTGTCCGAAATGTTGTTGTCCACCATGTTCTTGTTGTCGCCCTTGTCCGTCATGTCCGTCATGTTCCTGTTTCCGATGTAAATCTTGTAAAAGAAACAAAGTTGGAGATAGTGGTGAGCACGATCCGGAATCTGGCGAATACACACAAGATGACGGTAGACCAGATGACGTGGCAAATACAATATTTAGATTGCCACCATTTGATGCTTTTAAACCGAAAAGACCCATTCCCATTGGTCCAGTTGTGGAGGCAAGTATTATGCCGTTGCCTAAGGTTGAGCCATTGTATGCTAGATATACAGACAATAGAATAAAACGAACTGCTTCAATGAGGTCCATTGGAAGTATTTTTAGTTTTAAAATGAAGTTTTGATACAAGAAATCATATTTGGTGCGCTTCAAGTACCCAGTTTTATTTGCATTTTGTATTCTGTGATAAAATATATTGCTGTACTCTCAACTTAAGCCTTACTGTATATTAAGTATGTTATACGACAATGGCATTTGTTTACTGTGTGTAAAGATGCTTGCTCATCATTCTATGCATTTACCAGGTGACTCATTAATGTGCAACCATATATTGCATAGTAGAGCTTTCTTACAAATTGACGAAAGGTACGTATGCTTGACGAATCATACGTAAGACTCGTTTAAGGGATCCTTTATTTTGACATATTTAAATAATAGTCGTGGAACTTCGGACAATTATCTTACATGCAACGACAGTTATTAAATTGGACTTTTCCGATATATTTATAGGATGTCGGGACGTACGATATGTTAAAATATGATACCACCAGGTCGGATGAGATAACACTACAAAATATCCTAAATATATCTAATAGTCAGACAAAAAAAATGCCCCTAAAAAACTAAAAACCGACCCCTCCCCTACGTATACTCTTCAATATTACAATGTTTTGAATCATCGCCCCCCCCCCCCCCCCCCTTAATGTGTATATATGATATATCGGGGCAATGTAACGAATATTTTAGCGTATAATTGCGTTTTGCCTATAGTCCTCAACATTCATCAAATATTAGCCACTGGACGATAAGTGATAACTTCGCGTCTATCTTCCAAACATGTGTATTATTAAATCGTCATTATAAAATCCACAATGTATATGGTGTAAAATCGTAGACTTATTTTCTTGATATACAAAATCTGTTTTTCTAGATTTATTCAACATTACTTTTTAAAAACATGTATCATCATTTTTGTTTAGCAAATCTCGATATTCCACTTTGACATTTTGCTGAAAGTGTACTATAAAAAATAAAATAAATGTGAATCTTTAAATTTACACTAACGTACTTCAATAATGCCATTGAAAAGTTAATCGTGAAACTCGTGCTTAAAAATTTCCCGCGGAAATGTGTGTTCTCGTGGTTTACGTAAGTAACGTATCGGACGTAAGTGTATTTGACACTATTTTTCTCTGTTTGATTATATTAAAATCGTGTATTATTTGCGATATTATTCTTTTTTGAAAAATAAACTTGATTTAGAAAAGAATGCTGTTTTACTGGATAAAACACAGACTCTTTTAACAGTTATTGTGGAAATGAAATACGTGCTCCCTTTACGTTCGTTCGTACCTTTCGTCAATTTGTAAGAAAGCTCTAGTATGAGTTTTAAATAGAGCCAATCATTTTGTTGAGAGACGTAGTTAAAAAAAGTGATAATTTCTGAAAGGATATAGAACAGCGTTACTTTCGAATTAATTGAACGGAACTCACCTTGCAAAATATTCTTTTATCGTTGAATGTATATTCATATGTTCTTTCTTTGAACTTTGAACTTTGAAATAGTAAAAGGAATATATTAGAAAAATGAATGGTTTCAGATTGTAATGGTTTATTATTTTTAATTGATTGTTATTTGTTATACATTTGAGTTGAACATTGTTGTATTATTATTTTGATAATAAAATATTAATTCAGATTTGTTGTTCTAATATTAAAATTGTTTAGTACATTGCAATACAAACTACAAGTTTAATGTAAAGTGATATTATCAACGATATATCTAAAAGAGGGACGAAAGATACCAAAGGAACAGTCAAACTCATAAATCTAAAACAAACTGACAACGCCATGGCTAAAAATGAAAAAGACAAACAGAAAAACAATAGTAAACATGACACAACATAGAAAACTAAAGAATAAACAACACGAACCCCACCAAAAACTAGGGTGATCTCAGGTGCTCCGGAAGGGTAAGCAGATCCTGCTCCACATGTGGCACCGGACGAGTTGCTTATGTGATTACAAAATTTTAATCCGGTAAATAGTCTAATTCGGTAGGTCACATTCATGAATTAGTACTAGATGATGTAGATGTGAGTTATAGATGCACTATCCAGGTCATAATGAATAGTTGATCGTATAGGGTTCTGGATAGTTTTATTAATGACCTATCAACCGTAACTATGCACTATAATGATGTAATTATCACATGGAATACTGATATACAAATTTTACAAGCAAATTATTTCAAAACATATACAAAAATTTATACTATCGATCCGATAATTACAATTACATTGTAAAAGAGCTAGGGACGAAAGATACCAAAGGGACAGTCAAACTCATAAATCTAAAACAAACTGACAACGCCCCGGCTAAAAATGAAAAGGACAAACAGAAAAACAATAGTACACATGACACAACATAGAAAACTAAAGAATAAACAACACGAACCCCACCAAAAACTAGGGGTGATCTCAGGTGTAATGTGTGCACTTATAAAACATGCAAAAGGTAACCAATATACTGAAAAAAAGTTTCACCGTAAAACAACAGGAATAACATACAGTTAAAGTTGATCTTAGGAAAATATTTTCTTTCTGTAAACTTTGAAATAGTAATGAACATAGTTAATATTCGTATAAACATTTAAAAAAAACTCCTGACAATAATAATTCGGGCCATATCTTTCGTATCAAATAGAAGCTTAAAAAAATCGCCAAGGAATTTGTTTTTGTCCCGTATGAAAAAACTGCGAATAACATCGTAATTGTAAGACATAACATTTACATTGAGGTTCTGCAAAAGGAAATCACGAATTCACCAAATACAATGAGATTTTTAACTATTTACTGTGTTCCGAAACTGCAACAAAACAACTTCCAAATACAGATTTGTTTCGTCTTTCATTCATTATTCCACTTCTAAACTGCCTATTATACTTAAAAGTATACTTTGTACAATCAAAATCCTTTTAAAAAATAGTTCAAATAAAGCCTTTGAAATAGTGGAATCAATCACTTTTGGAGTGTGAAATATCGTTGGAAGTACTTGATAAATCGCATGCTTATTTTCAAATCTGTTCGATGTTTTCATTTTTCTACCCTTTATATACCTCTTTGCCTCATAATTTTATTGAGAAAAAAATCACACATCTAATTAAATGGGAATTTAAAAAGTAAAATCATAGTCGTGCCATCAATTTGTATCTGGTAAAGCAGCTGTATGTTTTAAAATATCAACGTCTTGCTAGATCTCTAGCTCATTTGAACACAAACAAGTTTTTTAAATAAGATTTTCATATATTTGTTTGGCAACCATAGGTCATGTTACTAAGTAGCAAAAAAAAAAACAAGCAAAATGACGTTGTTTCAATTTGTATTTAAAAGTCGGAACGCGAATATGTTGTTATTTTAGTAGACAACAAACAAAAGACTATGCAATTGGACTGGCTTAATACGTTAACTGTCCTTGAGTTGTACTAAATACCATTTTTGTTTGCTTTGGACAATTCCTTATATCGCAAGTTATCGGAATTCCAATGGGGACTAACTGTGCACAACGTATAACAGTCCTGTTTCTGTATTGTTAAAGTTATGACGTAAATCAGCAAAGAACCATCAAAACAACATCTGATACAAAAATTTAATAACACGTTTGAATGTTAGTGTTTGGGGTGGTATATTGGCTGTACAATATTGACAACTTCAGTATGTACACCAAAGAGATTTATCCTACTAAACTGACTCTAAATAATGCTTATACTAAAAACGAAAACTGCCCTTTCTTTGATCTTATTATCTATATATTTAAATGGAAGCTTTTAAATATCAAAATGTATGATACAAAGATGATTTTTCAGTTCCTATTGTTTATTATCTATTTTGAAATGGTGACGTTTCCTTGTCTTCATCTGATCAACAATTATATATCTCATCTTGTTGGATTCGCTTGTGTTTGTAGCAACTTAATTGATTTTAACGAAAGAATATGTCTATTACTGAAAAATTATAACACCAGGGATTTCAATATCACAAATAGTCAAACCATTTACTAAATTTTATTATCGGAACAAGGAATTTAATTCGTAAATATAAATCATCATGTACGTTCATGCATTTTACATCCAACCATTTTATGGTAATGTTATATTCTATATAAAATAAAAAACGTCGGCACTCACCTCAAAAGCTTACCAAACCTTTAAACAGACTTATTCGGAAGGGATAAAGTTACGATACAGTATATTTGGTATTTATATTGATTCACTCACAGGGTCCTTTGCTTCGGAAATAAACAAATTTATTATAAAACCAGTTTGTTGGCATGATAAGGGTCATGTTCTTTTATTTATTTTATGATTGTATGATACTTAACCCCTAACGGGAGGGATTGTGCTTGATTTTCATTTGAAAAGACATACTTTTTCAATCAGATTAATAGAGGTCTGGAGCTGCATGTCAATAACTACTATTAATCCTTGGTTAATTTATGTAATATTTTTATTTTGATTAGTTTCTTTTGCTACTTTTACTGACATTGGACTCGGACTTCTTTTAAACTGAGTTTTGTTGTGCGTATTGATGTGTGTTTGTTTATTTTATAATTGGCTAGACGTCAAAGGGAGGGTTGAGATCTCACACAACATGTTGAACCCCGCCGCATTTTTGCCCTTGTCCAAAGTCAGGAGTCTCTGATCTTTGTATGTTTTTTAATTGTAGTTTATTTATATGTGTTGGAGTTTAGTTTGACGTTTATTTTCAATGAACAGTACACTTTTTATTGTTTATGGCCAGCTGAAGCACGTCTCCGGGTGCGGTATTTTTTTGTCTGTTTTCTATTATTTGGTTGAATTGATGTCTTTTTGACATATTCCCATTCCATTCTCTATTTAATTACTCATATTTCCACAAAAACATTTAAAACTAGACATAAATACTATCATAATATTGTTGATTCAAATTAAATTTACTAATAGTGTCATACATTACTTCTTATCATATTCCACTTGAGAGAAGCGAATATACTAGGAATTGATTAATAAGATTCTCTTGAAAGTTTTTCTGTCGAAGTGGTTATTCACTTTAGGAATTCTGGCTTTCTTGTCAATAATAAAACGCTGCGCCTTGAGCGTATGATTCGCCCATCGTTTCCTTTAAGATCGAGTTTTTATAGTAAAAATTAATGTTTAGATTTGATAGAAATACTGTAATTTTTGACGATTTTTTAAAATTAAAGTCCCGTTACTCCGCAATTGTCAAATCAGAAGTTAAAAAAAGTAAACAAAACCAAACAAAAACCTAAAAATTACCTATTTCAATAGATATAGATAAGTCACCACCGATTCATGAAAACTAGAGTTCCCAAAGCGCTTTTAAGCAAGTGTCTGAAAACTGGAACCCCCCGCCAAAAACATTTTTTAATAAATTCCCAATACTCAAAAATGTAGAAATTTAATAAACATTTTGTCAATAATTTTCATCAAAACTTTCTCGTAGATTTGTTGTTAGTGAGATTATGTCAGAAAGAGGAAAAAAATCCAACATGAAAATTGATTGAAGCATTTTTGAGTTATTATCTAACGTGTTGACGATAAAAACGGTATATCCTTATACCTTTGTCGTAGACGGGCATATAATAATTGGCCAACACGATTTTAGGAAAGTGTTTAATATGAACATCAACAAATCAATCCTGAGTCGGTAAAGTTGTACACAGATACATTTTTTTTTGTTTCATTATAAATATATGTGTAAAAGTGCTAAATTTAATTTTATTCACAAAAGGAACTTTCTTGGATGATTAAAGTTGTCTATGTGATGTTTAATTTGTTGGTGATACTGAGTCTTTATTTTTTTATCCTTTCATTTTCCTAATGGTTTGGTACTTTTTAAATATGTAACATGAATGGATACAAACTTGTAATAGTAAACAAATTACCGCTGCTATATACAACGTTTGATTGCTAGGGAGAATTAATACGTTTGAAAAAAAAAACTGCATTACTTTGTAGTATAGTTGATCATTTATAATATATACATTTGTACCTTGCTGTTGAACAGGTGTAAATAAGAAATCTTTATCGTCTTTAGAGGTTTAACCAGCAAATATGCGTGGATCCATTTTTTCGTTAGTATCAATTTTCTTGGATTTGGGATTTTTAATTATTGGGTTTTTGCTCGTCTGCATACAAGGCTATCGAAAATTCCTATTTCGTTAAACATTTAAATTTGTGAATCCTCTGTACCACAAAAAATCAGGAAAATGGTATCCAACGAATAATATGAATCCACTGTGTGGGCTATGAATTTACTTTTTGTCGAAGGATTCTTTTTTTGTGTGTACGTATAATATACGTTTTTTGATTGAGTTAAGTCTGCCAATTGATATTTTATCGTATGTTTTTCTATGTTGTGATGTTATGCTATTGTTTCAGAAAAAGGGAGAAGGTTTGGATCCATTAAAACGTTTAATCCCGCTGCAAATGTTTGCACCTGTCCTGAGTCAGGAATCTGATGTACAGTAGTTGTCGTTTGTTTATGTAATATATACGTGTTTCTCGTTTCTCGTTTTTTTTATATAGATTAGACCGTTGGTTTTCCCGTTTGAATGGTTTTATACTAGTAATTTTGGAGCCCTTTATAGCTTGTTGTTCGGTGTGAGCCAAGGCTCCGTGTTGAAGGCCGTACTTTAACCTATAATGGTTTACTTTTTTAAATTGTTATTTGGATGGAGAGTTGTCTCATTGGCACTCACACCACATCTGCCTTTATCTGTATACATTTATTTTAGCGAATATTAATATCCCAATAAAGGGCCTTTGATTTATACCCCAGTCCCAGTAGACCACGATCGCACCACGTTCACCGCGATCTTAAATAAATTCAAATCGTAGTGAGTGCGCAGTATAATACTGCAGTCCCACTAGGCCACGATCGCACTACGATCTGTGAAAAAAATGCAAATTTTGACGATCGTAGTGCGATCGTGTATATCGCAGTAAGGTCGTATAACGGTCGTGGTGAGGTCTTTAAGATTGTGATGGGCGTGGCCAACTTTGAACATGTTCAAAACAATCGTGGTGCGGTCGTGGTGAAATCAGTTCATCGTAGAAGCGTAGTAATAGCGTAGTAAGGTCGTGCTAAGATCGCCGTACATCGTAGCGACAGCGTAGTGAAAGCGTGATTCAATTCAGAGAGATTGCGCTACCGTCTCACAGCGAGTTACCACGACCTAACTCCGACCAGCACGTTCTCAATGCGACCAAACTACGCTTCCACTACGACTTTATCACGTTTACACCACGATGTTGAAGATCATAGTACGATTCTAGCACGCACATGCCGTCCTAATCACACTCTTCTTACGACCTGACTACGTTCATACTACGATCATTGTGCTCTTTCTCATTGTCACATAAAATGTATAAAAGCTCTTCGTGTTTTGTTTGTCTGTATGTAATCTGGACCTCTTGTCCTTTTTCTCAAATGGCTCAACCATGCTTAAATAAGTCAATTAGTTTTCTTGTTTGAATTGTTTTACATTGTCATTCTAAGGTCTTTTAAGTGTAATACCACCATTGATTTTTACATAACATTTCATTGCATATAAGAAAATAACCATCATTTTCTCCCCTTATTTTATGTGTGTACAAGGTTAAGTCACCATGTAACCTCAAGATTACAAAATATTCGTTAGAAATCCCAAATAAAAAATAATGGTGTTTTGAAATACCCAAGACATATGTTTATGACAAAGAAATGCTTTACTGCAATAAAATGTAAGATTTATTGCCTACAACTGTCAAATTCATGGGAATATTTTTTTAGACCTACTTTCGTATACAACCGGATGTGACGTACCATGATTTGGTGGTATTACACCTTTATAGCTAACTATGCGATATGGGCTTTGTTTATTGTTGACGACCGTACAATGACCTATAGTTGTTAATTTCTGTGTTATTTTGGTCTCTTGTGGAGAGTTTTCTCATTAGCAATCATACCACATTTTCAAAGTTTATATTGACACGTCTGAGTCATCCCTGCTATCTTTCGCTAACAAATCGTCATTTGAGATTGATGGGCCAGCAATAAATACAAAAAAGAAGATGTGGTATGATTGCCAATGAGACAACTATCCACAAAAGACCAAAATGACACAGACATTAACAACTATAGGTCACCGTACGGCCTTCAACAATGAGCAAAGCCCATACCGCATAGTCAGCTATAAAAGGCCCCGATAAGACAATGTAAAACAATTCAAACGAGAAAACATTCTGTGATTCAGGTTGGATTTGTCGGTCCGACATCTCTGCTGGTTCAGGATTCATTACTATCAAACCTCTCTCTGACTCCCTTACCCTTCCAGTACTCCCAAGTGTTTTTGTATATTTTGATTGAATGACATGTTGTTTCCGAAAAATCTAGGTATTAATCAGAAATAAAAAGAATGAAATCGTATTGATATGGAACATGATGTTGACGACATTGGTGTGAGCATAGTAAGATTGCGGAATGAACGTAGTATAATCGTGGAAAGAACTTGACATAATCGCTTCAGTAGAAGCGTGGTAAGATCGTGTTGCAATCGGATAACCCGTGGAATAGTCGTAGTGAAAACGTGATGAGCGTAGAAAGATCTCGATAAACGTAGTGAGGTCGCAGAATACATGGAATAAGCGCAGTGAGAACGTGTTATAATCGTAGCGGGTCGGTGTAGAAGCGTAATGAGGACATAGCAGCATCGTGGAAGCAACGAAAATATATATTTTCATGCCGCTTATACCGCGACCTAACCATTTGTTTTAGATCGTGAAGAGCGTGATGCGGTCGTGGTCTAGTGGGACTGGGGCTTAAGCGGCATGAAAATGAAAATTTTCGTTTCAATCACGTTGCTACTACGTCCTCATTACGCTTGTACAAAGATCCCGCTACGATTATATCACGATCTCATCACGCTTATTCTGCGACCTCACTACAATCACCACGATCTTTCTACGCTC
This sequence comes from Mytilus edulis, assembly GCA_019925275.1. NCBI lineage: Eukaryota > Metazoa > Mollusca > Bivalvia > Mytilida > Mytilidae > Mytilus > Mytilus edulis. The sequence goes on from CM034361.1 coordinate 61,338,341, forward strand.
ATCACGTCCTCACTACGACTATACCACGATTTATCCGACGGTGACACGATCTTACCACGCGACTACGGCGATTATAGCACGCTCTTACCAAGATCATTCTACAATCATACTACGTTCCTACCGCGCTTTTTCTACGCTCCCAGCAATAAAGACAACGTCGTGTACCATATAAAAACTGTATCATTCTTCTACTTCTCATTGAAACGTAGAGTTTCTCGGAAACAACACAGTCATGCAACCAAACACTACATAAGGGTTAGGGTAGATATAGTTATCAAAGGTACCAGGATTATAATTTAGTACGCCCAGACGCGCGTTTCGTCTACATAAGACTCATCAGTGACGCTCATATCAAAATATTTATAAAGCCAAATAGGTTCAAATTTCAAGAGCATTCAGGATCCAAAATTCCAAAATATTGTGCCAAATACGGCTAAGTTAATCTATGCCTGGGATAAGAAAATCCTTGTTTTTCGAAAAATTCAAAGTTTTGTAAACAGGAAATTTATAAAAATAGAGATAGAGGTAGGGGAAGATCTGATAGTAACTAATAATGATCCAGTATATATGTCTGACCGACCATTAATCAAACCTTCATACAACTTATTGCTGGTCCATCAAGCTCAAATGACGATGCGTAAGTGAACGATAGTAGGGTTGATACAGATGTGTCAAGAATAATTGAGCCATTGTGGAAAAAGGACAAGAGGTCCAAATTACATACAGACAAATCAAAACCTCGAGAGCTTTTATGAATTTTATATTACAATGACAATGAGGCATGATGATTGTAGTATGAATGTAGTCGGGTCGTAAGAACAGCGTCATGAGGACGAAATGAGCGTGCTAAATCGTACTGTCGTCTTGTATAATGCGTTGTATAAACTTGGTAAAGTCGTAGTTAAGCGTGTTTTGTCGCGGTAAGAACGTGATGGTCGTATTGGGGTCGTATAAAGGTCGCTGTGAAATCGTAGCGCATTTCCCCGACTGTCACTACGATGGTACAGCGACCTTTGCGATCTTACCGAGACCTTACTGGCTCTCACTACGCTTTTACTGCGACTTGATTTTACCACGACCGCACCACGATTATTTTGAACATGTTCAAAGTTGGCCACGCTCATCACGATCATGAAGACCTACCACGACCGAACTAAAACCTTACTGCGATCTGCACATTGCGCTACGATCGTCAACATTTTATTTTTTCACAGATGGTAGTGCGATCATGGCCTAGTGGGACTGTGGTATAACTTAATCAGCAATAAGTCATTGTTATCGATAGTCGATGACATATGAGCTTTAGAGATAATGAGTCTGTATAGAGATAACAAAGTACGGGTTCCGATGATAAAGCTTAAAGATAACATTTTTCTTTGAATAATTTATTGAAAACAGTAACATTTCATTTTTTGTTTATATATTTTCTATTGATTTTTGTTTACGTCTGCATGAAAATATCCTTTAAATCGCAAAGACAGATATTTAGTAATCAGTTAATGCAATTATGGGAACATTAACACTTCTTTTAAGACATTTCAAATTTTGCTGATAGCAAAAATTCAAAACTGCATTTGCAAATCAACCCCTCATGGGCAATTATTTATATATGCCCCTGGAAAAGTCGACGGGTTGCCTTTTCAAGTGGAACTGACTAACACAACCTTACAATGTGCCGGAAAATGCCTTCAAAATAGGAAATGCAAAGTAGCTAACTTTCATTGGGAAACCAGACTGTGTCATTTTTTCAGTTTATGCTACAACGAAACGGAAGATATTGATGGATGGGAGATACTGAGAGTTAAAGACGACCAAAGTAAGTAAAACATATATATATATATATATATAAAACCTAGTTTGCCGGGATTTGTTTAAATCTGTAGATATGTAGGAAGAAAATGATATAAGTTTCGCGCTTTATTTCATCTCCCAAAGGCAAAACTAATACTTTCACTTCGAATTCTTTCTTTGATCTATACATATCTGTATTTCAACGAGAACCCTGTTTCTACTTCATTCAGCAGCGACAAAAACGTCAATTGGGGCTTCATCGAACCTAGCTATCTAGATAATTACACCACTTTCATCTGATACAGTACCATTCCTATTCATATATCAGTATACACAAACAATATATATATATAAATAAATTAAATTAAATTTTAAAATGCCCTTTAAAGTCCTTTGATTCTCTACATTTTTCTCAAACCGGATTCACATCTTTGTGGTAATCATGGAGGAATGTAACTAACGGTAACGTAACGTCACGATAATAAGTCTGTAACAATGCATTAAAGGGACGTAACCCTTACAAAAGTAACGTCTTATCTGTTTAGGCTGTTATCTGGTTTGTACTTTTATATAAACATATTTTCTTTATTAATTCTCATTTCTATTCTACTAGCGCATAGATTCGGGTTGTTTCACCTATCGTTTCCTCTTAATAATTTCTTTATGTCGGATTTGTTCACGGTGAACAGTATATCTTTCCGTAAAGTGTTTCCTGTTTGTCCAATATAATCTTGTTTACACCCATTACATTTGATGACATAAATTAAATTGCTCGATGCCACGTAAAAGAGTTTTTAATAATGAAAATCTCTCCTGATTTAAATTCAAATAACTGTCCTTCCATAATATTTTGACAAATACTGCAATTTGAACGTCCGCATTTTTTACAGAAGGAACTGTATCATCTTTACTTAATTTCGCGCTGGTGAGTAATTTCTTCAAGGATTTTGACTGTCTTTTACTCTTAATAATTTTCTGTGTAGCAAGGGCTCTTTTCATTCTTTGATCTTTCATCAAAGTTGGTACATTTTGATATATTATGGTATATGCCTCTGTATTTCTTGGGTTATACGATGAGACGTATGATAAAATTTGATTCGTATCAATTACTTTTTCCTTCTTAGTTCTTGAATATTTATAGCCTTTGCACGTTTTATTCCATTATTAATCAAAGTTTTCGGATAGTGTCTCTCTAATAGTATTGCGTTAAGTTGTCGAATCTTTTATTTCTCAATTCAATACTAAAGACAATAGAACATATTCTTCTCGCCAAATTAAACGGTATGTTTTTTCTTGTGTGTTTTGGGTGGCAAGAAATGAAAAGTAAGTATTTTGTTCAGAGTCTGTCGGTTTAAAGTAAATATCGGTTTCAATTTCTGTTTCTTTTTTTATTATCAAGATATCTAGAAATGGTAATTGTTTATAGCTAAATTCCATAGTGGAAATTGAAACCGATATATATACGAGTCTAAATTGAAACCTATGATTGCGTTGGATAAAAACCGCAATTTTTATACGTGTTCATGTAAAACAAATTTCGTTGTAGAAGGGTTTAAAAACAGCACAAACAACATTTTCCAAAAGACCAAAAAAGTGAAAAAGTATATATATATATATATAAATACGTCTGAGTCCGTGACAACCCTACAACAGATTTATCCACCGGATCACCAGCAATGATGGTGATACATGGCTGTGTACATTATTTATATACAACTCGTCTAACCATCAACCCAACAATGTTAGATCTGTAAATTTGCTTTCGCAAATTGTTTTTGTTCTTCCCTCGCCGGGATTCGAACCCATGCTACTAAGATATCGTGACACCAAATCGTCTGCACTGTAGCCGTCCCGCTAGACCACACGACCATCTGGGCTTCACTTCACAAAAAATTAGCGAAAGCAAATTTACAGATCTAACATTGTTGGGTTGATGGTTAGACGAGTTGTATATATATATATATTTGTAGGATCCTTTACTATAGATCATTTAGCTGATCTGTAACAATAACATCTTCATGCCTTATATATCATGTACTGTAGTACGCCGCTAGATTAAAACTGACGAAGATAGGTAACCCACGGCCAGCGAAAGCTCTTTTTATGAGAGCCCAGGTGGTCGTGTGGTCTAGCGGGACGGCTGTAGTGCAGGCGATTTGGTGTCACGATATCACAGTAGCATGGGTTCGAATCCCGGCGAGGGAAGAACCAAAAATTTGCGAAAGCAAATTTACAGATCTAACATTGTTGGGTTGATGTTTAGACGAGTTGTATATACATTATATACACAGCCATGTATCACCATCATTGATGGCGATCCGATGGATACATCTGTTGTAGAGTTGTCACTGACTCAGACGTACTTATAAATATAATTATTTTCTGTGACTGTATATTACATTAATTTGTAGGATCCTTTACTATAGATAATTTAGCTGATCTGTAACAAAAACATCTTCATGCCTTATATATCATGTTCTGTAGTACGCCGCTAGATTAAAACTGACGAAGAAAGGTAACACACGGCCAGCGAAAGCTATTTTTTTTAGAGCCCAGGTGGTCGTGTGGTCTAGCGGGACGGCTGCAGTGCAGGCGATTTGGTGTCACGATATCACAGTAGCATGGGTTCGAATCCCGGCGAGGGAAGAACCAAAAATTTGCGAAAGGAAATTTACAGATCTAACATTGTTGGGTTGATGTTTAGACGAGTTGTATATATATATAATATATATAACTAGTCTTAAAGGGTACAACATCATCAAAACACAATTAAACGAACAATATGTTAGATATTTCGGATAACAGATATCCTTCCTCGGTAATTGCACGATGATAAATGAATCATGTCAATTCAAATTAAGACTCTATCAAAATCTTGAAATTTATACGATTTGAGCGAACGCTGGAACAATTTTAAAATTTCCAAACACGGCGCAAAGACTACAAAGATATGCCAAAATAAAAAAAAGTTATTTACGATGTGAACTGGCACAACTTTAAATTCCCAAAGGTGGTGACAGTTGAGATGTTAAACAACTGCGTGGAAATACAGTCCCAATAAACAGTCCTGACAGATCTAAGCTGGTATAATATTTAAAATATGACAACGGTAGAGCAATTGCAACAGAGACTGCGTTTTTAAACATCCCAAAAATATAGTAATTAGATGATAAGAAAAATGAGTAATAAATTTTTACTTAGGTTAAGTAATAGAACGTTGAGTGCGTATTTTCACATCTCTACCAACTGTAATTAAAACTAGTATAATTCAAAAATTCCTGAAAAGTGTAAGAGTCCAGTACGGAAGCCGGAGTTACTGGACACAAAAGATGGCATGAAATTAGTGATGGTAGGGAAAATGAGTGACTCTTCTATGTTTTTTCATTAATGCCCTGTGGGGAAACTGTCCTGAGCTTTCTTATCCAAAAACTTTCCCGAGCAAGTCTGTCGGCCTTTGACCAGTCCTCGTTGTGATCTATGATGGTGATGGTAAGTTTTTTAAGATCAGCTTGGGCGTGCCCATGTGATCTTAAATGACGACTTACGGGAGGTCGGGCTTGCAGGTGTAGTCACTACGATGACCATTCATGCGTTTGTTGAATGGCTGTTCTGTCTCGCCAACATACTGCATGCCACATCGACACTGAAGAATGTATACAACATTCTGGGTTTTGCAAGTTACATTACAAAATATTGTGTACACAGACCCAGTGGAGTGGCAAGTAAATGTTTGAGCATTCAGTAATTGTTGGCAAGTCAGACATCGTTTGTTACCACATGACTTGCACCATCCTGTAGTTGAACAGCTTTTATTAGAGGAGACGGCAGCTTTCACAAATAAGTCTTTTAGACTTGCTGGTCTCCGAAAAGCTAAGACAGGAGGATCGGGAAAGATTTTGGATAATTTTGGGTGATTGGCAATACTTTGCCAATTGGCACGGATCAAACGTGAAAGGTTAGTAAAGGCGGGATTGTATGTTAAAAGAAATGGAACTATTTTGCTGCGCCTCTTTTTGTATTGTAACAGGTCATTGCGGCTGATTTGATCAGTGGTAATCTACTGTTGCCTTAATTTAATACTTTCATTTTTTTCGGCAAATCAACCTCATTAAACGGATTGTCATCCTCTTCACTCAGAATCAAGAGGAATAACTCCCATAAACGTTCCCACTTCGCAGAAACCGGGACGCAACAAAAGGTTGACGGCATAATACTACTATGCTTGTATGTGTGCTAAAACAATAAAGGTATTTGTCTTTTATTCATTTGTTTGTTTAAATTGAAAACCGCAGTACTGCTTACTGATGAATATGATCGTTTATCTATATTTTGTTGACATCTAGGCTATCGAACTTGCTTTACTTTTTCACTTTCTTGAGTTAAAAGAAGACCATTTGTGACACATTTGTAACGGTTTATATTTATGTCATCTGTCTACTAGCGTCTTAAAGTTAAATATGTCAAGAAAATTAATTGTTTTAAGGTGAATCCCTTTTAATGTATATATACTGTTGAATATACGAGAAAGATGATTTACCTATCTGATTATTCACTAAATTTTAATGTTTAAGTATTAAACTATCTCAAAGAGTGATACATATAGATTTTATTTTGTCATTCATTCGTATCTAGCATAAACAGAAGTATAATTCATAATATCAACGTCTTGAAAATATAAGATCTCTGGCTTATTTCAACAAATACAAATTTAAAAAAATGTGTTTTATTTATTTGAATTGCAAAAATTTGTCATGTTACTAACTAGCCCAAGCTATACTCAATGATTTTGTTTCAATTCATACTTTCCTATTGTTTAAAGGAACATATTTTCAGAACAAACAATATATTAATAAAGGCACTTTTCAAAATATAATTGTAGACACAAGTTTTATTGGACCAGCATTCACTGTTCACAGTGTAATCAATTACACGGAAAAGGATTGCAGAAATCCCCTCGTCGGCAGTTTTTACATGTCCGAAGATCACTCCTGGAAAATCTCAAGATCATTGTCCAATTTCGGTATTCAACAACACAATGAACACCTGGTCTGACTACAATTTGTCTTGCACAAGTAAGTAATGTTTTCATTGGTTAGCAATATGACTTATAGGTGTCTTGTACATGTAAGGAACGTTTTCATTGGCTAGAAATATGAATAAGAGGTACAAAATACGAAAGTCCAATAAAGAAAACCACTCATGATTATGTAGTAACTCAATACGAAAAGCTTTAACTGATAAATATTTTTTATTCAATTCTTTTTGACAACTTCAATATTGTCATACAGAATAGTCAAAGTGGAATTACCCTTACTGAAGGTTCAGGTACACATTTTAATACGTTATGCCAATCCTAATACAACCGCATACCAAATATCATTGACATGTTATTATTGTTCATTTGAAACTAACCTTATTACAAACTTCAGCATGTAGACTTTGCAATATGTGTAAAGTATATAGATCATGACTGATTCGACAAGGCATACTAGTGACAATATGCATGGAAATGAGATCTTTACAACTACATACCAACTATCATTCATTTATAATGAGTTGTTCCCCTTAAACTGACATAAACACACACTTTTACAGGGAAAATATACAAATATTTCAAAGTCAGTAAACTATGACTCTTGGGGCAATACTAACATATCTCCCTTAAAATGAGAAGTGCAAAAACCTATACAACTGCATACCAAATATGATTGACTAATTTGAATGAGCATACAAAATTTAAAAAAAAAGGTGATTGTCAATTAAGAACAATTACTGCTAATCTCCTTTGCATTTTAATTTCTGTTCTTACAGAGAGTAAACGGTATTATTTTACAACTTAAACGTAATCCTTTTTTTATTGAAATCTGGATTGCTAATCGATACAAAACTAATATATATTTATTGCATTTGTGTAGTTGGTCAACTTGATAACACAATATGCCAATTTTGATTCGTATTTCAGAAATTCATATTTTTCTTATTGATATGTCTATCTGATGTTCTAAGGTGTTATGTAAATGTTATCTTTTAAATGTGACTTGTCTTGAAGAGTTGCGGTATATACCAGAGGGACATTCTAACCCATAGTTCGAAAACAAACTGACATCGCCATGGCTAAAAAAGAAAAAAAATACAAACAGACAAATATTACTACACAAGACACAACATAGAAAATAAAGACTAAGAAAAACGAATTCCAAAAAAACTGTTGGTGATCGCAGGTGCTCCAGAACGGTTAGCGTTTGTCGAAACCTTGCTTCTAAATTTCTAGCACCATCATATGTAAGAAATCCAGGTGATTTTGTCATCTTTCAACAAAATTGTTTTTGATTTGTTTTGTATGTAAAATTTTAATACAAAAAAAAAAACTGTTTTATTTATATCTGTAATGTGTTAACGTGAAAAATTTTAATAAAATATAATGGACTTAAAATTAGGTGAAAAAAAGACTGCGTTACGCATCTACTCCTTCTTTTCTCTTGACGAAAACGGTAATAATAAAAATTTCGGGTTCGTAAAGAACAGGTCTAAATTGTATATTAAGACTTTTAAAAGGATGTTTAGATTAGTGTTAAGATATGATTGAAAATATAAAAAAAAAATATATTTCAGGATAAAAACATGAAAACCACACGTTAAAAATTTGATGCGTCTGAAAGTAATTTGGTGTCTTGCAGTAAGCACATATATGCACTTGTTAACATAAATATTTCCTTTTTTTTTTACATGTTTATTCTTTTCTCAGTTGAAGATTGCGCTGCTGCTGATTCAACATTGTATAGAGGAAAGGTCTCATGCACGATCACTGGACGTACTTGTCAATACTGGAATACACACTACCCGCACTACGTTAAGGCCAACACGCATACTTTAGAGGACTTGAATAATAATTACTGTCGGGATCCTGACGTTACAGGTGGAATTTGGTGTTATACTACAGACCCGAATGTACGTTGGGAATTTCGTCACGCACCTCTTTGCTAAACAAAAGGACACAATTCAGAAGAAAAAAAAAAATCTAAATCAAATTAAAAAGACGTATATTTTTTTTCTATTTCCAAAAAAATATTAATGTACACTACATTTGTTATCTCAAGTATGCAAAACATAGTTTTAAATTATGTGTATTATATAATTAAAAAGAATATAAAAGTCATCAGATTTTTCATTTATTTGTCGTATATGTCATGTATGCGAAAGTTTTTTTTATCGATTTTTGTATATCTATTCGCCGTTCATCTTTTTGCCATGGTATTGTTGGTTTTCTTTGAACTATGGTGATGGTGGTTTTAAAATTTTATTAACACTTTTAATGGAACATGTGCTCCTTCATCATGAATTAAAAAGTAAAATCACAAAAATACTAAACTCAGAGGCATATCTAATCGGAAAGTCCATAATCACATGGCAAAATCAAATAACAAAAAAAATTGAGAATGGAAATGGGGAATGTGTCAAAGAGACAACAACCCGACCAAAGAAGAACAGACAACAGCAGAAGGTCACCAACAGGTCTTCAATGCAGCGAAAAATTCCCGCAACCAAGAGGCGTCCTTCAGCTGGCCCCTAAACAATATATATATATATACTAGTTTAGTGATAATGAACACCATACTAAACACCAAATTGTACACAAGAAACTAAAATTAAAAATAATACAAGACTAACAAAGGTCAGAGGCTCCTGACTTGGGACACATCAAAAACTAATGGACAAGAATTGTCACATTCCTGACTTGGTACAGGCATTTTCAAATGTAGAAAATGGTAAATTGAACCTGGTTGTAAAGCGCTAAACCTCTCACTTTCATGGCAGTCTTATCAAATTCTGTTATATTTACAATGATGCGTGAACTAAACAGACATAATAAATCTATAATACTAAAATTACGAGGTCCAATTTGTCAGCCGTCATCACGTAAAAACGACGAATCAAAGAATTCAGCTTTATATATAACTAATATAGTACAAAGGTGTAGATTAAAAATTACACCACTCCGGGCCCTTTTGTTTTCCACGTAATTAATATTGCCAATAATTAAGAAGTTCCGGGGCGAGTCCGATACCGATACCAATAGTATATTCACCTGTTACCTATTACCTTATCTGTACGTTCCGCATCTGACAGGTGCACCACCAAACGGTGTATTTAGGATTATGCTATATACACGGATCATAATCACAGGGTTGACACTACTAAATTCAATCATTGTCAAATTGTTACCTATTGTAGTATTTTAATCAGTAAGACTTTCTAAGATAACAATACGAATACTAAAAATCTGGACTAAAAATAAGGTGTATATAGGAACCGTTTTCAATTTGTTAGCGGGCATGACATAAAACAGTGAATCAAATAATTCAACTTTATTTATAACTAACATAGGACAATGCTGTTGATTAAGAATTACTCCATTCCAGGACCTTTTGTTATCTAAAAAATTAATATTACCAATAATTGATAAGTTCCAGTTCGACGGGTTCAAACAGAAAGATTTGAAAGCAGTGAAAACTGTGTATCTTATTATCGGCATGACTTTATCAGATAAAAAATAATACTAAAATTAGGCTTGTGCATAGTTATATACTTTAATTCAGTCATTCTGATATCACGGGTGTGTTCTAGTATAATAGTAAAAATATGGGTACAGAAGTCATCATCGTGTAACAATTTTAAAAGGAACAATTTAACAGAACACAAAATCATCTACAAACACATTCATTGATTCGCGTGATTGACGTCAGAAATTGTATACGTCACACATATAAAGCATTGTGGTAATGTCATTTGATATTTGATGAATAAACATAGCTTTAGTTTTATAGTAAAGTTAAACAAATATATTGATAGTCGGCCTGAAATGCTATCGATACCATTACACTATCAATGAATCACACCTATCTATATCTTGAAATATCAAATATCATCATAGCTTTATTTTTTACTGTAAAAATAAACAAAAAGAAAAAAATTTAATACGCTCATTGCTACTATACAAAATATGCTAGCTTTAAGTTTAAGCATCATCTAAACACCAATGTATAGCGAAGTAGATATGTATTGTCCTTTCACAAGCAGATTAAATTTGATTCGTTCCTGGTGCAAGTAATTATCCCACTAGCTGCATTTATCACAACATGATTATTGTCAATAATTGCTCAAATGTTACAAACAAAATATTTGTAGGATAATTTTCCTCAATGCAACACTTAGTTAATCTCTCAGCATCTCATACACCTCATTCTCAATCGCCTATCTTGTGCAACATGTGCATTACAGGAACATGCCAACTAAAAGAGTTCAAGTTTCATTTAGTTATCTAAAAGTAGTTCGTTACTTTTTAAGGTAGCACAATACAAAGATTTTATACCTCCAATTCCCCAGTTTAAAAATGCTGTATCATTCTTTATAATGCTTGAAAATTTATAAAAGTTGTATTTATGGATGGCTAATAGATTACTGTTTCAAATTTATGCAATGTTTGTATTATACAACAATTATGTAATCAATTATAATATTAGCTGTGTCTACAACATTTAACAATAAATTTCTATTTTCAAGTGAAATTAGTTGTTTCATGGTAACCCCCGGAGGGTTGATTTAATTATATGTTGTTCCTAAAACCATTACCTTCAAAAGGGTGTCTCAGATTTTGGATAGACTGTATAGATAAAATTTTACACCTATTCAAACATTATCTACTTTTATGTGGTTAGGATGTTTACACTGATTACAGATTTAGGAGAGAATGGGATACGATAGCGATGATTTGAAACACGTTTTTATAGCTCCTGCTGTGTTGATGAAGATTTTGTTAAAAATTCCTGTATAGCTATAAAGACTAAAAGAGCTAAATTCATTCAAGTGAACGGAATAATATTTTGCCATTAATTGCATAATAATTGATATTATTGTATAGCAATATAATATTTCCTGCAGAAAGTAACCAAAAGTTAGCGTGCAATAAATTCCAATATTGCACTAGTGCAATAAATCTTCAAAATTCATGACGTCATCAGCGCAAAAATCTTAGTTTAAACCAATGTTTTACTTTCAAATATTATATTGCTATACAATAAAAGGGTTATTGCATGAATATTGGGGAATATTCATGCAATAACCCTATAACATAATAATTGCATAACACATATATTGCATTCATTTAAAAGATTAATATTTTATCTATCTATATATACCTCTTTTATTAATTTATATCCATTCTTCAGATAGTAACAGCATTTTAAAGGTTGGAGATTGGAAGTTTGTATTGTGCTACCTTAAGGATTTCAATAAGTGGTTTTACAAAGAAAAATTGAAATATTCGATTAATGTGAAAATAGCTTCAATAGATCTTTGAACTCCACAGTAGTACAGAACATCCCACTACAGTCTACAGTAATGTTTGATTTTAAACTTTACATGACTTTGTAATTATTTTTTTCAGTCTTTTTAGCAGGGATGGACAAGATTACTGACGAGTACAGGAAAGATATTTGTGTAATCGATTAATAAAGGATCAATAATGGATTATTCTGATTTTTGTTTGTAATTGATTGCAATCGGTTATTGAATCAAACGTAATTACATTACTTTTCGATTACTGTCAGTTACATGCTTCTATATAACAAAAAAAAAAAAAAAAAGTCCTTTAAACGTTATCACAATTATGTTGCTCAACATTTGTATAGTGACAAGTTATAACTTTGCCAAGAACAGCATTTGACGCTTTGTTTTTCAAACTGTTTCCTAGTTGGAATCTCTTAATCATGAGGATTAAAAATACAAAACAATATTTTAATGAGATATAACATAGCATTCAATACTTCAGTAAAATTGTAAGTTTATTTTTTAAATGATAAAAAACGAAGGTTTCAACTTCCTTAGGCAAACTTAAACTTTGATGAATTTTGATAATTTGATAGGTCCTTAAAACTATTCCGCTGTCTCGGTCTTTATACATCATTGGCTTTCAAATAACTTATAATTGATGACTTCTCCTTTTTGTCTTCTGTCTGGTGAGGATATTGCCTACTTGTGGCACATCTGATATAGGTGTATATTTTCCTTTTTCTAAGTCTATTAATTCAATGACTGTTGTAGCGGTACCGGCTCTTGACAAAATAGAATAAAATAAAATTATTTGACTTTTATGTGAAATTTAACTTCCTGTTTAAATTTTATCTAAAAATTTGAAATAACTATTCTTACAAACCGCGGATTTTATATTCTGCATTTAGGTGATTAGCTTAAGATGTCTGAAACCCTAAAACCTAAACATTTGAAATTATACCTGCATACAGTTTAAGCTAAATGGCTTTCAAGGACTTGCAAACTAAAACCTAAAAAAAACCAATCTGATGTTAATTTATCCTGAAGAATTTTGATCCTTAGCTTAAAAATAATAATTTATAAATTTCACCGGAGAGTTGAAGAAAAGTATGTTATAAATAATATTAGTAAAGAAGCATTGACTACTGAGTTGATGTTTCCTTCTGGGTCAACATTAAAAAACTATCTCTGAAAAAGAATTGAACCAATTGACAAAACAGTTGATTCAGCAACAAAGAAGCAGAGAAAACCCAATAGTTTTTCGAATAATGGTTGAACGTTTAACGGTTATATCTTCAGCTAACACGGCTGGTAATCTACACACTCAGAACAATTGGTTCTGCAATGAAATTCGTGAGAGGATTTTCCGGTTGTGCTTGAGTGGAGACATTTTCACCGCTTCAAAAGGTATGTACTTATCTAAATGGCAATTTTCAAATCAACTGATCAAAATATTGAAAATCAAAGAATGCTATGCTGTGCTGAATACTTTAACAAAGAGATACATGTACAGTTGTGCATGGAGTAACATCATGATTTTGTAGGAGTTTAACTCCATGCACAACAGTAAATAATACATGCATCTCTTTGTTAAAGTATTCAGCACAGCATAACATTCTCCGATTTTCAATATTTTGATCAGTTGAATAAGAAAATGGAGATTAAGAAAAGTACATACCTTTTGAAGCGATAACAATATTACTCCACTCAAGCACAACCGAAAAAAAAACAATAAAATAATTGGAGTAGGATGGGGTGGAACGTGGGGGTTTAAAGTCGTCATAAAATTGTTAAAGTCATATGAAACGAGTGAGTGGTGAAAAATAATGTTTATACAATTTTTGAACCAATTCATGTATATATCATAAACTTAGTCCTCTGTGCACGATTTTCTCATTTTTTAAGCAAATATATCGTATAATCGTCATTTTTTTCCCTCTCTGTCTGTTATGATTTAACAAATATGGCTGCTCACGTGTTTTAAAGCCGAAGTTTACCGATTGTCAACTTATATTAAACAAATAACAAAAAGCATGGGTAGTGACCACGTGTTTAACATGTACAATCAAATAATTGTTTATTTTAATGACAGATCCATGCGTATTGCGATCACCGGATTTTCACGACCATGGTATCAGTTCAATATGCATACGGAAAATGTGTCGGAATTAAAAATAAGTAAACTTCTTCGAAATATGGACAAATTAAGGAATTTTCCTCCGAAAAAAGTATATGTACATAAGTTGTATGATGAAAACTATCCATTTAGTTATAAAAAAAAAACATATGCATATTTTTTTTTAATCTAAGGTTTCTTATGACTTTAACCAATAAATGGCAGACACATTTTCTCTTCCACTGTTTTTATTATATCGATTGCCATAGGAGGTAGGGGCAAATACAATATTTCAAACCTGGTATTTATGAGGAGTTCATTTGCAACCATTTCCTGAGGGTATCACAAAGCCATTAGTCATCACTTGTTTGTTGAAATGAATTAGCATTGATATGATCCCTACATCTTATTTTATATATCTTATTGTTTGTTTCCATGTATACGAAGAGTAATCAAAAGGTTGACAGTCAGCACAAAAAACGATGTTTCAGGATATGTTCTCATATTAATTCATGCATAACTCGTTCATAACTCAATTTGTTCAATCACAGTATTTGAATATGGCTGATTTTCAAATCATGCGAAATATATTGCAAAATATACAATTCACCTTCAACATAACAGATACATACTTCAGCATATATTAATCGCCTGTACTTTCTCCGCATAAAACCTTTTATTTCTGTGCTACAACGTACATATATATATATATATACACAGCATATCGTATAATATGGGTATTGTTAAAAGTTAACACCTCTTTGTGAGCACTATAAAATACGCCTGCTATCTCACTAGGAAATAAACAACTGTCATCTGAAAATTAAGAGAAAAAAGAGTAGCGAAAAAAATTAAATTTACAAAAATATGTGTCTTTAAAAGAGGGACGAAAGATACTAAAGGTACAGTCAAACTCATAAATCTAAAACAAACTGACAACGCCATGGCTAAAAATGAAAAAGACAAACAGAAAAACAATAGTACACATGACACAACATAGAAAACTAAAGAATAAACAACACGAACCCCACCAAAAATTAGGGGTGATCTTAGGTGCTCCGGAAGGGTAAGCAGATCCTGCTCCACATGCGGCACCCGTCGTGTTGCTTATGTGATAACAAATCCGGTAAATAGTCTTAATTCGGTAGGTCACATTCAGGAAAGGGAAGGGGATTGTAGTTACGACGTAAGGAACATATCCGATATCATGTGTGATACGGTTATTCCATAACGGTCAACCAACTCGTGATGGCGTCCGTAAAATTTACGAAGGGATGATTTCAACTTCACCATTTGGAACTCTTGGTTTAATAGCTTCCTTGTGAGCAGCAACCCTCTATCAAAAAAATCATGATAGGAAATGCAAGCACGGGAATATCGTATCAATTGGGAGATATATACCCCGTATGCAGGTGCTGCTGGAATGTTGCTACTTAGAAATGGAAAGTTCACAATTGGAAAGCTGAAATCATCTCTTTTGTCGTAAAGTTTTGTTTTCAACCGACCCTCATTGTCAATTTCTAGATGTAAGTCAAGATATGAGGCCGACTTAACTGTATCTGTAGTATCCTTTATCTCTAGCTCGATTGGATAGATGCGTTCCACATAGTCACCAAATTTTGAATTATTTAGTGAAAGAACATCATTTATATAGCGAAACGTAGAGCTAAAGGATAGTGCTAACTTCTTATCTTTCTTCCTAAGAAGTTACTGCATGAAGTCAGCCTCATAATAATAAAGAAGAAACAAGTCGGCAAGTAGAGAGAAGTATTTAAATGAGGAAAATATGTTTTATCAGCTTCAACAAGACAAAAACTAAATGTTAAAACTTTACCGAGGGAGACATATAATCCAACCATGTATGGTCGAGTTTGAACAAGTAACATAAGATATCTAAACGGAAAATTATCCAACAAACAAGATCTGTTTGAATTTGAATTTCCTTTTTCACATTATCCGATTATCTGTGTTCAAATGCTTTTTATGACTTTTTATTATCTTTTAGCCTTTTGAATAATTTAGTGTTTATTTTATTTTGATCTTGGTAATCTTTCATAACAATGATATTGATCAAATCTATGTGTGTGCCATCTGATATTTTACAACGTTGTTGTATAAACAGTTTCAAGGGTATGTCAAGGTCAGGTTTATGATTTTATTTAACAGATTTTCGGACTACTTTGGGTTATTTCCCCCCCTTATTTTCCTCTTTTCTCTTTAAAGAAGATTTCAATAGGTTGATTTATTGATTGTTGGTTGCTTAACGTCCAGTGGCAAACATTTCATGGATATTCAGGACGAGAAAAAGTTAACAATAAACACAATAGGTAGGTTGTTATAATAGAGGATGGTGGTCGGGGAAATTTGGACTGCCACTGGAAAATGAGGGTATATTGGATAGAGACAGAAATTTTGCCTTGCAACAGGCCACCTACGGACCCCTCAAAGAGTTGCTGCAAGGGTTCTTAACGTGCAAAGAGCGTGGCACTCTCTTTACACGAGGCATCGGATTTAACGTCACCCTTCTGACCGGACGTGACTGCGAACTTGATACATCCCGCACAGCCAAACGGAGGCCCCACTTCGGCAAGCGTTTTACTGCCGTTACTGCCGATCGGGAGAAGACCAAGTGACCATATTCCTATACCCCAGTCATCCTTGGGGTAGATTTCAATAGGTTATAAAAAGGTAATTACCTAAATTAAAGGAGATTATATGTTTTTTCCTTACGACTTGAGACCCAAATAATGTCAGCCATTTAGAAAAAAATCTACCTATCAATATGTATTGTTCTGCATGATTTAAGTGCTAGTTCTATGAAGTAACAAGTCCAAGTTTTCATCAGTTCTTTCCAGTGATTTTGACTACACATAAGAAGATGCCAATGAGACAACTCTTCGAAGAGACCAAATGACACAGAAATTAACAACTATAGGTCACTGTACGGCATGCAACAATGAGCTAAAGCCAACCGCATAGTCAGATATAAACAGGGGCGGATTCAGGCTTTTTGAAAGAGGGGCTGTAGTTTTGTAACGAGGGGAGCGAGGCGAAATTTTTTTTTTGCCCCTTTTTAGGACTTAAAACATAAAATAAGAGAAATATGCACTTTTTAAACGGTTCCTGGCGTGGGGCATGCATATTTTGTAGTTGCTGGTAAGGTGTAAGGGTTGGACATTTTAGATGCTGCATCTCCCTATTAATTCACGAAGTCTAGTCTGATTAATCATTTAAAAAAAAAGTTCAAGCAAAAGGGGAGGTGTACGCCCTCTACGCCCCCTCTGGATCCGCCACTGAATTTAAAGCCCGAGTAGAAGTATCGGAAACCAGTTCATATTGACTGAATCCTATAGTCTGTTACCACGAAACCAAAAAAGGTTTACCAAGTTTGTTTTCACTTTTATCATATTTTTACAATGATAACTTTGATAATTTTCTTTAAATTTTAAGAAGAGAAAATTCTGTTACCAGATAATGTTTAGCATTTTCTTTTATTAATCATTCAATAAAATTCAGGTATCTTTTAGCGTTTTCTTTTATTGATCATTCAATGTTCATTATATTTTTAGACCACGCATTTCTCTAATCTTTATTTTTTATGCCCATTATTCTCTAATCTTCATTTTTCAAGGGCATTATTCTCTAATCATTGAACCCCATCCAAACCCTCTTTTTTTATTATGTTGTACATGTACTGTTATACCACTGATCGAGACTAGGGTGAGGATAGGGAGCCCGCTAACAATTTTAACCTCGCCACATTATTTATGTATGCGCCTGTCCCAAGTCAGGAGCCTGCAATTCAGTAGTTGTCGTTTGTTTATGTTTTACATATTTATTTTTCATTCATTTTTTTTGTTATATAAATAAGGCGGTACGTTTTCTTGTTTGAATTGTTTTACATTGTCATATCAGGGCCTTTTATAGCTGACCATGCGGTATGGGCATTACTCATTGTTGAAGGCCGTACGGTGATCTATATTTGTTAATGTCTCTGTCATTTTGGTCTCTTGTGGACTGTTGTCTAATTGGAAATCATACCACATCTTCTTTTTTATATTCCTGTCCTTTTAAAATGCCCATTATAGACATATAATAATACATTAGGCTTAACATTTCAATTTATAAATATCAAATAGCGAAAAATTTATATATTTATTCAATAACGACAATGTTGCTGCAATAGATGCCAAAAACATCAACAATATTTTATTGAAAAGAAACGGCATTTTATTTCACTTGTTCTTAAATAAAAAGATGTTTCATTTCATTTGTTATATACGGACACTGTAAATTTTGAATGTAAATGAGTAAAAATTTGTTTATATTTATATATTGTGTCTTATACGCGTCTCATTTATCTTTTTAAAGATTGATGCACACAATGCAAATGTTTAAATGTTTTGTTTAGTTCTGTGATTCTCATTTTATGTTTGTATGTGGTGAGACTTTAAAAAATAATAATAATGATAAAATATTGAATCTAAAAATATTCAGAAACTATTAACTTTTCTTAAATTTATACTTGAGTCAGAAAATTAAAACCAGCAGTGTCAAACATGTTTAAAACTCAGCGGGCATTCGATATCATTGACATACTATACTGAGTGCCAATGAAAACGCAACACTTGGTTTTTCAAAAATAAAATTTATATTAGAAATGATAATCTTTCAAAATAAATTGTTCTTGAAAATTAACAATTTTAACAATAGATCGATATCAAACAAAAATGTTTCCTTGTCATCTTTCAGGCGCAATAGGTAAACGAAACATCCAATGTCGAATCATCAACTCACAGTCCTAACAAAAAATGTTCCAACCCCGTGGTGCAGCGCAATCTCGACAACGCCGTGGAATTGATCATCCCGGACGTTTAATGTAATCCCGAGGAATGTTTCTCCACTTGTCCCGCAAAGAAAACTCAAGCTGACTTTATGATATTGGTGGTGGTTTTCATCGTCTAAACCATGTTAAATCTGATGCAAAATTTGCTCGATCGGACTAAAATCAGACGAAAAGCATGACTTTTGGCCAAGGCGGGTGCTAAATGTCTATGTAACCACCACTGACGGTTATTTGGTACATAATGAATGATTTTTGGTCTACAGAACTCAATGTTTACGCCAGATGGCCGTTTAGATAACACTAAGGAAAGACTGTGGTGCTCTTTAACAATTTCTGCGCAAATGGTGCTTTACTGAAACTGCTCCAAAGGTTCTACCGTGACCACCATTGAACTCTCGTGACCTTTGGACAGCCATCAGAGTCGATATCGGATATGTTAAAGACCAAATGTATCGGTCTTGCTGAGCGTTTCTTTGCGTTTTGTACCCCGGGATGTGGCTTATCATTAAATGATCCATTTTGGTTGAATTTGTGGATGATTGGTGTTATTGTAGACGCTACAACTTCAGTCTTCTCGTAATTGTATGCTGTGAAAGGCTTCATTGAATCATGCCCAAAACTGCATGTCGCTGGTTGTCAGAAAGTCCTGGCATTTACTCAGATGTTTATTGCAGTTTCTTAACAATAAAGGCGGGAAAATTCATGACATTAGCCAAGCTTTAAATGACAAAATCGTGAAAATGGTGCGTATGTTGAAAAGCGGTGAACTCGGTTTATGTCCGTTCAAAATAACCCTTACTTCGCATTTGTTCCAAAAAATCACTCAACCGTAAAATCGTCGACAATTGTCTTAAAAGTCATTTTCAACCAACTATATAAAGTTCTAATATAAATAAATTTTTTCAAAAACAAAAGTGTTGCGTTTTCATTGGCACTCAGTATATATAGCACTAATCGCAATATGTATACATGTACATATATTTTGGGCATCTTATCAGTAATCTCTCTATTGAAGATGTTGAAATATATGTATTATAATTATTCGCTTATTAGGCAAATTCATATTCTACAAAGATATTTTCAATCATTTTAGTTTTGATAAATACCATTACAAATAACTTATTTTGTCTAGTTTCCTGTGTGAGGATATTTGATTGATAAAATTCAATAAACAATTTAAGGTTGTCGGGTAAATGTGGATTACGGATTAAGATGTTAGATGTCAAACTTGAATTAACAAACTAAGGTGAATTTAACCCGAATATGTAGTTTCTCTTCAACAGTGTTTTAATTCCAATTTCCTTATTTTCATTTAAACTAAATTAATTAGAATGAAAGAAAGATTCGAAACTAAAGATAGTCACAATTAAAAATATGTATTTTGAAAAAAAGACAAAAACCGCCAGATCATATCTGATTTAAATCCAGGGTCCGTATATGCATCTTCTGACTTCAGACTCAGACTTCTCTTGAACTGAATCTTAATGTGCGTATTGTTATGCGTTTACTTTTCTACATTGGCTAGAGGTATAGGGGGAGGTTGAGATCATAAACATGTTTGCGCCTGTTCCAAGTCAGGAGTCTCTGGCCTTTGTTAGTCTTGTATTATTTTAATTTTGGTTTCTTGTGTACAATTTGGAAATTAGTATGGCGTTCATTATCACTGGACTATATATATATATATATATATAGTATATATTTGTTAAGGGGCCAACTGAAGGACGCCTCCGCGTGCGGGAATTTCTCGCTACATTGAAGACCTGTTGGTGACCTTCTGCTCAGTGTTGGTTTTTTTCTTTGGTCGGGTTGTTGTCTCTTTGACACATTCCTCATTTTCAATTCTCAATTTTACAATGGTACGTAAATTAAGATTTTATTCGAAAAGACGGATTTTCTACATGTTCTACATGTACCAAAAAAAATGTACAACTATTGAATATTGTAAATGTTTAATGATGATACATGTCCAGATCTAGATCGAACTGCTTTGCTTCGTCGAAAGTACGAATATAGAAAAATCACAGATTTATATTACAACTAGAAAGTCCTCGAACAGTTGAAGAAATCATCAGAATTTGTTTATTGTAAGTTTATTTGTACATGTATAACTATAATGCGAACCCGAAGTTGTGAAATCGCAACTAAGCGTACTTTGGAAAAGCGACGGTTCTATGAAAACCTATTGTCAAGTTCAAGTTCTGTTTCGACATCATTGTAATATATGTCACTGAACGTTACAATTCAATCCTTTATTTCGTCTTCGTCTTCGTCAAATAGTGCTGTTGGTTTCTTTTTATTATTATTACATACTAGTATACATGAATACACCACAAGTTATTCCTATGTAATCTCGTTTAGATATTTAGTAGTTTAAACATATTTTATTGTTCTAAACAAATGGATTAGAAATTTAGTGCATGCAAAGTAAATTTTAAAGATGACAATGATTGCAGTATTTGTGTGAATCTACTTCTCAATTACGCTTCATAAAGATATTACAGAATATTCAAGATTTACAACTTTTCGTGAATATGATTGCCAATGGAATAAACCATGCAGCAGATTTCAAAATAACCATATTAATTTGTGTCTGAATTATAACAACTGAAACTGTAATTCTGCTGTAGTGCACCTTTAGAACTTGTATTTCAGATAATTTGACCACGTGACAAGAAATTATACAATAAACATTGGTCACGCACGATAGGTTCTGATGTAAGACACGTACCGTTACAATACCCAGTTTACACGCATCAGCGCACACAGGTTTCTCGAATGGGGCAGTTGATTGGAGGAAAGTTACCAAAAACCACGCCTACCTTTACCTATTATCTAATCAAACGCCTTTGACATAAACATAAATAATACATGAGTAATATTACAGAGATTTTGAAAAAAGTTGAGACTCTAAATTCTAACTTAAAATTATAAATTTATGCTCGTAATGCATTTTCGCAATTTACAATAAATGTTATACATACTTTCACCTATCTAGTGAGGAAAAAATAGAAATTAAAAAAAATTGCAATTTACAACTATTTCGAATTATAGTGCACAGCAAGGACGTATATTTGTTTTCCGTCCTTGCACAGTTTGTGATAAATGGGTGTCAAAATGTATTAAACAGAAACCCAAAGACCAGTTTCAAGAAGAATTCTTTGCTTTTATGCAGAATCGCATAAAACATAATGCTGTCATATTTTCAAAAAGAATTATCAATTAGAAAACTCCTTTTTACATTTCTAAATTCATATATTACGCAGATATAGATGTGGTAGTTGCCGATTGAGTCCAGAAGGTGTCAGGATTTACACAGAGAAGACAGAATATGTCGTCTCTGTGACACAAACAACATTGATGATGAGTACCATTACATTATGAATTGTAGAACATATAAACTATAGAAAAAGAAGGAAATGTTTAAGGAACTACTGTTAGTCAAACCCTTATATCTTTAAAGCTGACCAACAGTTAAACTCATCAAATATTGTAATATTAGAAAAACTATGTAAAAGTTATAAATGTGAAAGTCAGTCCTCCAAGCTAATTTAATTGTATCGTTTACACATGCATGTACTAATTTTACCTTATAGTTATGTGTATGTATGTTCTTGATAACTAATAATTGAAGTTTTATGAGAAATAAAGTATTCGTATTCCTTTAAACATGTAAACCATAAATTGCAGTACACGAAGACAGCCTACGGGTAAAGTACAAGTGAATATATCACAAAAAGATTATATTTAATCCTCATCCGTACGCGTCCTTGTAAATGCCGAAAACTCTGGATTTTCTTTGAAAATTACCTGAGAGGTTATAAAAGATCTAGAAAAGACCAAAAATGAATTGAAATAAAAGATTTTTGTGTAGACGAGTTACAACATTGCATAAGCATGATTAGGAAATTTGAACAAAAAAAGTTCGTGCTCATCTTTGTAGTGGCGAAAAACACGCATATCGAGTTACGTAGACGAAAAAGAATAATTACATTCATAATAATTATAATGTAAATTCACGAAATTAAAAGGTTATAATTAGAAAACAATCTAAAACACGATTCGTCATTCCCCATGTATAATTATAGATTAAAACAAAATTATAATTTTAATTCTGAAATTCAAAAGGCATGTTTCTGATACGTGACAGTTCAGCGAACACTATTACATGAAATGCACGATGATATTGACCGAAAACAAAGGTGAAAGATTCAAATTGTAAAATCATTCGCTGAACGGTAGAATTTCTATCAATCATTCAACGATATAAAAAGACTTTTGAGTGTAAAAGTATGATAGAAATACTTTTAATTTATTGAAATGCCTGTTATATTGTTCCAGTCATTGGTTACTAGTGCATGATTGTCAGTCCATTTCGATATTTCATAGCACTTTTACAAATTCTGAAAAAAAAAAGAAGAAAAAACTAGTATTCCCATGAGAAGAAAATTGTCCCGCAAAGTGTTCAACTCCCACAAAAGGGAATCTAACCAACTAAGAAATGCATAATCATCTGTAGATTGATTTTTATATATGAAACGATGTGTATTGATTTTACTTGGTTCAATGTTCAGTGGCAAGTATTTTATATATGCGCAGGTCCTGAGACAGATAATCAAATTATCAGATTGCGGGATGACGGACAGGAAGACTCCAAACGTAACAGTGTGAACTAGCTGTCAGAAACTTAAGTACTCTCAGATTCTTTCATCGTTGAAGACCCTCTAGCGACTATAAAGATGATCAGGAATAAAAACGCTGACCATTGATAATTTGTATTTTTGTTTTAAAGCTCTGACTTTGTGTTCGATTAGGTCCCGTGTATGTTTACCCCATATTCCTTTATTTTCTATAAAGGCGTCTGTCTTGACAGTAAGTTGACACGACTTAATCATGTTAATACTAGTTAAACCCTTAAATGTAAGACACCAGATGGAAATACTCAAAAAGGACAGCCAGTTTGGTTCTCTTTAATGTTAGAGTTCAAATCTTCATGAAGAAACGACTATATGTTTTCTGTATTCAGCATAGAATAATATCTTCTAAACTATATTTTTTCGCACAATGTCTGGATATTGGTGGACATGCATTATTGCGAAACCAGACATTTACAAATGAAAATTTACACTTAGACTATAGACATTTAGTAGGGAAGTAAATGAACAAAAGACAAGTAATTCAGAAACATAAAATTGAGAATGGAAATAGGGAATGCATGGATCACGCAAAATTAAGCAGGGGCGACATCGGAGTAATGGGAGTTTGCTTCTTGCAAGACATTCGCCGTGAAAACAATTTGATATGAAGACAAGCCTTTGTACTGTGACTTTGTTTTAAAATTTCAAACATGAGGCTGTTACGGCCCTGGTCAATGTTTTTAAGCAATACATAGTTTCCTTTCATTTTGTTGTTGGCTTTCTGAAATAAATGTTTACATATTATAGACTATCATGATCCTTTTTTTTTCAATTTCAGTTAAACACTATGTCTGATTTGCTTTTTCAGAAACTTTAGCATGTTTAAATGTCTTTTTCTTTTTCTTCATCTTTTTGAAACCCTAGTTTTGTATTACCACTGACCAGTTCAGTAAAAAAACAGCTGCTTCATGTTTGTATAAATGTGTTTGTAACCTTTCTAACATGCTATTATTTTCCGTTATTTTTTATTCCGTGTCTATAGATAGTCTTGATCGGAGAGTCAAGATTTATTTTGTCTGTTGGTTGCTTGGCTAGCGTAAGCTAATCGATTTACCTCACATTTTGAAGTTGGATGGAGATTGTTTTTAAATAAATGCCGTACCTTTGTACTTTGGTTTCCTGTCGGTTTTTTTCTCAATTTTAAATTGGGAAGTTTTATCATTTGTTTTGCATGATTATTAATTTTGACTTGCAAATGAACAATTAATAAATCTAGTCCCATGTGTGCTAGCGAAATGTCTTTAGTGTAATCTCGGAGTGTAATTTCTATTTCAACTTTTACGTTTGCTTCAGCACAACCTAAAACACGAAAACTTTCATTTTCTTGTAAGAATGAGATTCGTTACTTCAAACAAAAATCGCTTTTATCTTTTTTTTTTTTTTTTGCAGTAAAAGACCGGTTATTTAAAAAAAACTTTCATACAATCGACTAAACGAAGTATAAGCTTCGGGAAGGTCAAGGATTATAACATATTTTTCGTAATTTTGCAAAAATCGAAAGTTTACGGTAATTAATGGTCGAATTGAAGCTTAATACCTACCAAAAAATCTCAATGAGCGAAAAGACTTTCATTTTAGTCATCTCTGGTGTATTTATGATGGCTTGGTTTGAAGCGAGAACAGACGAACTATGCTTACTAGTGTTGCATAAAAAAACATGAGGATATGGTTTGTCCTTTATGAATCTATATTGCAAATTTGACTCATATAAGGATAATGTTTGTCTCATAGAAAAATCGGTAGTTTTAACCGATAATTTATTTTTCGATTTTTATCGGATATAGTAGTTATTTGGAAAAATACAAACCGTATAATTAATTATTAAAGTTTCGTATGCATCATAAATCAACCGGCTCCGGCAACTTTTGACTTGTTCTAATATCAATAGTAATGATTTTCAGCGGAGAAAAAGATAGATATTTTGGTCGTGGTTGAAAGAATCGTAAAAGTGTTATTTTTCTAAATTCTGTTTGTTTAATCGGACAAAGTAGAGTCTTAATTTGATTTTTTTTGCCGAACTAGACTCTATATTGTGTATTGAATTGAAAGTTTGCAAACGTTCCGACCAATGAAATTCATTTTAATATGTAACGCGAACTTCAACGAGAGCACCTAGATGAAATATTTTATCTATACTACAATCAGTTTTAACTTAGAAATTTCCGCTCAAATATATAGGAAATAAAATTATATGAAAACAACAATGCAGACTGTTTCTTTTCCATTTTTTTTTAACAATGTTTATGTTCATTTCAATTTGGTAAGTAGACTTATATTTAATGCCCAAAATGTAAATATATGTTTTCTTTTAAAACATTAAAAAACGTGAGAGTATGCCGATAAATAGCCAGTCTAGGTCGTTAAACTTAAATCAACTTACCCATCGTTATCGCAGACTAAAATTTATCTCATATATATATGTTCATTTATTACAAGTACGTCAGGGTGCATGACAGCACAATAATCTTTTTACAGAATCGTAAGAACAATATTTTTGTTTGATATTTGCTTCTCTTCCACAATTAACGCCCGATTTGGCCAGTGACCGGTATTACAATTTAACACAGTTTTAAAAGTTCAGTGGGCTGCTACTTCATTTATAATTTTGGGTATGACTTTCTGTTTATCATTTTCAAAATACGTCAACATTGTCTTCATCAACTTTATTATTCAATTCATCAAAACCTTGTTTTTCATTACAAGCTTTTCCGTATATCAATATACGGCAAGAGAATGAATATTTGTTGCTTACCGGAAATATAAGATACATCGATTTAAATTATGTACACAATAAATAATTGCTGTGTAGTTTCCATGTCTACATTTGATTTACGAGTACAATATAGTAAACATAAAAAGAGAAAAGAGAAACGGTAAATATACAGGAATACATAAAGTTTCGTAAATAGTTGCAAAGGACCACATGTTACTTACATGCCATGAGGTTTCATAGCATTCAGTAATTTTTGAAACGCACATATATATGAGCGATAAAGATCTAGTGCATTTGAGCAAATTAAATTTATGTTATCCATCTAACTATTTTATTTTCAACAGATTCCCTAGTTTGACATTTTTAAACCACGCGTGCATATATATCTTAATGTTTTTATTTAAATGCCTTATATATGAAAATGTCACGTGTATTATACGTTCGTTTAATTAAATTGTGGAGCATGTGACTTACTAGAGATGACCAGGATAATGACGAACGAACGTACGAAAGCGTAACTTGACGAATCGTACGAAGTGGGAGCGGCAGTTTATACATATTAATGAATTAATCCAACATAAAATCGTCCAAGTGAAAGAAATTGCATGGTTCTGCATAAAGAAATATTACCTGTTTATAAGCTTACTCCAATCATAAATAGCTTAATGTTTACTACAATAGAAAAAGGTGCACTCGATATGCAAGACTGTTTTAAAATCTAAGGTCCAAAGGTGTTTTTGGGGGTTAATGGTGAAAGCACAGATATCAAAGTTTACCATATTGATATAATTTATTCTCAATTTTAAATCTTCTTTTCTTTTTCGAAATTTATATATCTTTGTTGGCTTATGCCCCAGACAAGCCAGATAAGGCTGATTACAAGGAACCCTGATCAAATCAAAGAAATAAATTCCTAAATTTTATTTTATTTTTAAGTATTTTGTATGTCGTAAAAGGGGATGCTACAAAAATAGATATTGAAGTTTATTACTAGTGTATTGATACTTTTGATAATCAAATACAGTTGCATCTCTTATGGTTATTATATTTTCCGCTCATTTAATTAGTTTATTCATTATAATTGCAAATGTATACGAATACTATTATCCAATTTACCACGTCATAGGAGGCGCATACGGGTGAGGGTCCAACCTTTGAGTACTAAGGGATATAGCCCTAGAAAAATTGGACCAGACTATCTTTCCAACGTACACAGATGGACCTAAAGTACATTTCAACTGGCTGAGTAGTACAGTATGGCATTAAAAAAAACCCAAAAAAATCAAGCAATATAATTAAAACATCATTTTGAAATGTTGGTTTAGACATTCTTGAGACAAATACATGGTGTGACATTTGTCCAATTGCTATATGGCTTCATGTGAAAATCGACCATTTAGGACAAAGCTCTTATTTTAATTATAGTAAACAGGTAATTACCGGAAATTACGTTATTTTGTACCTATTTTTGGGCGTATGACATTTGCGCCGATTTTGAAAATTTTCATTCTTTCATTTGCGCCGATTTCATTTTTTCATTTGCGCCGATTTTATATTTTTTCCTAATTGGATTTACAGGTAAGTTACAGGTAAGTTTATACTTTTATATTGGCTGAGCACAGAGTATAAAGACAAATCAAGTGACATTGCAATTGGTAAATGGCTATCCCAATGTTTCAGGTTACCATTCCTTTCCCTAAATGAAATCGATGACTGCTTCACGTTTGACATTGTCTGCGCTCCGCTCCTTCTGATGACAAATGTCATACATTCTTAGACAACGTACAAGTACACATTCCATAACGGTCAACAAATTCGTGATGGCGTCCATAAAATTAACGAAGGGATGATTTCAACTTCACCATTTGGAACTCTTTGTTTAATAGTTTCCCTGTGAGAAAATGCGAACTCTAGAAATGCCCCCACCAGTACGTATGCCAGACAAAGAAAAAGATGGCCTTCGTTATCGACAATTACGCCAAATATAGAAGATGCGAAATCATAAGAAAGGAATATATTAGATGTGTTGCCTATACATACTCGGGAAGAACAGATTTATGATTTGAATGTATTCCGTTTTTATGGATTTGAATGCTGCACATATATTTTTAATTCGTTATTTAAGTATAAACAAAGTGCTTTTATCTTAGGTTTTTACTTCTTGATTTTAAGCAGGAGACAACAGTTTTATACATGTTATGATTGACAATTCATAACATATGTACAACTGGCTAACGAAGAGGTCTTTCATGATAAATGAAAATAACATTACTGGGATGGAGAGTTGTCTCATAGGCACTCATACCACATCTTCTTATTGTATATCATTTCACCTGTAATTTACCTGTTATTTACCTTTAAAAAAAAATTCAGCGCAAATGAAAAAAAAAATCGGCGCAAATGAAAGAAAAAATCGGCGCAAATGAAATGCAGATCGGCGCAAATGCAAAACGCCGCTATTTTTCTACACTAAATCAATGGGTATATTACTAAACAAAATCATTTCACATTTCAAACGTCAAAAATAATGACCTATAGACTCGAAAGTCCATCGATATTATTGGGAAGAAGCGACTGAAATACATTATTTTCTCGCCGAAACTCCAAAGTGATAACCAAGTTTACAATTTACGAAT
This sequence comes from Mytilus edulis, assembly GCA_019925275.1. Taxonomy (NCBI): domain Eukaryota; kingdom Metazoa; phylum Mollusca; class Bivalvia; order Mytilida; family Mytilidae; genus Mytilus; species Mytilus edulis. The sequence continues at coordinate 61,367,466 of CM034361.1, forward strand.
GACATAAATAACATGTACTCCATGCCTCAACAGCACTTTCTGGTTTTGAATCGTTTATTGTATTTCCCTTAGTTCTACCATTGGTGTCCAGGATCATAACAAAAAATTTTAAACGAAATTTCCTTCCATGAGGACCAAAACTGCATTGGCTAGAGGTAAAAGGTAGGATTGAGATCTCACAAAACATGTTTAACCTAGCCGCATGTTTGCGCCTATCCAAAGTCTCTGGCCTTTGTTAGTCGTGTATGTATTTTTTAATTTTAGTTCGTTTATATGTGTTGGAGTGTAGTATGACGTCCATTTTCACTGAACTAGTGCATAATTTTATTGAGGGGCCAGCTGAGGCCCACATCGGAATGCGGGACTTCTCGCGGAGTTGAAGACCTTTGGTGGCCTTCGGCTGTTATCTGCTCTTTGGTCGGGTTGTTGTCTTTTTGACATATTCCCCATTTCCATTCTGAATTTTATTTAGAAATATGTTTTGCTGATTTTATTTGGTAACAGCGGTCCAGGTTTTTGCCTAATGGTGAAAGGAGAATATGTCAGGAAATCACAATAAGGCTTGCAATTTCAAGGGACCATTTCGATTATTTTTTTGTATAGTTATTTTGTGATAATTTAACAGAATTACAGCCAATTGCATTGAGTGTGTAAGTAAAGGTCGAATTTTTGGTTAATTGCTTGTTTGCTAAACAATGAAATCAATATCATAAATGTATGTTTTTTTTCATAAGCTTGGATGGGTTGGGTTGGGGGTTTGGGGTTTCAACACGGAGCCTTGGCTATAATGGGTTTTTTTCATAAGCTTGGTTGGGTTGAGTGGGGGGGGGGGGGGGGGGGGTTCTACCTTACAATCGCTATTGGTAATTTTTTTATACATATTAGTATCTGCCTTTATCTTATAAATTTGTTGTGAGGTTCCAATGTCGTCATTTGCATTTTTGATGGACCAAGTAAGCCCTGTATGCAATCTGATGACCAGTTTAACACTAAAAAGATTGCTCCGTCAGAGGTTGACAGATATGATAAAAGAAGACTACCATATGAGTTTTAGGGGGTTGCTAGGCTAAAATTTGAAAAGGCAGGACATGAATGTGGTGTAAAAAAGGCGGATGACAATTTATGTAATAAAAAAGTCAGGATAAACTTATAAAAAGGCAGGACCGAATAGAGTGAAAAATAAAAAAGGCAGAGATCACAAAAAGTGCAGGACAACATTTAATATACTGCCCCCACACCTCCTCCTCATTTAAAAAAAACATTTTTGAACGGGTTAAAAAAAAACACATATTTTTTATATATAAACTGATCGATGAGATTACATATAAAACTTGAATACCCAATTAAAAAGACAGATAAAGAAACGATCCC